>AP025040.1:21184967-21292189 GCA_036186865.1 Eustoma russellianum | reverse complement strand
CGAATACCATCCTGCGATAAATAATGCGCCACTGTATTTGCTTCCCGTGAAAGTAATAGGACCTTGGAGTTACTTAATCATAGCAAATTGTGCAGACGATGAAGCATAGCATGGCAGGTACGGCGGGAATGACAGTCAGCCCGAAAAGCAGAAAGTGCCCGTTGCAAGTCACTACAATCCACCTCAAGATCAAAATGCGAATAACCGATGTTGAAATATATGAAAGCCAAGAGTGCAGCCTGTAATTCCAAGTACATGGGATCTATGCCATAAATGGGAAAGGAGATAGCCTCAAGTATAGAACCAGTGTGATCGCGAAGTATTGCCCCTCCAGTAGTAGAGAATCGGCCAAGAGCAGCATCGATATTGAGCTTCAGTCGACCTGCTGGGGGTAAAAATCCAACGAACCACTTGTACCAGCGGATGGCGCATATAAGGAGACAATCGAGCTTTTACCATTATTGGAACATAATCCGCACGTTTCGTCCCAATTAGTGTAGAGCTCCATATATATATTATGGAACGAATATGTTCAATAACACGACGTGAATTCCATGTTGCAGTCCCAAACATAATGCTTGTATAAGCTACCCAAATACACCAGCATATGGCGGCGGGTAAAATCACATAAACAAGTCCAGAAAGATTCTTAAAATTACCTTGCAACCACAAGTCCAGAAAGATTCTTAAAATTACCTTGCAACCACCATCGCATCAAGTGTGCGCGAAGGATGGAAGCACACAAAGCAACTATAGGACCATCCACTGTATGTCCGTAATATTCCCAAATTAGAGAAACTGCTAGGCAAGTGAGGAAAATATGGATGATAGTAATATCATGGACTTTACAGTGTCGGGTAAACTTAGTATATAGCAGGCAAGTGTTCAGAAAAAGGCAATGCTCCATGAATCATTCCGCATGTGTGGGTACCGTTCTTATGATACGAAAAGTGCTGTAGCCAATTTATGTTGTCATGTTTATGAATGTATGAAAAGAGATGTTTTCTTTTGAAAGTTTTATAATTCATGCATCACAAACATGTGGGAAATTGGAGCCTTAATCAACTGTTACATTAGGGCAAACCGATTCAAGGTCAAATTGATCAAGAAAGGAGAAAATAGTTTCAACTTCCTCAATACTCTGAATCACAGGAAAGATCAATTGATCATATCAATAACTAATCGCTTGATTCACAAATCACTTTTCTCACTTCACGGTAGAAATCATTAAGAACAACTTAACAATTTTATCACTTGAACACTTGGGATTCGAGAAGAAAAACAACACTTTATTCACAATCACTTCTGTACACACTTCACTTAACAAATCATAAATATACTCACAAGTCAGAAGAACACAAGGTTCTTCGGTAATTAACACCTACCTACATACATCTATTTATATACATGCAGCAACCAGGAAGGAGGACTTCCTTAGACAGAAGTAGCCAACAAACCCCTGCTATGTCATCATTGAAACACGGCTATATTGGCAGAGAAAGCAGGCGCAGCAGGATAAAAGGATGGGAGAAGGCTGCAGCGCCCTGATGTGAGAGTACGGGCGAAATGAATGTTAAGCAGCGGATGTCCAGGAAATAAGCAAGTAGGCTGAGGATTTGCTGGTTTTAATCCAGCCAGTCGGGTCATACCCGAGATGCGAGCTTGTTCCTTGCAAGTTGGTCCTTCAAGTGTTATTTTATTACAATTTGCACCATGATTCTTCAATACTCCCCCTCAATCTTAGTGCGTTAGTGTATGCAGCTAAGATTGCAGCTTGTATATCTTTTACTAGAAACTACAACAGAACCTTAGAACTATGCCAGAATGACTTCCATTGGACAATACCTTGATAGTTCTTCAATCATATGCTTTATAATACACATAATAAGCTATTTTATTTACTTAACAAGGCGCGTTTTACCTTCCAATGCTTCTGGTTGATGCCCCTTGAGTTTTTTTTCTCTGTCATCTGACTGAATATTCTGCAACAGTTCTGATATAGATCTTGCTTGCACACAAGAGTGTATGTCTTTCCATGCTTCAGTTCCTGCAAGAAATTAGTTATAGGTTCCACCTCTTGATTGTACCTGCAACAAAATGATCTCCTGCAGTCCAGGCATTTCCACTGAGGGAAAAACTTGGAAGTTGGTTAAAAGGAAACAAGTTAGAACTATTATTTCAGGGAACATAGAGCGGATTGAAAGAAACTGTTAGTATAAAGCCTCCTTGGTCTTGACAACGCCTGCAGACAAATAATGCTTAAATCCGGTATTTCAACGGCCCCAGAATCCTTCAATTGAGGAAGGACCACCTGCTCATGCTTCCTGTTTAAAAAAAAAGTTTCCTTTTGTTCCTCTATGAAAATGTTAGTTCAAGAAACAGGTGATAGCTCCAGCTCCCTTAGAGAACCTGCAAAAACAATATGAAGCACTGATCCTGTGCTGTGTTCCCTGCAAATGTTAGAAAACAAACTTTTGGAAGTATTTTGCTCTTGGATCACCTGCACATAAAAGTTCAGACACCTGGAAAAAAATTCTGGTTCTACACATGGGTAGCATAGACACGAAGAACACGCTTGTACCCATTGATTATTATACTGAGAGAACACACAATCTTTCCTCAAATACCGCAGATAGATTCAGGATATCATATATCACAGCACAGGGCAGACCAATATAAGAATGAACAAGGCACTCCCCAAGAAATAAATAGCCTTTTAATTAGTTTTCTTGTAACAGTGAAGAATAGGAAGTTCATGCCCACAATTTTAAGTGTCAAAGGATGACAAACATGTATTGGAAGAGGGAGAACCATTAGAGCAAACACATATCATTATGACGAAGGGCAAGAGGAAAGGCAATAATAATTAATTAATTGTTATTATTTTTTCTTTCTTCTTTTTTTCCTTAAGAGATAACAGTTATGGATCCAAATATAAGAGGAGACATGCCAAAAACATATGAGACTATAAAGGTAAACATATATGCAAAAATATGATTCATAGAGACTCAGTTAGGAAGCAATGAATATAGAGGAAGAGCAAAGAAGCATGACATGGAAGGATACACTTCACGTGATGAACCAGCAGCATAGGCTCCCCCTGACCCAAGACTCAATAGAGGATGACAATAAGCATTTAGAAACAGGACATCAGGTATTATCATGCTTTACAGATCGCAACAAGACTTTAGATAAACATACAAGCAAGGCAAAAAACATTTTAGTACTTAAGAATAAGAAGCTCCAGAGATAGAGTGAGATCACAACAGATAGTAAGTAGAGAATACAATTTACCGTTAGGAGGTAAACATATGATCAGGCTATGGAGACTAAATATTACAAGACACATCGGATACCAGATACAGGACTTGATGAAGGCAAAGTAAGAATGATGGTTTTCTTTATTATCAAGGATTAAGTTTATGATGAAATCAGAGGATGGAACATAAGAAAGGGAAGAAAAATGCACTATAGGCTCCCCCTAAACCAAATAACCCAATAGAAGGAGACAAAAAAAAGTTTTAAGTGCAATACATCAGTAAGTATGGGCCATAGGAGACACATATTATATTAGACTCTTAAGGAAACCCTGGATATTCAAGACAACTCAGGAAGAAGCAAGATGAGTAAAATATAACAATGAGGAGCTAGGGGGAATGATGACAAAAAACCATCCAACAAGACTTACAAAGCTATTAATACAGATCAGACCTGGATCCAGGGCACAATAGCAAGAATGGTAGACCCAAAATTAAATACCACAGTTAAGAGGCACATGTAACTTACATGCACATTTAATCTTATAAGCCGATAGAGATATATATTCAATACATCAAAGCACTTGACAGGAAGCATAACTATATTAAATGCTATAAGACACCAATTATTAGACACACATAGGTTGAACCATTATGTAGCAGATATTGAAGACCAATCAAGAGAGCAATCAAATAGGTCATAAGCACAGCGAGGACTTGTCGACATACCACTTGCATAAACAATCTTTATTGATTAGCAAATGAAGGGTCTTAGCATTCATATGAAAAGACATAGTAGAGTGAATCATAGCACCTGGTCTCTAGAGTTAGATCACAGGAGAAGAAGTAGAGCCTTGGCAAAGGATACTTCCCTTGCCACAAAGTTACAGCTAAATTTAAATGCCTTCGTGAAATACCACTTCCGCAGAAACAAAGGTGAAGGACAAACCACCATGGTGAGTACCATGCTTGCCTCAGGGTAACAGTGATATGTGTATTCAGGACATTCCACAAACACCTTGTGGGCATATAGAGAAGCAGTCTTCTACCACTAATAACCTTTACCATTTTCAGAAGATCAAAGAACAGAGAGTAAGAAAAGGGATACTTGATACCTAAAACCACAGTTACAGCCTTGACAGCAGCAGATTGAATCCAGGAAGCTAGATCAGACAGCACTTGTCAGGGACAAAGTTTTGCAACGTTCTAGAACACAACCAAACCTCGGAGATGCTGTTGAATAGGCTTGATTCTTCGAATTGACACCAACATACAGCCTTTTGAGGCTTCATATGCTGGAAGTGTGATACATGGACCAAAGAAGAGTACAACTTAGAATTAGTATCCAGAGACCTTCTACTTATGGACTCATCCCAGATAGCGGGCCTAGTGGAGCAAATCCTTGAATACACCATAAGCAACCACTAAAGCAAGGACAATTGGCTACACACTTGTAATACTGACTCTGACTCTGAACTTTTTTTTTTCTCGACCAGACTTTAAGCAGTTTTGCATATGAGCAAAGCTTAACTATCAGTAGAAAAAAGAACAAATTTCCAGAAGTTAAGATCCCAGAAATTCATTTAAGGGGACTAACACATTCAGAACACAGCTCAAAGAGCGAAGAGATGGAAACAGAGAGGGGGGAAAAAACTTCAGACAGAAACCTCCTTTTTTTCCTCAATGAAGGATTCAGCACAAAATCCAGTTTTAGAGAAATCATGAAGAGAAGAAATACTCCACAACAATTCACAACAATCGTGAAACAGTGGGTCCAGAAACATATATACACATGCACACACCGATGGTGAATCAAGGCAAAATCAGAAACCAGAAAAGGGTCGATTAATCAAGACTTTACAAAGACAAGTACGTTCAAAGAGATTTGAATAATAACTCTCTGATTTTGAGCAGAAAATTGCAATCGAAAAACAAAATAAGGAACATGCAAGCTCCGATTGTTAGATTCCAACACGAGTTCAATAATCCAAACTTATAGAAGTTGGATTTCATCTAGATCAAACCAACAATTTTTCCAGAATCGAATGATTCTACAGGAAACTCTTGATTTCAGTTTTGTACTCCACATGCAGCAAGTCGAAAAAAAAAATTTGAGATCAGAAAACAAATTTTTTCCGGATTGAATCCCTTCCCAGAAATCAAACAACACCGATTCTCAGAAGATTGAAGAACAGAGTTCAGAATAACAACTTGAGCACCAAGGCTCTGAAACCATGTGAGAAATTGGAGCCCTAATCA
This sequence comes from Eustoma russellianum, assembly GCA_036186865.1. NCBI lineage: Eukaryota > Viridiplantae > Streptophyta > Magnoliopsida > Gentianales > Gentianaceae > Eustoma > Eustoma russellianum. The sequence goes on along the minus strand of AP025040.1, from coordinate 21,286,673 downwards.
AGTATTAGATTAGGGCAAACTGATTCAATATCAAATTGATCAAGAAAGGAGAAAATAGTTTCAACTTCCTCAATATTCTGAATCACAGGAAAGATCAATTGATCATATCAATAACTAATCGCTTGATTCGCAAATCACTTTACTCGCGTCATGGTACAAATCAACAAGGACAACTTAACAATTTTATCACTTGAACACTTGTGATTCGAGAAGAAAAACAACACTTTATTCACAATCACTTCGGTACGTACTTCACCTAACAAATCACAAATATACTCACAACTCAGAAGAACACAAGGTTCTTCAGTAATTGACACCTACCTACATACATCTATTTATATACATGCAGCAACCAGAAAAGAGGTCTTCCTTAGACAGAAGTAGCCAATGGATCCCTGCTATGTCATCATTGAAACGGCTATATTGGCAGAGAAAGCAGGCGCAGCAGGATAAAATGATGGGAGAAGGCTGCAGCGTCCTGATGTGGGAGGACGGGCGAAACGAATGTTAAGCAGCGGATTTCTAAAAAATAAGCAAGTAGGCTCAGGATTTGCTGGTTTTAATCCAGCCAGTCGGGTCATACCCGAGATGCGAGCTTGTTCCTTGCAAGTTGGTCCTTCAAGTGTTATTTTATTTCAATTTGCACCATGATTCTTCAATAGAACATGTCACATGAGCTCTTAGTACCCTTAAGTCATGATTACTTCTGTACTTTGCCCATGTATGAAGGTCAAGCAAGCACATGAATCTAAACTTAAAACATTGTGTTCAAGAATGATACAGACTATATGAAAGATAACTAAGTTCAAATTAAAGCTAATGAAAGATTTTAACTGCTTGATTTACAGTACCGTTTATTTATGTTATTTGCGTTGGATGTTACTTTCATACGTGTTAAGGATATAGTACCTTCTTTGTGTTTTACTGTATCCTCTCCACTACCTCAATCCCCATGTATGATCCACTTGGCGAATTTAGGCGGAAATACTTGCGGAGCGATTTGTTATCGCTCATCCCTTATTTTTACCATGCACACCCACAAGACCTAGAGCAGGAGTTGGTAGAAGATGTGCCCAGAGAATAGGTTCAGATAGCTGCCTAGTAGACTGATGTACCCCCTTTTGTATGTTGGATATTTCTTCTCTGTGCTTATGATGGGTGTATTGATGATGTACCACTGATACTATCTCGGATGTAGTAGTTTCATACTTATGTCGATGTTTTATTTATATTTATTGTATGATGCTTCTACTATTTGATACATGTTTATGACGATGTGTATATAGATGGTATGCTTTGTACTTCTCGTAGTAGAGCACGACGGGTGTACCGTGCTAAGACCCTAGTCCTTGTCGGGGCGCTACATTATCTAAACCCAATGGATCATGCATGAGTATTTTCGAGCTTCCTTTTTCCTCTACCATTCGGCCATAGGCCTTGGATGTTGGCATTTGAGGCTTGCATGCAAGGTTTGGCTATATTAAGGAAAAGGTAAGGGCCTAGAAAAGATATGTTCATAAGAAGTAAACTCCGGAGGCTTGCATGTAGAGGAAGGATTTATGCATATATAGAGTTGACCTTGCATGTGTTAAGATGAGCATGACCATAGTAGCCAAGAGATAAGAGGCTAGATGAAGGAAGAAGTCTGAAAGGTAAGTAAATAGCCCTTGCATGTACACTATGGCTAAAATCAAGATTGGAAAAGGAAGAGGATGTAGCATATGCAATGAAGTTATGCATGTGGAGTAGAATATATTTTAATGGCATGCTTGAAGCAAACATTCTGCCATGGTGAGGATTGGTGAAGAAATGTACATTTTAGACAAGTTAGGAATAAAGACATGTAATTCCCTGCACCCACTAAGTCTTTGGTTCCAAGAACTTTTGTTAAAATTGCAAAAAGTCCCTATTTGGCACACCTTGGCCCTCAGCCAAGGGGGAAATTTCATCTCCTTGGTTGAGCAAAATTTATTCCAACAAAAACATTGTTAGTAAGGCATGCAAAATGGTAAGTTGAAGGATATAGAAAACAAAAGTTGTAACAAGAAAAGTCCCTCAAAACCTTGTCATTTAGTAGAATAGACAAAATTGTTAAGCCATTTTGATGGCCGAAATTAAGGTGATGAAAAAAGGCTAGTGTCATCTTGATTTTTGGAAAAAGATAAAAAGAGAAAAGGGTAGCAAACTAAGAAGGGTGGAGAATAAGACGCGATTTATGTTATGTCATCGCTCCAATTATATAAATATGTATGTTTTTTCCTTAGCCAAGGTTTTATCCACAAGGGTGATTTTACTTGGCAAGGTTTTAATGCGGCATATCATATATAATTGGAAATTGACAATCACTATGTCTTCACATTGGTTTTTTTCATATGATGACTCATTGTATTACAGTATTCCTCCGCCATAAGTGAGGCATAATAATACATAATTTTCGCTCAACACACACAAACACACACACACACACACACACATATATATATATATATATATTTTTTATGAAAATGTATATATATTATTAAAAAGCCTCACTTATAGTGGAGGAATACCCTATTACAAAGAGTCATCGTACAAAAATAAGTAATGCAATGAGCTAATGAACGCTAATCTCCAATCGTATATGATATGCCTCATTAAAACCTTGCCAAGTAAAACCACCATTGTGGATAAAACCTTGGCAAAGGAAAAAGTGTACATATTTATACAATTGGAGCAGTTAGCCAATACAAAATTGTCAAGTTGTCTAGAGTGTTCGAAGATGATAGATGTAGCTTCAGTTGCTTCCCTCATCGAATGGCGAAAATGGCGAATAGGTATGCATATCGTAACATTGGAATGTAATCTTCCGGAGCTTGTGGAACATTTTACCTCGCAAATAATATTGCAAACGGTATGTGTGAGTATCATATATGTAGCATATGCAATAGACTCAAATAGAATGTAGCACGTACCCAGGTCACCTTGATTCAGTACGAACCAAGGCGACAACATTAATTGCAGGTGGGCTCTCAGTTGAGCAAAACGTCGATCCTCATTTGTGTGGCGCATTAGGGTGTTGCCAGAGATCATGAACCACACAAAGTGTAGATTGACCATGAGGAAGATCAATCCACGATAGAATGAGAGATGTGAGTATAGCAAGACCATGCAACAAGTGAAACCAATAATAAGTACCAAAGAAAAGGAATGAAACGCACCGACGTTGCATGTGTAGTCAGACCACAAATGCAACAAAAAGTCGATTTCGCCAACATAGCAATGTGAGACATTGAGCAGTATGGATCAGTGACACAAACTAGGCAGATGAACATCCATATGAATCGCCCCTCGTACCTCTCAAGGGAGACTTTGTAGGGTATTAAAATGTCAATGTCCTGCGCAAGGGTAGCCATGGCGAGCCAGTGCATGCGACGCTGTGTTGGCCTCACGTGAACAGTATTGTAGGGTGGCTTGATTGAGTGTCAAGAAATGAGTTGCATTTGCGAACTCAATTGCTAACATGCCCGTTAGTGTACTGGTGTTTGACAGCATTTGGAGTATTGAATAACGGTCTGTCTCAACAATGATATTATCCTAAAATCTAGCGTAATGTATCAGGGCCAGAGTCAATGTCATCAATTCTGCACGTAATGGACTCACCTTTGGTAAGGCAAAGCATATGGCGACACCAGTTGTCCCTGATCATTGCGTAAGATGGCTCCCCCTGCTGATTGCGAACGACCCACTGCTGCATCTACATTTAACTTCATCCTGCCAGAAGGCGGTAGTTCCCATCTAATGACACGCACTCGCTTTGTCCTTAAGGGAGGAGAAAAAGCCAAGGCAACGAGATGTGATATAGTTGATGCAAACTTCTTACCATTCATCGCAGAGCACCAGGTGTATATTGTGGAACGTAGTTTATCAAATAAGCGGTGATAACTGAATTTTTCCTCCCCAAAACGTATTGCCCCATACTCTTTCCAAATGGTCCAAGTAACTATCGAGGGCACTATAGCTCGGAGTTGGCCACCCATGGTTGTTTTATTTGATAGTCGCCACCATCACATCAAATGAGTTTTAATGGTACAACTGCAAGGCATTTGTCCTGAAAAATGGATGGATATTTCTGTCCATAATGGTCGAATACTCGGGCAGTGTAGAAAGAGGTGATCTTGTTCGCCCAAATTGGAGCGGCAGAACACACATTGAGAAGGGTTCACTGTTTGCCATTTGCGTAAATTATCCACCAGCGGCATAGAACATGTCCAAAGCTTCCATAGAAAAATACTAAGTGCAGGTTGAGATTGCGGCCACCAAATATACCGTGATTCCTCAAAAATATTATCCGATGCCGAGATGAGAGTGTATGCCGATTTCAAGGAGAACTGACCATTAGAGTCAGTAATCAATGCATGCCAGCCTGAGTGTTGGTTACCTTCGATTCCATAAAGGGATGAATGCGACATAATCTTTTCCATACCGGAGAGTCGTATATATGAGAGTATATAGTGGCCCGAGTACCATATTTCTTGCTACAGAAGTCCGCCCATAAGGTATTTGACTGGAAACATTTCTACCGTAGCTGACAATCATAAGCCTTTTGAAGATGCACCAGATTACGTATACCCAATCCACTCGCCTCTTTCGCGATGCACAATAACGGCCATGACCGCCAGTGATGGCCGTCATTCCATAAAACAGATGCCATTTTTCGATGCAAAATATAGATGACGCTCTTTGGTAAGGATGAACTGGCGATGATATGTGCAGGCATAGAACTTAATACATGCTTTAGTAAGACGAGTCATCCAGCCATTGACAATAATTTAGTCGACCATGATGTGAGCTTAGCTCAAAATGGTTAAGTAATGATGTACAATACCTAGAGAGGTTGATACCTTTATAAAGAAATGAGCCAAGATATTTAATGGGGAAGGATGTCAGACGCATACCCAACGTAGAAGATGTCGTCGCCCCAGAAACTCCTTGGCCGACCACTATTTGACTCTTATGATAATTGACAAGCTGTCCCGAAGCCTGCTGATATGTTGCCAAAAAAGAGCGAAACCTCTGTAGATTACGAGTGGAGCCTTTCAAGAATATCAATAATTCATCCGCAAATCCCAAATGAGAAACACATAGCACCCGGCCCGCAGCAAAGCCCTTAAGCGTTCCTACCTACATCAATGCGTTCAGGCCACAGGAAAACCCTTCGGAAGATAGGATAAAAAGTAAGGGGGATAAGGGGTCACCCTGCTTGACTCTGCGCCCTATGGAGAAAAACCCTGTCTGTGTACCATTAATTAGAATCGAACATCGTGTTGCACTCAAGTAATTGATCAAGATTCGAATCAGCCATGAATGAAAGCCAGACTGCTTCAGAAGATGCTCAAGATATTGCCAACTTACTCGATTAAAGGCTTTGGTCATATCAAGTTTGATCATCACATGACCCCCTCTATTACGCTTATCTAATACATGCACCATTTCTTGAGCGAGTAAGATTTGTTCAGTGATACCTCAGACCTGCATAAAACCGGCTTGCTCAGGCGAGATAAGGCGCGGGAGCAATCGGCCCAACCTAGTAGCTATCAATCACGTAATAACTTTAGAAATAAAATTGGTCAGGCAGATAGGCCTAAAGTCTGTGAATGTCTGTGGATTCGGGACTTTAGGAAGTAATATAATGGTGGCTGCCGCTACTATTTTTGGCATCAACATTCTGAGGAAAAATTCTTGAGATGCCTTATGAACATCTGAGTGTATGGACCGCCAAAAACATCCATAGAATGAGCTTGGATACCCATCAGGGCCCGCGGCACTAGTTGGACTGAGGTCCCATACCGTCTGCTGAACCTCCTGTAATTCCGCATTGCTAGTAGCATGTGATTATCATCTGATGTCAAAACCTCTGGGATATGTCGTATGATAGACGCATAATCTGCTATGGGCTCCGCAACATAAAGAGATGAATAATAACGTACTGCTTCTGCTGCTATATCTGCATCAAGCACACATTCTGTACCATCCTCACGCAAGATGCATTGAATAGATTGTCGTCGGCGCTTATCCTTAACTAGTTGATGATAAAATGAGGTATTAGCATCCCCCTCCTTGAGCCATTTAATGTTAGCCTTCTGCTTCCAGTAAATAAATGCACGAGACTGAGCAAGTTTAAATTGCGCCACACTATAATGATATTACTCTCGATTACCCGGAGTGGGATCAGCGTCAAATGCCCTTTCATGGACAACTACATCTTCCTCAGCCTGGGCTACATGGTCAAAGATGTTTTCGAAAACCTCTCTATTCCATTTCTTTAAGTGAATTCTGAGACGGCGAAGTTTATCAAAGAAACCCCACATACCTCCCACAGTCGGAAAGATTGCCAGTGATGTTGAACTAACGCATCAAAGTCCGGGTGTGTAGTCCAAGCATCAAGATATCTGAAGGCAGCAGGGCTCCTCGGATTCTCTACATCATATGTAAGATAAAGTGGAGCATGATCCGATGTTGCCCGAGTTAGGTGTTGTAGATGTAATATGGGAAACATATTATAAAACGACGGGAGCACATGAAGCAATCTAAGCGCCGCCACACACGGCCTAAACCTCAGCCCACAATGTACAAAATGTGTTGAAATCTCCTCCAATCAACCAAGGTAGAGCGAGAGAAGAGTGAAACAACTTCAATTCTGTCCACAAAGGACGCCGAGCTGATAATGAATGATGACCATAAACTACAGTGAGCCAAAATCTATCACCAGTGGCTAGCCAACTCATCTTGATAGAGTAATTTTGAATTCTAGCATGTTCCTCCTCCAACGGTAGAATTGAATCCTTCCAAAAAACCAAATATGATCATCACTGGCGAGCAAAGCATTTAAAAACCTAGTTGTAAATGATAAGACTGCAACAACGATAGCCTAGCTTTAGGTTCTATGATTATTAATATATGGATACGATGACGACGAATAAGTGATAGCAAACGATGCAATGAGGTACGAATACCCCTAACATTCCATGTTATGATCTTCATTATGATAACATATCAAAAGAGTTTGAGAGGTACGCAGCCCATAACCTGGTTATCCTCGGTGAAGTAAGGATTGCTTGGTGAGTACGACGTAAGATTTGCGGCGCCATAGAGGAGCTAGGGTCAGCAGGTACCTCTTGCGGATCCATTGAACGACGTGCATCCAAATATGTGGCCTCAACAAGGCTGGCCATGTTATCATATATGTCCCTATCCCGTGCATCCAGTTGATTGATAATTAAGGGAAAGACCAATTCACTGTCGGATAAGGTGGCAGTAACATGACCTATTGGGGGGTCAATTAAAAAGCAATCATCTTGACCCCTGAATAAAGTCCTGGACCTGTGCGATATCCGGCTGTGGATGCGGCAAATTAATATGATCTGGCGAGGACGCGATGATCACTGCTTCTGCATCAACGATCGGAGCTGTATTTGAGACTTTTTCTTCAGTGTCCAGCGCTGATTTTTCCCCTTATCCTGAGGCCTCTGGCCCCTTTCTTCTTGAACCTGTTTCTTGTGAGACGGCTCACGATCAATCTGTTCATCAGGGTTCAGCTTTCCACATTGTTCTTGAGTGCAGCCAAGCTGATAACAAGAGGAGCAATAAGAAGGCAAAGATTCATATTCAACAGTTTGCATGATTGTCTGGGATGGAGCTTGAATGAATATACGTTGCGGCAACTCCTTGGAAACATCTAATTCAATACAGATCCGAGCGACTGATGGCCTGATTGCGGACGTAGTGGAGGCATCTAGCTTCAACGACGTTCCAAGCATATGGGCTATTTGAAAAAGAGCATCTTTCCTGTGAAAATGAATTGGTAAGCCCAGAAACGAGACCCAGATAGGTACCACCGGTACCTCTTTTGCCGGATCATAATCCGGCGTCCATTTAGTGATTCGCATATGTTTGCCCGAGATCATCCAACCGCGACGTGCGAAGCACCGAATGTAATCTTGCTCTTGATCAAAATGCAATAATACATGCATTGCGTCAAGCAATCCGACTTTAACAGATCCGAGAAAACCAATGCGTTCAATTGTCGATCGGATGGTCGCTAATGGAGGACGGCTATACCAGAAAGTTCTGACCAAGGTATATCGATATGGAGCAACTAATGATTGAATTTCTTCGTCTGTAAATAAGATCATAGGGCTGCCCTTAAATTTGTGAATCTGTTTAGGCGCCACCGTAGAGGAAGCCATTGTAAAAAGAGACACAAATGTCTTCGGTGGCGCTGGGTCATGTGATGACGACGGAATAGGGTTTTGCGATTGCATGGTGGTCATGACTGCTTAGGTAGAAGGAATGGAGGCAGAGTAGAGGACAACGAAGAAAAGCGGAAAGGCAGTAGTGGAGGGGCGGAAGGCGGCAGCCTAACGCCGCCGCCATGGTTCACAGTAATTGCCAGAGAGGGAGAGCATTTTCATTATTACGGCTTTATTAATAACAACCCTCACTTATGGCAGAGGAATACTGTGGTTACATCAGATGAAATAAGAAAATAGAGACCTCGCAAAAGTAATGAAATGTAAGGCATGTACAATAAAAATATGAAACCCTGCACTAGTTATTGTAGAAAAGCAATTGAAGGCGGTGTGGATGCCGTCGTTTTGGCGTGAAAATCTGTAACGCTGGGTAGTGATATCAAACGCTCGCCGCACAACCATTCAGAACGTAGAAGCAATCGGTTATGAAAGTAGAAGGATAAAAAACACTATTCCAATATAAAAGAAAGAAACATACCGCAATTGCCCATATCAGGATGATACAGGGAACAACTAAGTAGACAAGGATCCAGAACGCCAGAGTGTATGCAAGACAGATCCCCAAGCGAGCAGGAATGCACAATATCCAGGATGCATGTGCTCGCAGCGAAATGAAAAGCAATAACATAGTAAACATATGATATAGAGGGGGAGAAAGGAAAGAAAAAAAGTATTGTCCATACCAGGGTTGATACAGGCAACAACGGTGTAAGCAGAGCCAGTGTTGGAGCTCTCAAGTCGAGGTGCGCATTGCATAAGTTGTGTTGTCCATTAAATAATAACCATGGGCAGCTAAAAGAAAAGACTCCGGCGAAGTGAAAACAGCCGTCTGAGGGAAAAGCCGCATGTGCTGTGCTAAACGATGTGCCACTATATTAATCTCACGTGGAATATGAGATATAGTGCTACTTGTCAGAAGCATAAAGGACTCCAAGCGCGTGTACTCCACCAAGGAAATGAGAGAAGGATCTCTTCTCATTCTTACTTGAAAGCAGTCGGATTTAACCAACATATGACGATGCCACTGGCAAAGTAGAGTAGGTTGAAATGCCGCTTAAAGCTCTGCATGAACCGGAGGTAGACATGGCAGTGTGAAAGCAATAGCCCCCAACATATGACCAGTTAGATCCCGAAGTATAGCTCCCGCTGAAGCCGAATACCTACCAGCTGAGGCGTCAACATTGAGCTTTAGCTTCCCCGTAGGAGGTAGCAGTCACTTTAAGAGTCGCTGCCTTTTAACCTTTAAGTGCGGGGAAAGACCTTGTTGAAGGAGAGCCGAAAGATTTATGGCCAATTTAGTTCCTGACAAAGTTGACCCCCAAGTATAACACGAAAGACGAGCCATGGCATAAAGACACTGGACCAAAAGATCAGCCAAACCATAACTTAGATTAGTGTAGATTTTCCAAATATTCCAACAAAGTAGCGAAGGAGCAACTACCTGGTAGTGGCCCAATAAAGAATGGGACGTAGAAGATAACCACCATTGTAAAAGGTATTGGCACGAGGAGAAGGACGGGAAGAGAACCATCGAAATGCAATGCAAATCTTGTCCAAACATACTGTATGAAGGGCACTGCAAAAATATATGAGTGATTGTAGACAAAAAGGATCTATAGAAGGGCAAATTGTTGGACAGGCTTGCTGAAAACGACTCAAATGCTCTTCAAATGGTAATGCATTATGAAAGAGTTTCCACATAAAGACACTGACAGATTTAGGTAGGGTCGTCCACCAAATGAATTTGTGTGAATAACGTGTAGGACGGGAAATAGGATATCCATATAAACCTGCATGAGAGTAAAGTGACATGTAGGGGAGGTGTTCCAACTTAATGTGTCCACACGGGTAGTAAGATATGAACAGACCGAATGTATTGAACAAATTTGCTTCCAACCCGGAGAGTCACAAATTCAGGGAATAAAATTAGAACGGGATCCATATTTTTGACTTATGTATGTTGCCCAAAAGGATGCTCCACCAAAGCTTGCAAGTCATAAGCCATTTGAACATAAGGAAGACTAGAACGCCCAAGCTGCCCTCAGCTTGTGGGGCACAAATGGTTTGTCAAGATACCCGATGATATCGATGACCCCAAAAGAATGCAGCCATTTTTTGGGAGATGGACTGGATCACACTCTTAGGCAGGCAAACGACGGCCATAAGATGAACAAGATAGATGTAAGGGCCAATTGTAAGAGCACAATCCTACCTCATGGGGTAAGTAAACGACGCATCAAGTTAGCCAATTTAACATCAAAATGCTGTAACAACAAGTGACAATAATGTGCGTGGTTTATACCCCGATACAAATAAGAGCCAAAATACTTAATAGGTAGAGTTGATTGTAGCATACCCAGAACAGAACCCATCTCTGATAATGATCTACGCGTAACATAAGAACTAGACACAAATTGACTCTTGGAATAATTAAGCGACTGACCTGATGCGCGTTGGTAAGAATCAAGAAAAGATTGAAAAACACGCAAATTCTGTGTGCAACAATTTAAGAAAATAAGCAAATCATCTGCATATGCCAAATGAGATACCCCTAAAACGCAACCCATACTGAATCCAACAAGGGAGCCATTGCAGAAAAGTTGATTGAGACCCCTGCTAAAGCCTTCAGAACCTAGAAGAAACAACAATGGGGATAAAGGGTTGCCTTGTTTCACCCCATGCGTAGGAAAAAACAATCCAAAGCTCTTACCATTGACTGCAATTGAGAGCTTAGAAAAGCGCATGTTGTTCAGAATAAGTCTGATAAAACGATCATGAAAACCAAACTTTCGAAGCAATGTCTCTAAATATTGCCAATATAAGTCAAAAAATTTAGCCATATCAAGTTTAATCAACACATTTGCCCCACGTGTTTTTTATCAAGTAAGTGAACCATTTCATTTTCCATGAGAACATGCTCATTGATGTCGTGACCTTGTAAAAATCCAATTTGCTCAGCTAAATAAGTGAGGGCAACAAAACAGACAAGCGAGTAGCCAATATGCGGGTAGTGACTTTGCTTATGAAATTCGATAGAAAAATAGGTTGAAAATCTGCATAAGTTGACGGCTGCGATTTCTTAGGAAGTAAAGTAATGACCGGTGAAAGCATAACTTGTGGAGCAGGAAGAACTAGAAAAAATTCCTGAACTGCACACACTACATCCACCTTTAATACATCCCAGCATGTTCGAAAGAAATGTCCATTATACCCGTCGGGGCCAGCAGCACTGTTAGGATTGAGACTCCAAACAACTTTCTTTATTTTGGCCAGATCGGGAACATATAGTAACCTATCATTATCAGCAGGAGTCACTAAGTTGGGTATATATTGAAGAAAATTGTCCATATTAGACACAGGCTCACTTATAAACAAAGTTTGAGAGTATTGTATAGCCGTAGCCCCTAACTCATCAAGCTCCTCAAGAGTATTACCTGACGCATCTGTTAATTGGCAAATACGTTGACAACGATAACTGTCTTTAACCACAGCATGAAAATATGCAGCATTTGCATCACCCTCAGTAGCCCATCTAATCTGAGATTTTTGCTCCCAAAAAGATACCTGTTCGTTATGCGCACGAAGTAACTATGCTTGCACAAGAGAGAATTCTGCACGATTGTCCGAAGAAGGATGTTGATCATAAGCAGCTTCCATTCGAGAATAATTTGTTTTCGCCTCTGCAACCCTACTAAATATGTTGCCAAAAACATCTCTATTCCAATGGCAAAGAGCATGTTTTAATAATCAAAGCTTAGCATACAATCCACGCATCCCACCCACTGTTGGAAATTTTTTCCAATTGGACTCAACAAATGAATAAAAGTCGTCATGCTGAGTCCAAGCGTTAAGAAACTGGAATGGCACCGGCGGTTTCTCCACTATGGAACAACATTTTAATAGTAATGGAGAATGATCTGATGAAGCACACAGAATATGATGAACCACCATGTCGGTCTCAGAAGGCACCGTTTTCGACGCAAGACGCTTACCAATTAAAGCAGAGGCATTGTGCATTTGTTGTAAAAACTCTGCATGAGCATGAGCATCGAAAGTACGGTTCGGGACTGGCAAATGACCTGCCTCAGAATCGGAAAATTGATAATCTTCAAGATCATCAACAATTTCTTGATTTAGCAAAACATCCTCCTGATCCAAATGTAACTGTATCCTGGACGGGGGAATTGGGAGCACATGATCGATTGGCTGAGAAGCAGAGGGAACAACCGAGGGAAGTTCAAACTGAGGAGCAGATACTTCATCCAGATTGGATTGCCACTGAAGCACGGTGACTGAATCAACTGGGGGATCCAGAATCGATAGCCGTGCTTTCTTAGGAGTCCAACGTGTAGCCAGCTACGGTTTAACAAGTGGCGTAGGTGAAGGATCATCACATGCACCAACCAAGTGCCCAAGACAACGACATTCAACGCAAAAGGAGGGTAGATCTTCATAGATTAACTGGTTCAAGATCAATTTCTATTTTCCTTGGATACAGAATTTCTTCGGAAGTTCCTACGAAACATCTACCTCGACACAGACGCGTGCAACAGATGGGTGCAGTCTATCTGCCGTTGCAATATCCAATTTGATAGGTGTTCCTATCAGGTTTGCAATCTCAAACAAAGCCGACTTATAATGGAACTGGAGAGGCATACCTGGAAAAATGACCCAAATGGGAACAATGGGGGTGTCTGCAACAGGATCAAAATCAATGGTCCACTTGGTGACCCTCATATTACAACCGACTATTTGCCATGAACGACGGTAGAAACATCGGAGATAATCCAATTCATGGTTGAAATTGAGAAGAATGTGCGATGGATCAAGCAGCATGATTCGTACATCTGAACAAAAGCCAATCTATTCGAAGGCCTGACGGATCACCTTGAGCAAAGGCCGGTCATACCGAAACGTACCAACAAGGGAAAACCAGTAGGGAGCGGCCAAAGTGTCGACTTCCTCATCCGTAAAGGTAATCATAGGAATGCCTTTATGTTTAGATGGTACCTTCGGAGAGATGGAGATTGGAGGGGGAGTGGTGGCAATGACGATGGCGAAAGAACGGCCACCTCCATGGTCAAGATCGGAGGGCATCGCTAGAGCATATATATATATATATATATATATATATATATATATATATATATATATATATTGAAAGAAATTTATTTATTGAAAAGCCTCACTTATGGTGGAAGAAAACCATATTACATAATTTACAATAGTCATCGTATGAAAATAAATGAAATAAAATGTGTATAATGGTGTATCTCCAGTCGTATATGATATGCCGCATTAAAACCTTGCCAAGTAAAACCACCCTTGTGGATAAAACCTTGGCGAAGGAAAAAGCGTACATATTTATACGGCTGTCATTGATACGAAAGCTATGGAAACATGAAGGCATCGTCGCTATGACAGTGCAGAAAACGCTACTGTTCCGATGGTGAGGTCGAACTCTTGAAGACGGTAATGGCACATTTGGATCCACGTTAATATGTACCTCAGGGAAAAGCAATGAAGCAGTTATCACCATGGAAATGAAGGAAGAAATGATCATTGTTGTCAACAATAACAAAAGAAACACAGGCATCAGACAAAGAAATTTAGAGCAAAATAGAATGTGGAGCAACACGGATATAATGAAGTAACACTTAGTAGAAAAATGCACCAGCGTTGCCTGTGCGCAGTAACACAGGAAACGACAAGGGGATAAAGCCGATGTAGCATGCAGCATTTGTCAATGATGGAGGGCCGGTAGCTAAAGATCCATGAGTAAAGCACCACGTACTTCACTGGAAAGTGATTGATTGAAGGCGTAAGTGCGTAGGCCTGCTGTTCTGAAACCATATCGAGCTAATCTGTGTGCTGCAGAGTTCACTTCACGTGGGCAGTATTGCAGGGTTGTTTGGTTGAGACTGAGAAAATGTTTAGCACGCGCAATATCCGTAGATAATAAGCCTGTCACTGTCCGATTTTCCGCTAGTAGTGATACCATCATTTGGCAATCGGTTTCTATAATAATGCTGTCATGTTGTTGTGCGTAGTAAATCAACGCGTATATCATGGTTTGCAGTTCTGCTCGCAATGGAGTCATCCGAGGTAATGCAAAGCAAATAGCCGATATGAAGTGACCGTGGGACGAGCGTAAAATTGCTGCGCCCGCTGCTAGTCGCTGTCCAACTGATGCATCTATATTTAGTTTTAGCTTTCTCGATGGTGGAAATTGCCAGCGGATTATGGCCAAACGCCTTGAACGATTTGGTGGCGAATATTTTTGTTGGACTAGATGAGGTAGATTCTTGACAAACTTCTTCTCATTCACTGAAGCGCACCATGTGTAAATAGCAGTTTTTACCTTGGTATGTAAGCTAACTGGGCTGAAATTCTCGTCTCCAAATCTACATGCTGCATATGACTTCCATCTCTCCCAAGTTACTAGCGAAGGGACGATTGCTCGTAGTTGGCCAGTCATTGATGATTTCGAAGAAGTGTTCCACCAATGTAAGAGATGTGCTTTGATTGTACTTGATTGTGGCATTGGACCTGAGAATGTGATTGACATATCCATCCATAGAGGGCGTATTTTTGTACAATGCAGAAAGACATGGTCTTGATGATCGTGTTGTCGTCGACAAAAAATACACTGTGATGGCATTGAGATAAGCCAGCGGCGCAAATTATTTACCATCGGTAGGGAGTTGTTCCATAGTTGCCAGAGGAATATTTTCTGCCCAGGATGCGAAGGTTTCCACCAAATGTAACGGTATTCGACTTTGCTTGGTTCTTGGGCGGCAATTTGTGAGTAGGCTGAACGTATAGAAAATTGTCCATTTGAATCCGAGATCCAATGGAGCATCTCATGTGTCCAAGTAGTATGTAACTCCATATATGCATTTATTTTACAAATTCGCTTCCATGTAGATGAGTCATAAATGTGTGAATAGATGGAGGAGCGTTGGCCATACTTGGCTCTGCTGAATTCAGACCATAGTGTGTTTGATTGGAAGTAGTTCCACCAAAGTTGGCAATCATATGATTTTTGAACATTTGAAAGGCTGCGAATTCCAAGACCTCCAACTTCAACCGCACGACATACTGAGGGCCAAGATTGCCAGTGATACCTTCCTTTCCAAAGAAAAACTGCCATTTTGCGACTTAGAATATTTACCACCCCTTTTGGGAGCGTGGAGCTGGCTATAAGATGAGTTGGGATGGTGTTGAGCATATATTTGAGAAGTACTAGACGATCCACCATTGAAAGTAATTTAGTAGACCATGCAGACAGCTTAGCATCGAAGTGATTAAGTAGAGGGATACAGTACCTGGCTTTGTTGATTCCCTTGTACAAATATTATCCTAAATATTTAATGGGCAAAGAGGTTGACCGCATACCCAAAGCCTGAAGCGCGTTATTGGACGAGGCTCCTTGTCAAAGCACAAATTGACTTTTATTGTAATTAACAGTTGGCCCGATGCCTGCTGATATGCGTCCAGAAATTTTTGAAATCTGGCTAGATTACGCGCGGAACCGTTTAAGAAGATTAATAGATCGTCAGCAAATCCCAAATGCGAGACACATTGCACGCGGCCAGTATTGAAACCTGAAATAGCTCCCGTCTGAAATAAATGTTTAAGACCTCGTGAGAAGCCTTCAGAAGATAGGATAAATAATAGCGGCGATAAGGGGTCACCCTGTTTGATGCCTCGTCCAAGAGTGAAAGAATCCGTCAAAGCACCATTGAGGAGGATAGAGCAGTTGGTCATACTGAGATTGTTTATGAAGATCCTCACAAGTCGTTCATGCATGCCCATTTTATGTAAAAGTAACTGCAAATATTTCCAACTTACACAGTCGAACGCCTTGGCCATATCCAACTTGACAATGATTTGACCTCCTCTCGTGCGTTTATCAAGTACATGAACCATTTCCTGCGCAAAGCAATACCTGCTCTATGATGCCACGACCTTTCATAAATCCTGCTTGCTCCGGTGAGATTAATTTCGGTAGAATATTCGCAAGGCGGGATGCAAGCAGTCTTGTAATCACTTTAGAAATAAAGTTGGTGAGACATATTGGACGATAATCCGCAAATGTTTGGGGGTTACCAACCTTTGGTATGAGTACTATTGTGGCCGCAGCTGTTGGTTTTGGCATTCGAATACCTAAGTAAAATTCTTGGACCGCCTTATGAACATCATGCTCAATGATATGCCAGAATTTCTGATAAAAAGATCCCGGGTAGCCATCCGGTCCCGCTGCACTTGTGGGACTGAGATCCCAAACTGCCATCTTCACCTCGGTTAGTGATGGGATCGCTTGTAACATAATATTATCATTTGAATCAATCAATGTTGGGATATACTGCAGTATGGCATCGCAATCAGAGACTGATTCTTCTGCAAACAGTTTTGAAAAGTACCGAATAGCTTCAGACGCAATATCATTCGGCTGTGTGTATTCTGTCCCCTCCGACGATAAAATTCGTCGAATGTTCTGTCGGCAACGTTTATCTTTTACAGTTTGGTGGAAAAATGATGTGTTTGCGTCACCTTCTTTCAGCCACTTAACATTTGCCTTCTGTTTCCAAAAAAGAAAGGCGCGGTTTTGAGCAAATTTGAGTTCTGCGAGTCTTTGGTGATATAGTGTTCTCGTGATTTCCATAGGAGCCTCATCGTGTTGGATTTCTGCGGTTTTCACCAACGCTTCCGCATGGGATACTGCATCAAAGATATTACCAAATGTATCTTTATTCCACTGCTTTAGATCTCGCCGTAAAAGAGATAATTTTTTGTGTAGTCCCCACATGCCCCCAACAGTTGGATATGTTTGCCATCTATGGGTGACGAAATCATGGAAGTCTGCATGAGTTTCCCAAACATCTAGATATCGAAAGACCGATGGAGCTCGTGGACCTTCGATGTCGCATGTCAAAAATAACGGGGCATGGTCAGAAGTAGCTCGTGAGAGATGTTGTACTTGCCTAATTGGAAATAAATCCGAAAAAGATAATGATGTCAGGAAACGATCAAGACGTCGACACACACGGCCTAAGCCACGTCTATCTGACCAGGTGAAAGTTGAGCCTTGATAAGGAACCTCCTGTAAATGACAACGTTGGATAAAATCATTGAGGTCCTGTAGAGTGTGCAGGGAAGGTTGGGATCTGCCACGATGCTCTTCCAAAGTTCTGAAAGTATTGTAGTCTCCTCCGAGTAACCATGGTATTGTATTTTCAGCGTGAAAATGCTCCAATTGTTCCCATAATATACGGCGCTTTAAAATAGAGTGGCGCCCGTATACCGCTGTCAGCCAAAAGCAATCTCCAGTGGCAAGCCACCGAAACTTTATTGAGTGGTGTTGGTGTCCATGCTGTTCCGCCTCCCAACTCAAGATAGTTTCCTTCCAAAAAATCCAAATTTGATCATTACAAACAGAAAGCGATTTTGAGAAACCCAGTCGCAATTGATAAGATATTAAAGCTGTGGGCCTAAGTTTTGGCTCAATGACAATGCAAGCATGTATGTGATATTTTCGAGTTAGTGATAACAATCGAGTAAAAGATGTATGAACGCCATGAACGTTCCATAATAGTATCTTCATTGTGACAAAACATCAAAAAAATTTGAGAGGTGGGCGGCACATAACCTTGTTATTCGCGGAGATGCGGGATTGTCATGTGCCTGTCGTAAAATTCTTGGTCCCTGAGACGGCTGTGGATCAGGTGGGTTCACCATTGGCTATTCATTCGAATGAGTATCAACATAAATGGCCTCCACGGTGTGAGCAACGTGTTCTGCGCAGCTCTGATCAAGGTCATCCAATCTGTTCTCCTGCAGAGGAGGGTCTAATTCATTGTCCGAATAAGAACCAGTTACAGTTTTCTCCGGGATATCTCCCACTATACAATCATCAATCCCTTTAAGTCTGGAGATGTCCTGGACCTCGGTTACTTCTGAGGCTGCAGCCATGTTTGGTGATGGTGGTATCATTATTTCAGGTGCTTCTGTCATGGGTTGTGAGTGAGGCATCTCGGCATCTGAATGTGGCTCAGAGAATTCAGGTTGATGTACGTAGTTTGGAGGTCCCAACTTTTTTGGTGTCCAACGTTGATTTTTAGCTTTGTCCACCGGCTGTTTAGGGTTTGCAGTCTGTTTAGCCGTCGGCTTATCATCTGCTGTCGTCGACTGCTTGCCGCAGTCAGCAGTGACATGGCCCAATCGATAACATTGTTTGCAATATTTTGGCAAATCCTCGTACTCAACATTTTGCATTATAACCCGAGAGGATATCTGGATGAATACCCGATGAGGGAGCTCCTTAGAAACATCCAGTTCAATGCACACGCACGCTACAGAAGGACGATTCATCGTGGCTGTGGCTGTATCTAATTTCAGCGGCTCTCCTAACATGGCCGCCACTTGAAAGAGATCATCTTTATGATGCATGTGTATGGGAAGACCCGGGAATGACACCCAGATTGGAACAATTGGTACTTCGATCGCAGGATCGTAATCCGGGGTCCATTTGGTGATTCTCATATGCTTAACAGAAATGATCCAACCTCTTCTTGAGAAACACCAGATGTAGTCTTGCTCTTGATCAAAATGGAGAATAATGTGCGTTGCGTTTAAAAGTCCGACCTTTACTGCTCCTGTGAATCCAATCCAGTCGATGGTGGCTCGAATCGTTGCTAAAGGTGGCCGTCCATACCAAAAAGTGCCCACCAATGTGAATCGATATGGTGCGGCTAATATGTGAATTTCTTCATCGGTGAAGGTGATCATAGGGCTGTCCTTATATTTCTGGACATCCTTCGGCTTGATTGGCACTGCCGTGGATCTGAACAACGATGCAAAGGATCACGTGGGAGGAGGATGCGATGCCGCTACTGCGGCTGATGGCATTGTGACAGAAGAATACTGTGGTTACATATGATTGGGGAGATTCTCCCGATAAGATGTAGCAAATAAATAATACCTGCAGAAAACAAAAATGTATGTGCAAAAATAGATAAATACAAAGCAAATGATATACATTGTCCTATGAAACATGATAATGCCATGTGAAATCAACTTGAAGCTTTGAATTTGATAGCCGTATTCTCCATTGAAATGTGTGTTGTTCATCCAGTCCATGAACCACAAAAAAGAATGTGCTAGAAAAATGCAATGAGCTAATAAATAATCCAATATGAATTTTCTCCATACGTACCAATGTTGTCTGTATTCATTATGAACACAGGCCCGGATGAGTAATCAGCCGTATACATCGTGTGCACAAGGGAAGATGCCAGAAAGTACGCCTAACCTCAAACTCAGGAAGAAAGGACATAGTTAACCAAGTAATGTAGTGAAGAATGTATGATAGTAAAGCAGTCAAACATGAGGAAAAAATGACATACCATGTTGCCTGTACCAGCCAGTGATACAGACAACATTATGGCAGTATACCCAATCCAATGGAAGGCAACCCCATCCCTACACATGTGAGATTAACGGATTCTCGGCAAAGTTATTCCATAAATTCAGACAATTGACGTCATCCAATAGCAGGTGTCGCCCCATTAAACGCAATGAATAAAACAATGTTAACCAAGTATCAAAAGTGAAACTGGTTTTAATAAAGCGGGCAGGAGAAAGATCATACCTATGTTGCCTATGCCAAAGGCTGACATGGGCAACTATATGGTGAGCATGCCAATCCACTGGGAGACATGATGAATTAAAGACGGAGATTTGGAACAGAAGTATCCAACGCAATTGCTCCACGTACTTCGTATATTAGGGCAGAGAACGATGTATAGAGAGTCAAACTTGCCGAATGGTATCCATGTCTGGATAATGTATGTGCGGCAGTATTTTCCTCTCATAGGCATTAAGAAATCGATGAAGTATTAAGACGCATGAATTGGAGTGTGCGGTTCAAATCTGCATCCAAGGAACCTGTGTATCGCTCTGGTGCTGAAAGTTTATTTAGCAACATACCACAATCCGTCTCAACTAGTAAGTGATCATGCTCTCTAGCATAATATATTAGGGCATATTGAAGAGTCATAAGTTCAGCCCTCAATGGCGATGAACCTGGTAAGGAGAAACAAATAGCAGAGACAAAGTCTCCCTAATGATTTCGTAGCACCGCCCCTGCTGCTGCTGTAGTGCGCCCCACCGCTGCATCCACATTTAATTTTAACTTGCCTGTAGGAGATAATTCCCAATGGACAACTCTACGCTGGCGTGTTCGTAAGGAAGGAGAGATATACCTCGCTACCAGATGAGGTATATTTTGTGAAAATTTATGCCCTTGCGTTGTCGCACACCATGTATAAATATGATTACAGACACGCTCAAACAATCTCCTTTAAGAGAAACTATTATCCTCAAATTGTATACTTGTATATTCTTTTCAAATGACCCATGTAACCAAAGACGACACTACCGCCCTCAACTATCCGAGCATATGATGCTTGGAAAAGGTTCGCCAATATCGCAAGAGATAAGCTCGAATAGTTGAGTTCCCAGGCACTTGACTAGAAAACAGGATGGATATTTCTTGCCATAACGGTTGTATCAATGGACAACCGAGGAAAATGTGATCTCGCAAATCTGAATTTACTTGGCAAAATACACATTGTGTTGGAAAGATGAGCTGCCATGTTTGGATATTGTCTGTCAATGGAAGAGACCTCATCAAGAGTTTCCATATAAATATACTGCAGCCCATAGGATTTTGCGGCCACCAAATAAATCGAGTGTAATGCAATGTTGTCGAATCAGAGACAAGCATATTATAAACTGATTTTAATGTAAATTGTCCACAAGAATCAGCAGTCCAGTGTAGGCCATCCGGTAAAGTTTGCACTCTAAGGGACATGTGACCATGTATGCGACAAATATGTTTCCAAGTAGGCGAATCATAAATATGCGCATATATCGTATGTCGATGACCGTAATTACTTCGGCTATAGTCCGCCAACAGTGTGTGCGGATGATGGTATTTCCACCAGAGTAGACAATCGTATGCCTTCTGAACCAACTTTAGATTCTTAATTCCCAAACCTCCATATTCCGTAGGACGACATATATTATCCCAAGTGTGCCAATGATGGCGACCATTCCACAAGAAATTTGACATTTTGCGGTTAAGTATTGAATTACACTTTGTGGCAACCTTGAACTAGCTAAATATGTAATGGCATGTAGCATAAAACGTGGAAAATCAAATTCATACGACCAGACGTAGAGAGAAACCAATGATGATTTTCCGAGTTTAAGACGATATGAAACCAAAGATGTTGCTCTAACCTTAGGCTCAATAACAACAAGAATATGTAGATGGTACCGACGAACTAACGATAATAAACGATCCACAGAAGTCCGAATCCCTCTAACATTCCAGACCAATATCTTCATTGCGTCGATAATATATCGAAAGAGTTTGAGAGGGTTGCTCTTGATCTTGTAAATTGAGGAGATAAGGGTTGATTTTGTCTGTGCTGACGCCTCAAGAGCTTTGGAGGAATTTGAAACTGTGTTTCCCCACCCAAGACTATGGATGTTGTCGGTTGTGCACGTGATTCAGCCGGAGAAATTTGTTGTGCCCCCTCCAAGACTACCTCTGGAACCATACCATAAACTAGTGAAACAAAAGCATCTTCGGAAGATTTAGCAGATAACTGTGCATCAGCATCAACATGAATGACATCCACTTCACTATCCAAAAGTGATGTGGAATTCGGATTAGCAGGCAAATCAGGAAAGATAGTATCATCAACGCCCTTGAGTCAAGAAATGTCTTGAACATTTGAAACAATAGCAAGCCGAGTCATATCAGGAGATAGTAGCACCAAAAGTGGAATCACTAGAGCAGGTTGAGTGGGAGCCGGCAAATCATTCAAAATACTATCATCAACTCCCTGTAGCCTGGACGGCGTTGATGTGGTAGGGATAACTTGTGCACCCTTAGCATTATGCTGGAACGATACATCCAGATTATCCAAAGGTAAACGAGATTTAGGTTGCATATCTTGTTGCGGTTTTTTTGGTGTCCAACATTGTGGTTTTTCCTTGACCATAATATTTGAGATTTTAGGCAGCAGTGCCGCAACTTGCGGTTGGTCTTCAACAAGATCATATTTCCCACATGTGGAGGACTTGTGTCCCAGCCTAGAACAGGTAGTACAATACATAGGCAGATCTTCATAAACAACAGATTGTGAAATACAATGATTGGAAACTTGGATAAGAACACGAGAAGGAAGTTCCTGTGACACATCAATTTCAACAAATAAACGAGCTGCAAATGGCCATAGATTTTCGGCAGTTGCAGTATCCAATTTCATCGGCATGCCCAACATACGCCCAATTTGAAATAATGCCTCACGTTGGTGGAAATGAATTGATAATCTCGGGAGTGAAACCCAAACAGGAACAATTGGGATGACAACTTTATGGTCATAATCAGGAGTCCATTTGGTAACTCTCATATATTTGCATGCTATAGTCCGGCTTTGTCTGGCAAAGCAACGTTGGTAATCTTGTTCTTGTGCAAAATTTAATAAAACATGATTCGAATCTAGAAGTCCAGTACGTACCATTCTAATGAATCTGATACAATCAATCGTGGCGTGAATGGTAGTGAGCAGAGGACGTCCATACCAAAAAGTGCCTACCAGAGAAAATCAGTATGGTTCGGCTAAGGTAGTAATCTCTTCATCTGAAAAGGCAATCATTGGACTACCCTTATATTGCTGAATTGGTTTCAGCGCAATTGAGAAATAGATGAGGATTGAAACAACGACGTAAAAGAGCGCTTCACTCCCCAAGGCACAGCGATCTACGATGGCGGCTTCACAATTAACTGCTCCATTGCAGCGATCGCAGAATGTGTATAGGAGATCAAGGCAAAATTATGGAGATAGAATCAAGAAGAGATGTGATCACTAGGGTAGAAGGATGGTGGCAGCGGCAGTTACGCTCGCCGCCGGCGACCGCAGGGGCTCCTCAACATTCGACGGTTGAAAGTCGAACTTATATATATATATATATATATATATATATATATATATATATATATATATATATATATATATATATATATATAATATGCAAAAACGATGCTGCCCTTCTCTGGCGATCTCGCCTGGTTGGCGGCGTAGCCGCCGTCGGCTATCTCTGCAGGCACCATCTCTCTCCCTCACTGCTGCATTCCTCCATCCCTAATTCTCTCTTCGCTTCCTCCCATGGCGAATACCGATCCCGCTGTGACGGCTCCACAAACGGCGCTCAATAGATCATTTGCATCCTTGTCTTCGTCCCCCACCCCCGCATCGCAAATCCACCCCAAACCAGTCCAGAAGTTCAAAGGCAGCCCCATGATCTCCTTCACAGATGAGGAAATCCAGTCACTTGCTGCACCATACCGCTTCACATTGGTTGGCACTTTTTGGTATGACAGACCCCCCTTGCAACGATACGCGCCGCCATTGACAGCATTGGATTTGCCGGACCGGTAAAGGTCGGCCTTTTAGATGCTACTCACATTGTTCTTCACTTTGATCTGGAACAAGACTATACTAGATGCTTTACTCGACGAGGATGGATAATCTCAGGCAAACAAATGCGCATCACCAAGTGGACACCGGATTATGACCCTGCAGTGGAAGTGCCTATCGTGCCTATATGGGTATCCTTTTCGGGCATTCCAATCCACATGCATCGTAAAGATGCCATCTTCCAGATCGCGTCCATGCTTGGGGACCCTTTGAAACTTGATGCGGCCACATCGACGTTAAACCGACCCTCTGTGGCCCAGGTTTGTATTGAACTTGACGTGTCCAAGGACCTCCCCCAACGTGTTTACATCCAGACATCAGCTAGAACAATCATGCAATCGGTTGAATATGAAGATCTTCCCCGCTATTGCTCTGACTGCTATCATTTAGGCCATGTGGTTGCCGACTGTGGTAAGCAAATTGATCCTCCACCAGATGCTATGCAAGACGTGGTGGAGTCAAACCCTAAGCAAAACAAATCTGATAAAGCCCAAAAAAAATGGTGGACTCCTAAAAAATCTGGTCCACCAAATCTCGATCACCAGCCGCCTATGAATGAGCCAGTTCCAGCCTCGCCGGAACTGGCTATTACCCATGCAGTTTCAACGGTCCAAGACATTTCTAGACTAAAAGGAATTGATGACTGTCTTCTAAGAGATCTCCCTGGGACATCTATATTGTTCTCACATTCTGATAATGAACGTGAACCTTTGGACGATAATTTGCATGCACAGCATGAAGAGCGTGAAGGCCAGGCTATTGCCAGTTTAATCGAAGCAACGTATGTGGATGCACGCTCTGCGGAACACAACGATAATGAAGAAGTAGAAATGGCACAAGCAGACGATGACCCCTCTTCGCACAACCCTAATCAAGTGCCACGCCTATTACGCCGAAATCCCCCCATGTCTCCTCGCTTAACCAGGTTACGCGCAGCGCACCTCTCTAACTCCTTTGATGTTTTGTCTCAATGAAGATATTGTTGTGGAATGTACGTGGAATACGTAACTCTTTGCATCGTCTGCTTTCACTAGTTCGTAAACATAAAGTATACATTCTTGTAGTTATTGAGCCAAAGTTACGTCCAAGTGCCTTGACATCTTATCAACTGCAACTTGGTTTTTCTAAAGCTATATCCGCTTGTCATGATCAAATTTGGTTTTTCTGGAAGGATGCACTACTCAAGCTGGAAGGAGAGCAGCCTGGACACCAGCATCATTCTATTCAGTATCGTTGGCTGGCCACAGGAGATTGTTTTTGGTTGACTGGTGTATATGGTCGGCACTCAATGCTACAACAACGTATATTGTGGGATGATTTAGGTCAATTTTATGACTCAAACACACTCCCATGGCTTATTGGTGGGGATTTTAACACCTTCAGAACATTAGATGAACACCTTGGTAGATCGCATCCATCATTACGCACGCTACAGGACTTCAATGATTTCATACAGCGATGTCAATTACAAGAAATAGCATTCTAAGGCTCTTGTTTCACATGGTCAGACGGGAGAGGCTTAGGACGCATATGGAGACGTCTAGACCGCTTTTTGAGCTCACCTTCTTTTTCAGAGATTTTTTCCTACACCAAAGTTCACCACCTTTTAAGGGCTACATCGGATCATGCGCCTTTGCTTCTAACATGTGACTCGGATGGCCCACGTGCCCCTTCCCTGTTTCGGTATCTAGACGTGTGGACCACACATGCAGATTTTGATGATTATGTTACTCACAAATGGCTATCTTATCCCACAGTTGGTGGCATGTGGGGCTTTCATTGCAAGCTCTCACACCTTCGCAAGGATTTAAAGCAGTGGAATAGAGACACTTTTGGAAACATATTCGATGCTGTCTCCCATGCAGAAGCAGAAGCGAAGGTGGCGGAGAATCTATTTGACAACAGCCCTACCGAATCCAATCGTCAGTTCTATCACCAGAAAGTGGCAGAACTACATCTTGCGCAGAAACGTTCCTATCTATATTGGAAGCAGAAGGCCAATGTGAAGTGGTTAAAAGATGGAGATGCAAACACCTCTTTCTTCCACCAAACTGTCAAACAAAAATGCAGCCACCAACTCATTCGCAGCATCAAGAAAATGGATGGTACTGAGCTCAATCGTCTGGCAAATATTAAAGACGAAGCTATTCGATTTTTCTCAAATCTTTACACTGATGAGCCAGTTGAGAGTTGTGACTCTATTTTACAGTATATACCATCTCTTATCACAACGGACGAAAACAGTGCATTGATGGCAATTCCTCAACTAGCCGAAGTTAAGGCAGCAGTTTGGGATCTCAGCCCATCTAGTGCCGCAGGTCCGGACGGTTACCCGGGGTCCTTTTATAGACACTTCTGGCATTTGATACAGCACGA
Source organism: Eustoma russellianum (assembly GCA_036186865.1). Classification (NCBI taxonomy): domain Eukaryota; kingdom Viridiplantae; phylum Streptophyta; class Magnoliopsida; order Gentianales; family Gentianaceae; genus Eustoma; species Eustoma russellianum. The sequence continues at coordinate 21,260,452 of AP025040.1, read as the reverse complement.
CGTGCACAAAGCCGTACAAGAATTTTACCTAGGAATTCGTATGCCTAAGGCCGTTGCAGCAGCTTCCATCATTCTCATTCCGAAGGTAAGTAATCCCCTAATGTTTGCAGACTATCGTCCTATATGTCTCACAAATTTCATTTCCAAGACCATCACACGTTTGTTAGCGACACGGCTGGGCAATATCTTGCCAAAGGTAATCTCTCCAAAACAAGCTGGTTTCTTGAAGGGAAGGGATATTACAGAACAAGTTTTATTAGCACAAGAGATGGTCCATGTCTTGGATAAACGGACAAGGGGCGGACAAGTCATTATTAAGTTGGATATGGCCAAGGCTTTTGACCGTGTAAGCTGGAGATATCTTCAACAACTGCTTCAAAGACTGGGTATAGACGAACGTTTAGTGCGTATCATTATTAATAATTTGAGTGACACCAGATGTTCCATTTTGCTAAATGGTTCTCTTACCGAATGTTTTCACGTTAGTAGAGGTGTTAAACAGGGGGACCCTTTATCACCATTACTCTTTATTCTATCATCTGAAGGATTCACTCGAGGGCTCAACTATCATATACAGACTGGAATTATAGATGGCTTCAAGGCAGGGCGTACACCTTGTGTTTCACATCTGGGTTTTGCTGATGATTTATTAATTTTTCTCAACGGCTCCCCCCGCAACTTAAGAAAATTTCGCACCTTTTTAGACAAGTATCAACAGGCTTCTGGGCAACTGGTTAATTATCACAAAAGTCTATTTGTCCCCGGCCAAGGAGTTTCGGTCACTGCGTCAACCGTAGCCTTGGGCATGAGATCAACGTCTCTTCCGATTAAGTATTTGGGCTCTTTTTTGCATAAGGGAATAACCAAGTCCAGGTACTGTGCCACCCTCCTCAGTCATTTTGATACTAAACTAACGTCCTGGTCGACAGCTTTCTTATCTATAGCGGGCAGGCTTGTCCTCATTAAACATGTGCTCAATACATTGCCAATACATTTAATAGCTAGCTCAAGACTACCATAAGGGGTAATTCACTGTTTAAGTCGCAAAATGGCCTCATTCCTTTGGAAAGGACAACATCAATGGCAGTCTTGGTCTTCGGTATGTCGGCCAGTTGAGTACGGCGGCCTTGGAATCCGGCACCTCTTGCACATCCAAAAAGCATATGATTGCCAGATATGGTGGAAATATTTTCACTCCAATACATTGTGGGCTGACTTCTGCAGAATAAAGTATGGTAGTCGTCCATCAGTCTATTCGCATATATATGATTCTCCAACATGGAAACGCATTTGTAAAATTCATACATAAATGGAGACACATGCCAACACCTCTAATCATATGATACATTGGGCTCCCGATGAGCATGGTCAATTCTCCATTCGTTCTGCCTACTCGTTGATCGTACCCTATGAACAATCGAAGCTAGAGACACGGTACATTTGGTGGAAGAACATGCACCCACAGCAAAAAAAAATTTGTGGAAACTATGGTATCATTCACTTCCAATGGTAGATAACTTTCGCAGGTGGATGGTGGCTTATCCTTCGCAGTGTGTCTTTTGTAGCCGTGATCAGGACAGTCAAGACCATGTGTTCCTCAATTGCGTATTCATTCGGCCTCTTTGGATAGCTATCTCTATTATATTCTCTGGACTAATGCCACACTCCTCGACCATAAAGGCGCATCTTCTCCGTTGGTGGCGTATATCATCTAAAACCACAATGACGGGTCACCTGAGGTCGATTGTTCCATCTCTAGTAGTATGGGAAATCTGGAAACTTTATGCAGCATGTAGATTTGGGGATGAACATTTCGCCTATGATAGGTTGTACACGCGGATCAAAGACTCGATCTACATATGGTGCTCATCTATTAATGGGAAAAAATTTGCACAGGCAATTCCACACCTCGTTGCTCAGCGATTCTCACCACCCTTGCGTATGAAGAGACTATCTGTAATTAAGTGGCTTTGTCCCCTGTCTGGACGATTTAAGCTTAACGTTGATGCAGCCATAGGGCAACACATGTCGGCAGGAGCTGATGTACTACGAACGGACCAGGGCATGTTTCAGTCTGCTATATGTTTTCCTCTGCCTTCCTTACAGCCTCTTCGGGCAAAAATGCACGCTATGACAATTTCCTTAATGTTCTTTGCACAACAGTATGGTGGCCTAGTGGTGGAAACTGACTGTCAAAATCTTGTTAAGCTACTTGCTCATCATCGCCAGCTCACAGGCTCATTGGCATTAGACATCAGCCGTGCGTCCCAGTTCCTCAGTCTAAACGGCTCTACTATCCAGTTCTGTCCGCGTGAAGCAAACTCAGCAGCGCATCGGCTCGCCAGATATGGGTATTCATCAGCAGGAATGACTGTGTACAGCACATCTCAGCAATTACCTGGAGAAGTACGAGGAGCAATAATTATAGATCACCAGCTGCCTACATTCAGAGCCTGATACATGACATCCATTTCTTCATACAGTTGTCTGTGTTTTGAGGCACAGACAACATGGGTGCGTACTTTTTACTGGTTATTCTTATGTATGCTTGTTAATCTTGGTGTTAATCGTTGCTACACTCATTCTTCTTTGTCTCTGGTGATGGCGTTTGTTTGGACCTGGTGGACAACTTCTGCCGCTTTGGAGGGGGAATTCATCTCGGTTCATTCCAAGTCAACAACCTCCATGCCCAGTAGCATCATGTTTTATGTGTCGTCTTGGTTTCGCTTCGAGCCAAGATGACTTCGGTACGTGCTGGGATATGTTTACTTCATGCATTCCATGTTCTCAATTTTCATTTCTAATTACAATCACTATTCATTACGAGATCTATGGACGCACTATAGCGGTTGGCTCATGCACTTGGCATACCAGGAGATGGAGACTATATACGATTATCGACGCACAATACCCAGCATTGACGCAAGGACACCCTCGGCACAACCTAAGGCTGTTTGGAGCTTCTCCCCAACATTTTCTCATTTCTTTTCATTTACATCAATGTACGGCGTTAAACCCAGAAATATAAATATGTACGCTTTTTCCTTCGCCAAGGTTTTATCCACAAGGGTGGTTTTACTTGGCAAGGTTTTAATGCGGCATATCATATATGACTGGAGACACGTCATCATTAGCAATTTGTACCACATACATTCATACTCTGACCTTTGTAATATGGTTTCCCTCCGCCACACGTGAGGCCTTCAATAAAATCATAATATTTCTATAATATATATATATATATATATATATATATATATATATATATATAAATTTTTTGTATATAAAGCCGCATGTATTATTAATATCCTGCCTCACTTATGGCGGAGAAAAACCATAATACATCAAAAGTGTCATAGGTAAAAAGATAATGAAGCATACTAAGGATGGTCAGCCTCCAATTATATATGATATGCCGCATTAAAATCTTGCCAAGTAAAACCACCCTTGTGGATAAAACCCTGACGAAGGAAAAAACGTACATATTTATATAATTGGAGTGTGCTGACAAATGAACTGTGTATACAATAAATGTAAATAATGTATCGGGAGCGTTGCATTCACAATCAGAAAATGTCGTCTTGGCCAATGATTTGCGTGCGTCATTCTTAACCATCCGTTTGTGGGAATCGATCTCAGCAGCTTGGAGTGTCTTGGAATAGACCTCAGAGAAGCAGGGAAATGCATGTTACACATCCAACAATATTCAATAAAAAGCAAAAAAGAATAAGCAGCGAAGAAGTATGTACCCATGTTGCCCGTAACCAAGCAGGCACGGGCAACAATTGCTGTATAATGCTCTTGTAAAGACCTCTGCGACAGTCTTTAAGCCGTCCAAGTTGTCCATAATCCTCAGTCAGGAAAAAAAAGCTATAAGCAGCTGTAAATGAGATTAATGGAATCCAAATTTGAGAGAAACAAAACATACCCAACCGCCCGCATCCATACGATACGGGCGGGATAGAAAGCAAAGCTTGAAAGAGTATCTCTATGATCGAACATGAGGTGTTTGAACATCTGTGAATAAGTTACCGTGCACCAATGGTGGGAGATCCGAACAGTATGAATGATAGAAGTCTTTTGGTGCATGAGACCATGCTGAGACAAGAAGTGGGCTGTCGAATTAGCTTCCCTTGGAATATAGGTCACTCTTGCTCCCATGAGTTGCAAATATTGTTTGAGCCTAGTATAATCACTTCTCAAACGTCCAGAAACATCGGGCGCGCCATTAAGCAGACCAACTAAGGCTAAGTAGTCAGTTTCAATGTATAGTTCAACATATCCGGCCATGATGAAGAAGAGAACCGACCATAGCAATGTCTGCATTTCCGCATGCAGTGGAGATGAAATTGGCAATGAGAAAGAGATGGCACGGATGAAAATTCCTTTATCATCGCGTAATATAGCACCTCCCGCAGCACCATGCTTGGCTACTACTGCATCAACATTCAGCTTTAATTTACCTGTTGGGGGCAAATGCCATTTAACAATATGTACACGTCTTGAGCGCAGAGTAGGGGAATAATTATTGTCAACTAAATATGGAAGAGACCCATCAAACTTCTTTTCAGAAACGGAGGCACACCATGCGTAAATATCCATGCGGAGTCGCTCCTGGAGTCTAGTGAAAGAAAAATCCTCCTTATCAAATGTTATCATAGCATATTCCTTCCATATTGCAGTAATTGCAAGAATGGGTACCACGGCTGACAAATTGCCTCTCATCGTAGATAGATGGGCCTTACACCACCAACTACGAAGATACTGCTTAAGAGTTGCACATGCAGGATATGGACCGTCAAAAAGATCAGATAAGTGAAGCCAAATGGAATGTATGACAAGAAATATATAAAAGATATGCGTCTGAGTTTCCTTAGCATTTCGACAAAATGCACAACACGTAGGGAAAGCCACTATCCAGCGAATAACATTATCTGCAAAAGGCAAGGCATTGTACCAAAGTCGTCATAAGAATACCTGCGCTGCCGGATGCGCCCCCTTCCACAAAATGTATCTTGCCACCGAAAATTGCGTTCTATGAGGGCGACAAAGATTATAGGCACTTTTCAAACTAAATTGTCCATTGGTATCTGGATTCCAATTTAAGCCATCCGGAGTTCACTGCGTATGCATCAAACAAAAATCATTGATGCGACATAACCTCTTCCAGTCCATTGAATCATACACCAACGCAGTCATAGTCGCACGATGGCCATATTTCTGACGCACATAAACAGCCCACGTTGAGAAAGATGTATTATACATCTACCATAGTTTGCACTCATAAGCCTTTTGTAATGCACTCAAACTGCGAATGGCTAAACCCCTTTCTGTTCTTGGATAACACACGGACTCCCACGAACGCCAGTGGTGCTTATGATTCCATAAGAAGGTAGACATTTTTCTGTTAAGCTCAGTTATCACACTTTTGGGGAGTTTTGTTGCTGCCATAACATGTAACGGTATTGAAGTAAGAACTGACTGTATTAACGCCACTCATCCAGCCATACTTAAAAGTTTTTGTGACCAACCTGTTAAGCGAGCATCAAAGTGTGCAAGCAAAGAAGTACAATAGCTAGAGCGATTGAGGCCTTTAAATAGATAAGAGCCCAAATATTTTATGGGCAGCACTGCATGTCGCATATTTAGTGCCGTGATTGCTCTATGCGAAGATGGACCACCGCCTACCACACATTGACTTTTATGATAATTAACTATCTGTCCCGAGGCACGCTGATACCGCTCAAGAAATTGCTTGAATGCTTGCAGATTACGGAGAGAGCCATTAAGAAAAATCAATAAATCATCCGCAAATCCAAGGTGTGACACCGGCTGTACACGTCCACTAGAAAAACCCTTGAGTTGGCCCGATTGAAACAAAGCTTTGAGGCCTCTAGAAAATCCCTCCGAAGCAAGTATGAAAAGAAGAGGAGACAAAAGATCACCCTGTTTAACCCCTCTGGAAGGTCGGAAGAATCCACAAGGCTTTCCATTAATCATCACAGAACAACAAGTAGCAGCAAGATTATTCATGATGAGACGCACAAAGTGGGATTGAAAGCCAAACCGAAGCAACAAAACTTCCAAATATTGCCATGATACACGATCAAATGCCTTTGTCATATCCAATTTAACAAATACCTACCCCCTGACACTTTCGATCCAATGTGTGAACCATCTCCTTTGCCATGAGGATCTGCTCAGTGATACCTCTGCCTGGCATAAATCCGGATTGCTCTGGAGAAATCAATCTAGGCAAAAGCTCATTCAATCGAGTAGATATAACGCGTGTTACAACTTTAGAGATAAAGTTTGTTAAACAAATTAGCCGATAATCACTAAATGTTGAAGGGTTGGAAACCTTTGGGATTAGACATATCAGGGAAGCTGCCATAATCTTGGGCATTCGAATGCCTAAGAAGAATTCTTGTACCACCAACAAAACATCTAAATGAATAACATCCCAGAAATGTCTGTAAAAAGATCCTGGAAAACCATCTGGCTCCAACGCGCTGGAAGGACTCAACTGCCACATCGCTTGCTGAACTTCCTCCAACAATGACATTTGTAACTGTTAGGAAACCAGCCGAGATCACTGTAAAACGCACAGCGGAAAACAAAAACTTGATCTCCGATTTCCTACCAAGGATCCATGTTGTTCGTTTAATTCGATGAAAGAAACTCGAAAATTACCTTTGTAGATCCGAATTACGCAGATGGAAGAGGTGCAAAATCACGAACACCCTCTGTCGGTATCCACACAAACGCTTCCGCCCGGAGTGCTAGCTCTTCAAACGGCGCGGCTGAAGAACTCGTTTTTCACAAAAACGATTCTAGGATCTTTCGTTTTCTGTTATTTCGTTTTTACTGATTGCTTGGTGTACGAGATACGCCAAGCTACATACATATATATAGATATCAAAATCCGATTCCAGATCGGATTTATTAACGTCTATCATAATCCGTACCAGATACGGATTCTGTTAGGAATAGATAAAACCAATCAAAATCCATATCAGATATGGATTCTTTGTTATTATCCGATGATATAAATATATAAAAAACAAAATTAATAATAATAACAATTAATATCCAATATTAATATTATTAATATTAAAAACGATAATAATAATAATAATAATAATAATTAATATCCAATATTAATATTATTAATATTATTAATCTCAGCCATACGCATTCTTGTGTGTGACCCGATAGGCCCATATTAATTGGCAGTTGATTAAATCTCTATTAAACCAACAAGTCGTAATTGGCCTCTAGCAAGACATTACAACTACCCAATTAATACGAGTAAAGTCCAACTAGCCTAATAATAGTACATGCATTAATCCCTTTGTCACACGATATCTAGTTTGAACATAAGTCATGGTCAGCGTCATACTTATATAGTTCAAACATATGATTACTTGATCTCTAAGTAGACTGATAAAACAAATGATATTGATCACACTATCAATTCATTTGAGCACGGCCATGCATTTCACAGTCTCACTAATCGAGGGGCCCAAAGATATCTCTCTCAAAAGAGAGGGACAAATTCTATCTTGATTGTTCAATATCCTCTACATAATTTCTATCACATTCAAGCATGACCTTTATTATTATCCAGTTACGGATAACGTTTGATCATGTCAAAATATAATAGTCCTTATGTTAGAAACTATGACAATCTCAAGTCAAAGGATTAAAACATGACTATCATGAGATTTATTTATGACGCTAATCCATGTAGCAATCTCATGATGGGTCTATCCAATACACTGTTCTCTAACAAGTATCTATGAGATTGATTCGTATCACCATACACATAATCATCTCATGATTATCAAATCAATACTCATACTGATTATAAATTATTTTATCTCTATAACAATAATGAATCAGGGACATATATCAAAATTGTGTAACATACTAACCAACAATAATGATAATAAAACCTCTTTTATTAATAATAAATGCATAACATAAATATCCAAATCATGGCCTAGGGCACATACACTAACAATCTCCCACTTGCACTAGGCCTACAAATATCTGAGACCCATAGATCTAGTATGCTGATCATGCTTGACCCGTGAGAGAGGCTTAGTCAATGGATCCGCTATGTTATCGTTTGTGTCAACTTTGCATATCTTGACATCTCCTCTATCGATGATGTCTCGAATGAGATGGTAGCGTCTTAGTATATGTTTAGATCTCTGATGAGACCTAGGCTCTTTTGCTTGTGCTATGGCACCATTGTTGTCACAATAAATGTCCACAGGATTTGCAATGCTAGGTACCACTCCTAGATCAGTGATGAACTTCTTCAACCAAACTGCTTCTTTAACTGCATCTGATGCTGCTATATACTCAGCCTCTGTTGTAGAATCAGCCACAGTGCTTTGTTTTGAACTCTTCTAACTAACAGCTCCACCATTCAATGTGAATACAAAATCGGACTGCAATCTGAAATCATCTATGTCGGTTTGGAAACTAGCATCTGTGTAACCATTTACAACTAACTCGTCATCCAAACCTCCATAAACCAAGAATACTTCTTTAGTCCTTCTGAGGTACTTAAGAATATTCTTGACAGCTGTCCAGTGACCTTCACCGGGGTCAGCTTGATATCTACTCGTTGTGCTCAATGGATATGAGACATCTGGTCTAGTACATAACATGGCATACATGATCGATCCTATAGCAGAAGCATAAGGAATTTTATTCATTCGATCTCGCTCATCAGATGTCTGAGGACATTGATTCTTGCTAAGATGAATGCCATGAGACATAGGCAGGAATCCTTTCTTGGACTCTTGCATGTTGAACCTTTTCAACATTTTATCTATGTATGTACTCTGACTCAAGCCTATTATCCTTTTAGATCTATCTCTATAGATCTTGATACCAAGGATATAGGTAGCCTCACCCAAGTCCTTCATTGAAAATGAATTCCCTAACCAAGCCTTAACCTTTTGCAAGGTAGGGATATCATTCCCAATAAGCAATATGTCATCCACATATAAGACCAAAAACACTACTGCACTCCCACTAACCATCGTGTAAACACAAGGTTCATCTTCATTCTTGATGAAACCAAAGTTCTTAACTGTTTCATCAAAACGAAGATTCCAGCTTCGAGATGCTTGCTTCAATCCATAGATGGACCTTTGAAGCTTGCAAACCTTCTTTGAATTCTCAGGATTTACAAAACCCTCAGGTTGTGTCATGTACACATCCTCGAGTAAATTTCCATTAAGGAAAGCAGTTTTGACATCCATGTGACATATCTCATAATCATAGTATGCTGCAATGGCAAGGAGAATTCGAATACACTTAAGCATAGCTACTGGTGAAAAGGTTTCATCATAGTCTATACCATGAGTTTGCTTGAAACCTTTAGCCACAAGCCTTGCTTTGTAGGTTTGCACATTTCCATCCATGTCAGTTTTCTTCTTGAAAACCCATTTGCAACCAATAGTCTTAATACCCTATGGAGGATCAATTAAAGACCAAACTTGGTTATCAAACATGGATTGCATCTCAGAATTCATGGCTCCAAGCCATTTATCTGAATCTGGACCAGACATAGCTTCCTGATAGGTAGTAGGCTCATCTTGATCTATGAGCATAACTTCACTATCATCAGTCACAAGAAATCCATATCTCTCTGGCTGACGATGTATCCTATCAAATCTGCGTTGGACTTGTGTTACATTTTCAGGCTCCACAACTGTTTGTGGCTCTGAAATTGTCTCTAAAGACGGTTCAGCGATATCTTGTGGAACTTGAGTTTCCTCAATTGTACTATACTCCCACTAGTTCTCTTGGAGAGAAACTCCTTTTCTAAAAAGACTCCATTTCGAGCAACAAACACTTTGTTCTTTGAGGGAATATAGAAATAGTACCCTTTAGTTTCCTTAGGATACCCCACAAAAATACATTTGATAGACTTTGGAGCTAGCTTATCTGACACTAATTTTTTTCACATAAGCTTCACAACTCCAAATCTTAATAAAAGACAAACTGGGTCTCTTTCCAGTCCATATCTCATATGGTGTCTTTTCAACCGCTTTAGATGGTACACGGTTCAAAATGAATGCAGCTGTCTCCAAGGCATAACCCCAAAAAGATAAAGGAAGATCTACCCGACCCATCATAGATCGAACCATATCTAATAAAGTTCGATTTCTCCTTTCAGAAACACCATTCCATTGTGGAGTTCCTGGAGGTGTCAACTATGAAACGATTCCACAATTTCTTAGATGTTGGTCAAATTCTTGGCTCAAATATTCACCACCTCGATCTGATCGAAGCGTTTTATTTGTCTTACCAAGTTGATTTTGTACTTCATTTTGAAAAGTTCTAAACATTTCAAAAGACTCATGCTTATGTTTCATTAGGTAGACATAGCCATACCTACTGAAATCATCAGTAAAAGTAATGAAATACTGAAATCCTCCTCTGGCACTAATGCTGATTGGGCCGCATACATCTGTATGTACCAAGCCTAATAAGTCATTAGCCCTTTTACTATGTCCAGTAAAAGGGGTCTTTGTCATTTTTCTAAGAAAACAAGACTCGCAATTTTCAAATGATTCAAAATCAAATGAATCTAATAATCCATCTTGATGGAGTTTAGATACGCGCTTCTCATTTATATGGCTAAGGCGACAATGCCATAAATATGCAGGGTTTAATTCATTTGGCTTAGTTCTCTTTGAAGATATGTTATAAATATTACCGTTATTGGAATCATCAAGGTTAAGGACATAAATGCCATTATAACTACTTGCAATACAATAAAGCAAGTCATTTTTATCAAAAATAGAACACTTCTTATTTTTAATTAAAAATGAATAACCTTTATCATCCAAAACAGATACTGAAATAAGATTCCTACTCATAGTAGGAACATAAAAGCAATTGTTTAAAACTAACAAAAGCCCATTGGGCAAGACAAGCTCATAGGTCCCTACAGCTATAGCAGCAACTCTTGCTCTATTGCCAACACGTAGGTCCACCTCGCCCTTCTTCAGCATCCTATTCCTTTTGAGCCCCTGCATATTTGTACAAATATGGGATCCACATCCAGTATCTAATACCCAGGAAGAAGAAGTAGATAAATTAATTTCTATAACATAAATACCTGAAGATGTAGTCGCACTACCCTTCAGCTTCTTCAACTCCTCCAAATAAACATCACAATTTCTTTTCCAATGCCCAGGCTTGTTGCAATGGAAACAGGTTCCTTCCTTAGGAACCTTTGCCTTGGGACCAGATTTCGGTTTAACTTGACCCTTGAACCCTTTTGCACCCTTCGCACTTTTGGGCTTACCCTTGCCTTTACCTTTCTTTTTCATAGGCTTGATATTGACACTCAATACATGGGTAGGCTTTTTGATATTCCCCTCAGCAGTTTTGAACATACCGTGCAGCTCAGGAATGGACTTTTCCATATTATTCATATTGTAGTTTATAACGAACTGAGAAAAACTGCTAGGTAAAGAGTGTAGGATCAAATCCGTAGCGAGTTCCAAACTCAGGGGATATCCGAGTCTTGCAAGGTGATCTATATAGCCTTTCATCTTTAAAACATGAGCGCTAACAGATTCACCTTCAGACATCTTACAGTCAAAAAGTGCAACAGCGGTGTCGAACCTATCCTGCCTAGCCTGTTGTTGGAAAGCTTGTTTGAGATGCACACTCATCTCATAAGCTTTTAAGTGGTCCAGGTCTTTCTGAAGTCCTGAACACATAGTTGCCAACATAAGACATCCTATGTCGTTTGAATCTTCCACATGCTTCTTATACTTGTTCTTAACAGCAACAGAAGCATCAGCAGAAGGTGGTTCAGGGACAGGGTCATCGAGCACGTAGGACTTCTTTTCTTGCTTGAAAACGATTCTCAAGTTTCGAAACCAATCAACAAAATTAGTCCCACATTCTTTTAATTTTTCCTTTGCAAGGATTGATCGCAGGGATAAGGTGGAATTGTTATTAGCAGCCATTTATGATCTACAAAACATGCAAAGTAACACTTTATTAATAATGAGGTTAAAATTTATAAAACTCTCACTAAAACATAACCCTCAAAAGAAATATTTTAGTGAGCTAAGATCCATATTTGACTTAATTCTAAACTTAGCTTTGGCATGACGCTTAAAATTGAGTTATTTAGGTAGGTAACTTCTTTACCAATTACATCTCATGTAACTCTTAGAATTTATGGAATAATGACATCATATATCATTGTATGTTAGATTCCATCTAATGCCTTGGGCCCAAAACCGTTTTGATAGCCCAATTAAGTCTAACCAATTTTAAACATATGAGTAGCACTATTACTCATCCTACGTAGCTAGGAATGTTTAAAGCACATTGCTTTGGCAATACCTACTTTAATACAATCCCAGTTTTAATAGGTGTTTAAGACATGGATGGCATAAAGACTTAAATTATTAATGAGGGTTCAACTTAGTTTATGTCTTGCATTGCATATCATTATATCGTAGCATCCTATATGCATATATAATCTATCATCCACGCATCTCATACAAAATGATAAATATGTAAACGTGACATAGCATGGCCAAACTAAATATGATCTTCATGAGACCAAATGAAGATCATAAAGGAAACCCTATGTGTAAGACTTCCTATTACAACATTTGCAATGAAACATATCTTCTTGTCTTGAGCTCGTGCCTCCATCTCCATGGAATCCACTCGTCCTTGGTATGTGTCGCCATCACCACTTTTGTAGCTTGATTCTTCATTTATTACAATAATAAAGAAAAACCTAACTAATTGTATAATAAAATACAACAAAAACTACAGCGGCACGCAGGCCATAATAACCCAAAACAGAAATATGACTAAGTCAATCACATAGGTCCTGAGGCCATGCTATGCACCATGCAAATACATCAACAATTATAATATATTTTACACAAACATATTATAACAAATAAATATATATTGACATTCTTAATGTCACGGTAACGAACTATAGGGCGTACGCATACGGCGGTCCCTAACACAGACGCGTCAATCATATTAACGATCTTACTGTTTTGATTACGTGTAAACCCTTATAGAAGCATCGATCGAATCGATGGCTGTCATTTGCGAACCATAAAACAGAATATCAATCAAATCAATAATCTTCATCTGAAACTAGAAATCAGAATCATCATCGAATTGATAATCTGTCTTTCGAAACACGAAAACAGAACCATCAATCGGTTGTTCATATCGATATAAACATAATCGTTTTTGATCATCTCATGAAAAACGAAAACTTTATATCATATATAACGATCTCGAATTATAACATCTGATGAAAACGAATTGAAAACATCAATCCGATATCACCAGATGAGATTCGAATAAGGTTTTACACATATCGTGTGATTATATCTAATATAAACAAAATCGGTTTTGATCATCACATGACAAACGATTACCGCCGTATACAAATAATCTCATGAAAACGAATTGAAAAACACCATTCTTCTCTCATCATATGAAATCCGAATTACTGTTTTATACATATCATGCCATACGAAAAACAGTAAACACATAAGCATGATATAGTCGATTTAAATGAGACAACAAGTGGCTCTGATACGACTGTTAGGAAATCATACGAGATCACTACAAAGCGCACATCGGAAAAACAAAACTTGATCTCTGATTTCCTACCAAGGATCCATGTTGTTCGTTTAATCGATGAAAAAACTCAAAAAATTACCTCCGAAGATTCGAAATCCGCAGATGGAAGAGGTGCGAAATCACGAACACCCTCTGTCGGTATCCACACGAATGCTTCCGCCCGGAGTGCTAGCTCTTGAACGGCGCGCCTGAGAAAACTCGCTTTTCTCCAAAAACGGCTCTAGGGTTTCTGTTGTTTTCGTGTGTATTTCGTATGTCTCTATGTACGAGATACATAGATATATATACACATATATGGATATTAAAAACCGAGTCCTAATCGGTTTCGTTGATGCCAATCAAAATCCATATCAGATATGGATTCTATCAGGATATTCAAAATCCATATCAGATATGGATTCTCTCATTATTATCCGACATCATATATATATACATATAACCACAAAAACGAAAATAATAATAATAATATTAATAATAATTAATATCCAATATTAATATTAATAATATTAAAAACGATAATAATAATAATAATTAATATCCAATATTAATATTATTAATATTATTAATCTCAGCCATACGCATTCTTGTGTGTGACCCGATAGGCCCATATTAATTGGCAGTTGATTAAATCTCTATTAAACCAACAAGTCGTAATTGGCCTCTAGCAAGGCATTACAACTACCCAATTAATACGAGTAAAGTCCAACTAGCCTAATAATAGTACATGCATTAATCCCTTTGTCACACGATATCTAGTTTGAACATAAGTCATGGTCAGCGTCATACTTATATAGTTCAAACATATGATTACTCGATCTCTAAGTAGACTGATAAAACAAATGATATTGATCACACTATCAATTCATTTGAGCACGGCCATGCATTTCACAGTCTCACTAATCGAGGGGCCCAAAGATATCTCTCTCAAAAGAGAGGGACAAATTCTATCTTGATTGTTCAATATCCTCTACATAATTTCTATCACATTCAATCATGACCTTTATTATTATCCAGTTACGGATAACGTTTGATCATGTCAAAATATAATAGTCCTTATGTTGGAAACTATGACAATCTCAAGTCAAAGGATTAAAACATGACTATCATAAGATTTACTTATGACGTTAATCCATGTAGCAATCTCATGATGGGTCTATCCAATACACTGTTCTCTAACAAGTATCTATGAGATTGATTCGTATCACCATACACACAATCATCTCATGATTATCAAATCAATAATCATACTAATTATAAATTATTTTATCTCTATAACAATAATGAATCAGGGACATATATCAAAATTGTGTAACATACTAACCAACAATAATGATAATAAAACCTCTTTTATTAATAATAAATGCATAACATAAATATCCAAATCATGGCCTATGGCACATACACTAACAGTAACAATTGACCATCATCCGCATCTGTCAATATTTGGGGTATATGTTTTAATAAAGAATCATGATCATCCGTGGGTTTTGCAGCAAACATCCTCTCAAAGAATGCGACAGCTTTGTTGGATTGATTGAACTGTGTCGCATATTGTACCATCTTGCCTATTGATAGATATAATTGCTTGCTTAAGTCTGCGATGTTTCACTGTTTGATGGTAAAAAGATGTGTTTGCATCTCCTTCTTTAAGCCACTTAATATTCGCTTTTTGTTTCCAAAAAAGCATAGCACGTGTGTGTAAAATGCCAGCTGCACTTTGGCCAAGTGATATGCTGTTCGAGTTGACTCAGTAGGAGCAGTATAATAATCTTTTTCCGCACGTATAGTATTCTCCTCGGCCAACTGTAACTCTGTGAAAATATTACCAAAACTTTGTTTGTTCCATATGCGCAAATCCGCTTTAAGTCGTTTCATCTTTGCATAAAATCCATGCATTCCTCCAACTGTAGGATATGATCTCCATTGCGCTGTCACATACTGTTCAAAGTATGCATGCATGTGCCATGCATCCAAATAACGAAAAGACGTTGGACCTGTAGAGATGTCCGTCTGGCAATGTAATAGCACTGGTGAGTGATCCGATGCAGCACTATGAAGATGCTTAACAAGAAGGGACGTGTACTCGTCTGAGTACGTAGGAGTACATAAGAAGCGATCCAAAGTACGTCACACCTTACCCAAAACCCTTCCATCCGACCATGTATATGGCGATCCTTGAAAAGGTATATCCCAAAAACCACAAGACTCAACAAAACTCTTGAAATCTGCTAATGATCTTATCGATGGCGTTGCGACCCCTTTATGCTCTTCTAACGAGAGGAATGTGTTAAAATCTCCATCTATCAGTCAAGGTAAAACCATCTCCTTAGAAAAGGAACATAAATCCTGCCATAATGGACGACGCGAGGCAACAGTATGTTTCGCATAAACAGCAGTGAGCCAGAATTCCTTTGCCCTTAAGTGACATCGAAACCGCAGGGATAAATTCTGTATCCCATGACGCACACCCAAAATATCCATGAAAGAGTCACGCCAAAAAATCCAAATATTTCCATCTTCAGACGAACACGCTTTTGAAAACCCTAATTTCATCCGAAATTGTTCGAGCCGTGATACTCTGAGCTTGGTTCTATTAGGACTAATAAATGCAAATTATATTGACGAATTAGAGAAAGAAAACGTGATAATGAGGTGTTGATACCTCTAATGTTCCAGAGAAGAATCTTCATTGAGATAAAGAGGGTGGCATGTTAACGACAGTACGCTTCCATGCACCACGTGTAACAATTGAGGAAGGGGGAGCCGAAGGTAAATCACCTTTCTTTCGATGATGCCGTCGCGTCTGTAATTGTAGAAGGTTATCCACAGCCATAGTCACATCTGGATGGGAAATATCCGGATGCCCATCTTCCGAAGGAGGTGTAGTAGATAAAGCACGGGCCACTTCCAGAACTGCCTTACGCAAGTCTTGTGAATCCACATGTGCGTCGTGATGCACCTCAGAGTCCGATGCATGGGACAGTGTCAGATCTATGTCATCATCTAGAGGCGGATTGAGCGCAGCAGATGTGCAGTTCAACAAATCCAAATCCTGCGCATTGGAAATACCTACTACTCTCAACTCATCAGTAATCTTATTGGTTAATGGAGATGGAATCACTTTCGCAATTTGCTCATCAGCCACGAACTGGACGTCCTCTGATCGTTCAATGACGACCTCTGTTAAAGGGCCAACTTTCTCCTCCGCTGGCTCTGCAACCTGTTGCTGCAGAGCACTTCCAGATGTGGTATCACGTGTAGGTGGCTCAACTAATAGGTCTTCTATTTGTTCAACTTCTGCCTGCTCTTCACCGTCAACAATCACCGTTGGAGGCTTCTTTTTAGGTGTCCATCTCTGGGACGGACGGGGCTCAGGAAGTTTAATTATCTCAGTTGGCTGTCCAACATCTCGGTGAACAGGATCTGCCGCATGATCAGCCCTACAAGAAGTTAGAGAATGGCTAAGCAATCTACATGACGTGCAATACTCCAGTAAATTCTCATATTCCACTGATCGGAAAAAGTGATAATCATCACTTTGAATATATACCCGCTTTGGTAGCTCCTTCGAAATATCAATCTCAATGCATATTCTTGCTACTAATGGTTGTAAGAGCTGTGTTGTGGCTGCATCTGATCGAAGTGGAGTTCCCACTATTCTTGCTATTTCAAATAATGCTTCCTGCTTATGCAAATATATTGGTAAACCTGGCAGAGAGACCCATATCGGCATAATGGGCACATCAATTTCAGGATCAAAATCATAAGTCCGTTTCGTCACCCTTATATGATACCCCAAGACAGTCCATGTGCGATGAGAAAAACATCTGTGTAATCAGATTCAGCGTCAAAATGCATAAGAATATGAGAAGCATCCAGCAACGTGATCTTTACGGAAGATGTGAACCCGATACGATCAAAACATTTGCGAATAGCGACAAGCTTGGGATGTCCATACCAGAAAGTGACTACCAAACAGTATTTGAACGGATCAGCCAATACGAAAACCTCCTCCCGAGTAAATTTGATCGCTGGAACACCCTTGTATTAGTTTATCTCTCGAGGAGGCAATGACGGACCAGCAGAGCGCAGCACCGATGCAAAGGATCGATGATCCATGGCAGCAGCGCCGATCGAAGCAAAATTCGGATCGATCAGAAGAGGAAATCGAATAGAAAAACAAAAAGATTAGATGAAACAATGTAGACAAGAACGCTGGAAATCGATGGAAGAATTCAAATGTGGCAGCGGCCGCCACTAACTTATATATATATATATATATATATATATATATATATATATATATATATATATATATATATATATATATATATATATATATATAGCAATCCTCTTGGTGTAATATGTGGCTTTCAAGCAGGCATGGTCCCAAGGGTTTCACATTTGGGTTTTCCTGATGATCTAGTCATTTTCTTAAATGGCTCTCTAAGAAATTTGTAGCAATTTCACCGATTTCTAGATACATATCAGCGATCTTCAGAACAACTAGTGAACCTTCACAAAAGCCAGGTTGTGGTTGGTGAAGGGGTCAATGGAGCCCGAGTTTCTCAAATCCTGGGTATGCGCCTGACTACTCTTCCTATAAAATATTTGGGTTCATATTTATATAAAAGAATAAATCATGCTGCTTATTTTATGTCATTGATTGCTCATTTTGGCAAGATCTAGATTACCAAAAAGTGTGCTCGGTACTCTCAATAGGAAAATGTCCAATTTCTTATGGAATGGTCGACATCATTGGCAATTCTGAGACAATATATTTCGACCTAAAGAATTCGGAGGCTTAGACATTTGTAATCTATCCATAGAGTATAGGAGGCATATGACTGTCGTTTGTGGTGGAACTATCATCATTCCTCGTCTTTGTGGGCTGCCTTCTGTCGGATTAAATATGGCCAACGATCATCATTATATGCTCATATATATGATTCGCCTACTTGGAAGCATATCTGCAGGATCGATGTTTTAATGAATCATCAAGTGCAGATTACTCCGGATGGTTTATCTTGGACAGCTGATAGTGTTGGACAGTTTTCCCTAAAGTCGGTGTATCAACTTTATCGGCTACATCATCTCCATATGCATACTCAACATACATTGGTGGCGAGTATGCCACTGGGAGGAAAATTATTTCTTTGGAAGTTGTGGATGCGGTCCCTTCCTCTCGCTGACAATCTGTACTTGGCAGATAATCTTTTCTACGCAATGTGTTTTTGCAGGCTAGATTCTGATCATCTAGACCATGTCTTGTTGTGAAAAAAGGGTTTGAGTGATTCACAAAATGCATGATTTAAATAACGTGTACTAAAAAAATGCATGACACGTTTTATGACTTGACACGTTTTTGCATGAAACCTGCCTTATATAGTTTATATATAATGTTACCGTACTAACAAGCTATGAAGCTTTAAAGCTTACATCAAATGGCGAACATTTGTTGTGTTTGAACTATTTTCAGGTGCCACCATTAATGAACTAAACTAGTTCATTAAGTGAAGTACTTAGTTAAATGAACTAAGTAGTTCATTAAATGATGATATATTTTGAGAAGGCATAAAGACAAGAAATTGAAGAATGGAAAGTCTCCCACTCCTCTTTCTACACGTTTTATACATACATACATACATACATATATATATATATATATATATATATATATTATGATTGTTTTTAAAAGGCACTATACACATATATTCCAACGTACTACCGACACGTTATATATTTTACGAACGTACGTCAACGTCACACCACCATACATACCTCATATTTATGAGTATATTCAGGTCTTATATCATATGATATAAGTCATGGTGATGACAAAACTATTACGACACGTTACAAGGTTCTAAACTAAAAATTATCGTATCGGGTGACAATCGAAACTTCGCCAACGTGTCACGTACTTGTCATATATAGATGGCCAGCCCCTATACTTCAAAAATGGCCACAAATTTTGTGGCTTACATGGTATATTCAGCCATAAAATCATTCCATGTTAGCACACACAAATTAGCCTCAATTAAGGACAAATTGTGGAGATTTCAAATTCAACATTTTAGCACATGGGACGCCACTAACACTCAGCCTTTAGAGCTGAATATTCAAGTTATTCGATGTATATTATGTGTGACATAATATATATAACATGTGCAAAAAGTTTGAATTCAATTGGAAAAAAATCGCGAAATCGACAAAAGTCGAAAATTCGGTTTTCTACGAACACGACACATGGAATGTTTTTGGCATGACATATAACATGTATCTAGACACTTTTTATATATTCAATACATTCTAAAGTGTTCTAGAAAAATCAATTTAGGGTTGATTGGAATATACCATATGTGTATAATTATTATGCACTATTTTATAAAGTTTGAAAAAATAACATTCAGCACATGCCAATCCTACATCACACGCCTAGCTCAGCATTGATGGAGCATATGTGGAGCTTAGTTGGCATCTTGATTGGTCAAGACTGGAGTATACAAGGTTAGTGACATAAAGGAGGGAGCTACACAAGGTATTGTTTCAGACTATGTCGCATATATGACACATGCTGAAAATTCAGCATGTGTGTGCTATAATGGCCGAATTTTTTAAGCTTAATGGTGATAAATTTGCTTCTCAATATTCAAGGATTGATATAATACTAATATGGAAGTATTTTGAATATGTCTTGAATATTGCACATGCTGAAAATTTCAGCATGTGTAGAATGAGTTGGCCGATTTTATGGTCATGAATGAAAACAATTTGTTTTCCAAATTATGTGGGATTGATTGTGAGATAATTGGAAATGTTTTTATGATTATTTTGACATATGTTTTAAGTGTTATTCTCATGTTTATACAGTCATCAAATGATGACAAGCCTCATCCAATCAAGGAGTGCCAAATAAGCAAGGCCAAGATGATCATCCAATAAAGTGTTGCCAAGTAAGCAAGTTGATGTCATAATAATACAAGGTAATCTTCCAAGGACTTAAAAGATAATTTTCAAGAGGAAGAAAAGAATGAAGGGGGTGGCCACACTTGATAAAAAGAGGAGAAGAAGAGCAAATCAAAGACAAGAAAAGTCTTACAAGTTCAAGAGAGCAAAAACTTTTCTATACTTTTCTTCTACACTTCTTTCTTCTCTTTCTCTCTCAAAGCCTATTGTATTCATATTCATACATATTATAATTCATATAAACCGCCATACATGCTATATTATTGTAAAAGATTGATCAAGGTGTGATCAATCTTTCATCCGCTCGGTGGTGGTGTTCGTGATCATTGTGATTCTTTGTAAGGTATGTAAAGGGTTGGAGTTGGTGTATGATTCCATCAACCCTTTGTGGTAAGGTGTTGTTTGTTGTTTTGTGATTAGTGATAACCGAGGAAGGTGTCTTCGAAGACTGGAGTAGGTTGATTTAACCGAACCTGTATAAAATTTTTTGTGTTCTTTACTTTTCAGCACTTACCTTCAGTTTCCAGCACAATGCATCATTTTCATCGCGATCTTACAAAAATATCAAATGAATTTCAAAAATCACAAAACTTTCCAGAAAGATAGCCACATGTTTTATTTCATTTGGCGCAAGTTTCAACCCTTTTGGACAAGTATAAGTCATCCAAACGTCAAACATTCTGAGACTAATGCAGTCTGATTGTCAGGCTTGCAAAGGTTGAGACTTTGAACGTATTTGACTAATTTTCCAAAGGCATTTTTCAAAAATGTTTCAACCAAATGAAATAAACATAGTAAGGGGTTTGTCATTAAATTTTCAGATCATTTGGAGCCACGATTTAATCAGAATAAATTTTTTAAATCAGACTACCATTTCTGGCAGATTTGCGCAATTTGACCACCAACGATTTTTCAAAAGGTTAAAGGTTAAATTTTGATCTGAAATTTTTAGGAGACACTCAGAACATCTGAGACTAAGATCTCTCCAAATTTCAGAATTTTTGAAGACCTGTAACCTAGTCTTTAAAACATTGCAAGACATGTCCTGAAAACAGAAACTGTTTTCAGAAGTTGGATTTTTGGATTAAAACACTTTTAAAAACCAAATTTTCCGCACCCACTATTCAACCCCCTTTCTAGTGGTGCCTTGCAGGTCCTACAAGTGGTATCAGAGCGCAGGCACACTCACAACAAGAAGATCCAACAATCTAAGTGAGATGGCAACCACTAGCTACAAAACCGTGCAAGAAGGAGTGTCAACCGTCAGGCCTCCTCTTTTTGATGGTGAGTCCTTTATCCAATGGAAACTTAGAATGAAACTCTTTCTCATGACTATTGATATTGATCTGTGGTCTATTATAGAAGACGGTCCATTCGTTCCCACTAAATTATCTATTATAGATGGTGTCACACTAGAGGTTGTAAAACCAAAACAAGAATACACTAGTGATGATAAAAAGAGACTAAGTATGAATGCTAAAGCTATGCAACTTCTCTTAAACGTTCTAAGTAAAAGTGAGTCTAGTTACGTGTTTAATTGTTCTAGTACTCAAGAAATGTGGAGAATTCTTGAAACGAACATGAAGGGACTAGCCAAGTAAAGGAGTCCAAGATTAATATGCTTATGTCCACACTTGAGTCTTTTAAATTATTGCCAAATGAGTCTATTGTTGAGATGGATTTACAATTGACTAACATCTATAATTCTCTTGAGTCTCTTGGCAAAGCTTTCTCTACGCAGGAAAAGGTCCAAAAGGTACTACAAAGTCTTTCATCCGAATGGGACCCTAAAGTCACAGCAATAGAGGAAAGTAAAGAAACCAAATCAATAAAAATGGAGGAACTAATCGGATATTTAAAAAAACTCTGAAATTTGGAGAGAACTTAGTCTCAGATGATCTGAGTATCTCCTAAAAATTTCAGATTAAAATTCAACCTCTAACCCCTTGAAAAATTGTTAGTGGTCAGATTGCGCAAATCTGCCAGACACGGTAGTCTGATTTGAAAAATTAATTCCTATTTAACCGTAACTCCAAATGCTCTTAAATTTTAATGCCTAACCCCTTATTAGTTGTAATTAATTGGGTTGAAACAGTTTTGAAAAATTCTTTTGGGAAGTTAGTCAAATATGTTCAAAGTCTCAACCTTTGCAAGCCTGAAAATTAGACTGCACTAGTCTCAGAACTTTAGACGTTTGAATGACTTATCCTTGTCTAAAATGGTTGAAACTTACGCCAAATTAACCTTAAGACGTGTGTCTATGATTTTAGAAAGTTTCGTGATTTTTGAAATTCGTTTATTATTTTTACCAACGTGATTAAAAACGACAAACAGTGCTGAAACTGAAAGTAAGTGCTGAAAGTAAATAACACCATGAATTTTATACTGGTTCGGTTAAAACAACCTACTCCAGTCTTCTAGGACACCTTCCTCGGTTAGCACTAATCGAAAAACACAAAATAGCACCTTACCACAGGGTTGATGGAGTTACACACCAACTTCAACCCTTTACAAACCTTGTATGAGAATACAATGATCACGAACACCACCACCTTGCAAGTGCAAGATTGATCACACCTTGATCAATCTTTTACAACAATAAAGAGAGTATGTTGTGGTCTATATGAAGCCTATTCAAATATATGAATATGAGTACAATAGGCTTTTAGAGAGAAGAAAGAAAGAGAGTGTAGAAGAGGAGATGGAAAACGTTTTTGGCCTTTTAATTTGCAAGACTTGTTCTTGTCTTTTGTTTGCTCACTTCTTTCCTTTTTATTCAATTTGGCCGCCCCCCTCTTGCCTTCCTCTTCCTCTTGAAAATTATCTTCTAAGTCTTTGGAAGAGTATATTGCATCATGGTAACATGTCCTTGCTTACTTGGCAACTCCTCATTGGATGATCATTAAGCTCTTGCTTACTTGGCACTCATTGATTGGATGGATGTTGTCATCACTTGATGACTAGATAAATCTGAAATTAAACCTCAAAAAACATGTGCCAATTAGCCATAAAATCATTTCCATAAAGCATATAATCATCCCACATAATTAGCAAGACAAATTCATCCAACTTGCCATGCAAAAATCGGCCATAACACCTCTTTCACATGCTGAAATTTCAGCATGTGTAACATTTGCATTTTATTCAAAATGTTGCCAAGTTTGTTTTGATTTATTCCTTGAAAATAAAGAAGAAATCAATCATCATTTAGTACATAACATACTACCAATTTTGAAATAAAAATTGATCACCAATAGAGCCTAGAATTCGGCCAACATACATTACACACATGCTGAAATTTTCATCATATGTGATATTTGAAAATGTCACTTTATTTATTTCCATAAAATATTGAAAACATTGCCATAACATATTTCAATTAATCCACATGATTCAAGATAGTAAAATATGGCTCATTAAGAGTAAAAAATCGGTCAGCCATGCACACATGCTGAAATTTTCAGCATGTGTTACAAATGTGACATAGTTTGAAATGTTACCTTGTGTAGCTCATTCCTTTATGTCACCAACATTGTATGCTTCATTCTTGGCCAATCAAGATGCCAACAAAGCTCCACATAATGCTCCAACATGGCTGTCTAGGCGTGTGCAATGATTTATACATATGCTGAATTTTATTTTTGCAAACTTTGTAAAATAGTGCATATTTAATTTTACACACATGGTATATTCCAATCAGCCCTTAATTGATTTTTCTAGAACACTTTAGAATGTATGAAGTATGAAAAGGTGTCTAGATACATGTTATATGCCATGCCAAAAAGGTTCCATGTGTCGTGTACGTAGAATACCGAATTTTTGACATTTATCGATTACCTGATTTTTCTCTAATTAAATTCCAACTTTTTGCACATGTTACATATATTATGTTACACATAATATGCATAAATTAAACTTTAATATTCAGCACTTAGGCTGATCTAAAGTGGCGTCTAAACATGTGACAAAATTGAAATTGGAATCTCCACAATTTAGCCTTAATTGTGGGTGATTTATGTGTGCCAACATAGAATGATTTTATGGCTGCACATACATTTGTGGCCATTTTTGAAGTGTAGGGGCTGGTCATCTATTTAAGGCAAGTACGTGACACGTTGGTGAAGTTTCGATATTCACCCGATACGACAATTTTCTATTTAGAACCTCTTAACGTGTCGCGATAAATTTGTCATCACCATGACTTATATCATATGATATAAGACCTGAATATACTCATAAATATGAGTTAAGTATAGTGGTGTGACGTTAACATACGTACGTAAAATATATAATGTGTCGGTAGTATGTTGGAATATATGTGTATGTGCCTTTTTCAAAAAAATCTGAATATATATATATATATGGTAAGTGGCGTGTAGGAGGGAGTGGAAGAACTTTCCTTTCTTCAACTTGTTGCCTTTGTGCCTTTTCTAAATATGGCTTCCTTTAACGAACTACTTGATTTATTTAACTAAGTACTTCACTTAATGAACTAGTTTAGTTCATTAATGATGGCACCTGAAAATAGTTCAAACACAACAAATACTTGCCATTTGATGTAAGCTTTAAAGCTTCATGGCTCGTTAGTACGACAACATTATATATGAACTATATAAGGCAAGTTTTATGCAACAACGTGTCATGTCATGAAATATGTCATGCATTTCTTTAATTTACGTTATTTAAATCATGCATTTTGAAATCACTCAAACCCCTTTTTCTCAACAATCTCTCTCTTTTGATGATTTACAAAATAATCTACATTCATGATTTAAATCTTGTCGCTCCCCTCTAATCGTGCACAAATTCAAATTTTGAATTTCAAATTTAAAATTTGCTCCCCCTTGATTTGTGCAATTTATCTTTCTCTCTCTCCCCTTAAATCATGCATTCTCTCCCCCTTGATTTGTGCAATTTATCTTTATCTCTCTCCCCTTAAATCATGCATTCTCTCCCCCTTTATTTTGGAAAGACAATCAAAAGTGCATGTAAAGATGAAGATAGCAAAAAAAATCATGCATTTCAAATATCATCAAAAGTGCGTTCTTAAGGGTTATTTATTTAACCCTTTGAGAATGTCCCTTTTGGTACCCAAATTTGGATGACCTTTTTAGGTCTTCCAAAAGGTGAGAAATGTGATGAAAACGCAACATAATATACGTTAGGGGCAAATGCGTTTTGGCCTTTGGCCGAGAATCCCATCATGCATATAGTATGGTTTTTATTTTTGGTTAGCATGCACGGGGAGTGATCTAGATGCATTTTTATGATATGAATGTCGCATATGTATCAGTAGCTTTCTATATGGCACATGATTTCTCTTTGTATGATCAGAAGCACGATGAGATGAGACGAGTGGTGTACTAGTCTTCTTCTCATATTTATACGGCACATAATTATACTTCGTATGATATGAAGAAGAGATATGACGAGATGAGGGGAGAGGGGTCTTTGCGTTACTTTAGGCGCTACGCATGCCTTTAATGTGTCTACTTTCTTAGACAAAACAAACTTGGATAATTTAGATGATGCTTCGTTTGTCTCACTGTATCCTAATCCAGTTTTATCACTGTCATGTTTTTGTGATAAAATAATGCGATCTAGCATGTTTGTTCCCGTGTCAAATTGTTTCACCATTTTCTCTACATCCGTATTCCTTGATTTCAAGTTTGAAATCTCGGATTTCAGTTTAGTGTTCTCAGATGTCAATGATGAAATTTCAGACTTTAATGAATTTATAATGCAGGACGACTCTTCTTTTGAATCGTTTAATTGAGACACAAGATTTTTGTTAGAAGATTCTAACGATTTCTTGTCTTCAATTAATCGCGTCTTTTCTTTTGCAAGAGTCTTTGAGAACTTATGCAACTCTAAATATTGACTAAATAAATCATCATAAGAACATTTAGAATCGGAATCAGAGTCGGAAGATACGTCATTTGATGCCTTAGATGTAAGGCATACTTGTGCCTTTTGTTCTTCCGTATCATCAGTCTCAAAGTCGGATGTGTCACTCCAAGTGGAGGCTTTGAAGGCTCTTCTCCTTTGTTTAGGTTTTGAGATAAGTTTAGTTTTTGTCCGATCCTTGTCAAGGTATTTGTTCGTCTGTTTGTCCTTGTTTGGACAATCATATGACAAGTGTCTAGGTTGTCCACATTCATAACACTTTATTTCCTTATTTTTATTTTTATGATCCTTAGATGAAGTAGACTTATGTTTAATCGATTTTCTCAAGATTTTTCTTAATCTTTTAGCCATCATGATTAAATTCTCATCATTGGAATCTATGTCACTATCATCTATGACGTATTTATTTGATTTAAATGCTATAGCCTTATCATTTTTGGAAATAGACTCAGAATGTCTTAAAGTGAGTTTGTTTTCATATACCTTAAGTGATCCAATTAGTTCTTCCATCTTAATCGATTTAGTTTCTTTGCTTTATTCTATGGCCGTTACTTTAGGGTCCCACTCGGATGGAAGGCTTCGCAAGACCTTTTGTACCTTTTCCTGCATAGAGAAGGCTTTGCCAAGAGACTCAAGAGAATTGTAAATGTTAGTCAAGCGAAGATCTATATCAACGATAGATTCATTCGGCAATAATTTAAATGACTCGAGTGTGGACATAAGCATGTTGATTTTAGACTCTTTTACTTGACTAGTGTCTTCATGTTTCATTTCAAGAATTTTCCACATCTCTTGAGCACTCAAACAATTAGATACGTAACTAGACTCACTTTTACTTAAACCGTTTAAGAGTAGTTGCATGGCTTTAGCATTCATACTCAACTTCTTTTTGTCATCACTAGTGTATTCTTGTTTTGTTTTTATAACTTCTAGTGTGACACCATCAACAATTGACAACTTAGAAGGAACAAATGGACCGTCTTCTATGATGGACCATAGAGCAATATCAATAGCCATAAGAAAAAGTTTCATTCTTAATTTCCATTGAATAAAGGACTCACCATCGAAAAGAGGAGACCTTATGGTTGACATTCCTTCTTGCACTGTGTTATAGCTAGTGGATGTCATCTCACTTAGATCGTCGGATCCTTTTTTTGTGAGTGTTCTTGTGCTCTGATACCACTTGTAGGATCTGCAAGTCACCACTAGAAGGGGGGTTGAATAGTGGGTGCGGAAAATGTGGTTTTTAAAATAGTTTTAAACCAAAAACCCAACTTCTGAAAAACAGTTTCTGTTTTCAGGATCAGTTTTGAAACGTTTTGAAAATTAGGTTGCAGGTCTTCAAAAATTCTGAAATTTGGGGCAAACTTAGCCTCAGATGATCTGAGTATCTCCTAAAAATTTCAGATTAAAATTCAACCTCTAACTCATTGAAAAATCGTTAGTGGTCAGATTGCGCAAATCTGCCAAACACGGTAGTCTGATTTGAAAAATTAATTCATATTTAACCGTAACTCCAAATGCTCTGATATTTTAATAACTAACCCCTTATTAGTTTTAATTAATTGGGTTGAAACAGTTTTGAAAAATTCTTTTGGGAAGTTAGTCAAATACGTTCAAAGTATCAACCTTTGCAAGCCTGAAAATCAGACTGCACTAGTCTCAGAACTTTAGACGTTTGAATGTCTTATCCTTGTCCAAAATGGTTGAAACTTGCGCCAAATTAACCTTAAGACGTGTTTCTATGATTTTGGAAAGTTTCGTGATTTTTGAAATTAGTTTACTATTTTTACCAACGTGATTAAAAACGACAAACAGTGCTGAAACTGAAAGTAAGTGCTGAAAGTAAATAACACCATGAATTTTATACTGGTTCGGTTAAAACAACCTACTCCAGTCTTCGAGGACACCTTCCTCGGTTAGCACTAATCGCAAAACACAAAATAGCACCTTACCATGGGGTTGATGGAGTTACACACCAACTCCAACCCTTTACAAACCTTGTATGAGAATACAATGATCACGAACACCACCACCTTGCAAGTGCAAGATTGATCACACCTTGATCAATCTTTTACAACAATAAAGAGAGTATGTTGTGGTCTATATGAAAACTATTCAAATATATGAATATGAGTACAATAGGATTTTAGAGAGAAGAAAGAAAGAGAGTGTAGAAGAGGAGATGGAAAACGTTTTTGGCCTTTTAATTTGCAAGACTTGTTCTTGTCTCTTGTTTGCTCACTTCTTTCCTTTTTATTCAATTTGGCCGCCCCCCTCTTGCCTTCCTCTTCCTCTTGAAAATTATCTTCTAAGCCTTTGGAAGAGTATATTGCATCATGGTGACATGTCCTTGCTTACTTGGCAACTCCTCATTGGATGATCATTAAGCTCTTGCTTACTTGGCACTCATTGATTGGATGGATGTTGTCATCACTTGATGACTAGATAAATCTGAAATTAAACCTCAAAAAACATGTGCCAATTAGCCATAAAATTATTTCCATAAAGCATATAATCATCCCACATAATTAGCAAGACAAATTCATCCAACTTGCCATGCAAAAATCGGCCATAACACCTCTTTCACATGCTGAAATTTCAGCATGTGTAACATTTGCATTTTATTCAAAATGTTGCCAAGTTTGTTTTGATTTATTCCTTGAAAATAAAGAAGAAATCAATCATCATTTAGTACATAACATACTACCAATTTTGAAATAAAAATTGATCACCAATAGAGCCTAGAATTCGGCCAACATACATTACACACATGCTGAAATTTTCAGCATATGTGATATTTGAAAATGTCACTTTATTTATTTCCATAAAATATTGAAAACATTGCCATAACATATTTCAATTAATCCACATGATTCAAGATAGTAAAATATGGCTCATTAAGAGTAAAAAATCGGTCAGCCATGCACACATGCTGAAATTTTCAGCATGTGTTACAAATGTGACATAGTTTGAAATGTTACCTTGTGTAGCTCCTTCCTTTATGTCACCAACATTGTATGCTTCATTCTTGGCCAATCAAGATGCCAAAAAAGCTCCACATAATGCTCCAACATGGTTGTCTAGGCGTGTGCAATGATTTATACATATGCTGAATTTTATTTTTGCAAACTTTGTAAAATAGTGCATATTTTATTTTACACACATGGTATATTCCAATCAGCCCTTAATTGATTTTTCTAGAACACTTTAGAATGTATGAAGTATGTAAAAAGTGTCTGATACATGTCATATGTCATGCCAAAAAGGTTCCATGTGTCGTGTACGTAGAAAACCGAATTTTCGACGTTTATCGATTACCCGATTTTTCTCTAATTTAATTCCAACTTTTTGCACATGTTATATATATTATGTTACACATAATATACATAAATTAAACTTTAATATTCAGCACTTAAGCTGATCTAAAGTGGCGCCTAAACATGTGACGAAATTGAAAGTGGAATCTCCACAATTTGGCCTTAATTGAGGGTGATTTGTATGTGCCAACATGGAATGATTTTATGGCTGCATATACCATGTAAGCCACGAAATTTGTGGCCATTTTTGAAGTTTAGGGTCTGGCCATCTATTTATGGCAAGTACGTGACACGTTGGCGACGTTTCGGTATTCACCCGATACGGCAATTTTTGGTTTAGAACCTCTTAACGTGTCGTAATAAATTTGTCATCACCATGACTTATATCATATGATATAAGACCTGAATATACTCATAAATATGAGTTAAGTATAGCAGTGTGAAGTTAACGTACGTACGTAAAATATATAACGTGTCGGTAGTACGTTGGAATATATGTGTATGTGCCTTTTTCAAAAAAAATCTGAATATATATATATATATATATATATATATATAAATATATATATATATATATAAATATATATATATATATATATATATATATATATATATATATATATAGTGGCGTATAGGATGGAGTGGAAGAACTTTCCTTTCTTCAACTTGTTGCCTTTGTGTCTTTTCTAAATATGGCTTCCTTTAATGAACTACTTAGTTTATTTAACTAAATACTTCACTTAATGAACTAGTTTAGTTTATTAATGATAGCACCTGAAAATAGTTCAAACACAAACAAATACTTGCCATTTGATGTAAGCTTTAAAGCTTCATGGCTCGTTAGTACGACAACATTATATATGAACTATATAAGGCAAGTTTTATGCAACGTGTAATGTCATGAAATATGTCATGCATTTCTTTAATTTACGTTATTTAAATCATACATTTTGAAATCACTCAAACCCCTTTTTCTCAACAAATTCAGCTCCAACAGCTGAGATAAAAACGGCCATGTGAAAAAAAAAGTTAAATTTGAACTTTCCACAAATCAATGCAAATTATAGGTGATTGATGTGTGTAAACATGGTATGACTTTGGGGCTTATATACACATGTGGTGCATGAACTTTTTAAGCTTTTGGAGTGTATATAGACTGGTCATCTTTATCTGGTAAGTATGTGACATGTTGGTGATGTTTCGGTAGTCACCCGATGTGGCAATTTTTGGTTTATGGACTCGTAACATGTCGACATAATTTTGGTGACTTTATAACATGTAATATATGATATGGAACCTGTATATGCTCACAAATATGATGTGTATATGGTGGTGTGATGTTGTCGTACGTTTATGATATGTATGAAGTGTTAGTGAAACGTCAGAATAGAAGTATATAATTCGTCGTTATAAAAAATATGTATATATATATATTATGTATAGGCAGCCGTGTGCGTGTATATATGGTGTGGAGAAACACTTTCTATTTCAAATTTGTTGCCGAATAGGTGTCTCCAAATATATCTTTTTGAGTGTCTTAATTAATGAACTAGTTTAGTTCATCTCCTTAAGCACTTTATTAAATGAACTAGTTTAGTTCATTTAACATGGCACCTGAAAATAGTATAAAGACAACAAATGTTTGCTATTTGATGTAAGCCTTAACGCTTCATGGCACGTTAGTACGACAATATTATATATAAGCATATAAAGCATATCTATCACGTAGGTATGTCATGTAACACTTAAATCATGCATTTCGAAAACACGTAACATTTAAATCATTCATTTTCAAATCACTTAAACCTTGGTTTCTTAACAAAAATGACCTGGAATTTAATCATAAAAAATCTGAAAACATGTCAAAATTCACATATGTTAATTGCCAATCAATCACAATGTGATTGCCCCTCATTTTTGGAAATATCTTGATGACAAATCCATGGAAAAAATTGGACATAATAATCATATGCTGAAAACTTCAGAACTTGTTTGAATTTGAATCCTTTCCTTGTGTGTTTGACCTTCTCAATGTCACCAATCACTTGTGGATCATCCTCCACCAATAAAAGTGTCAAACAAGCTCCACATAAGCTACAAATGGAGTTCCAAGGTTCAACTCCATATGCTGAAATCACTTTTCAAATTTTGGCACATAATGGTGTAATATCTTCACACATATGTTAAATTTCAATCAACACTATAATTATTTTTTAGAATACTCCAATGTCTTTTAGATGTGTAAAATGTGTCTAGATACATGTCACACTAATATAAGAAAAACGTCTCATTCAAGATAAGTGTAGAAAACCGAATTTTCAACTTCAGCCGATTATACGATTTTTCTCCAATTAGTTTCAAACATCTTAGACATGTAAAATATGTTATGTAACGCATAACATACATAATATAAAATGTAATTTCATCTCCAAAAGCTGAAGTGAAATTCAGCCATGTGGGGATAAGTTTTTGAATTTGAATTTCCAACAAATCAAGGCAAATTGTAGGTAATTGATATGTGTAAACAACATTGCATGACTTTGGAGCTGAAATGGACATGGTGCACGAAATGTTTGAGTGTTTGGAGTGTATATAGACTGGCCATGTTTGTATGGTAAGTATGCGACATATCGGTGACGGTTTGGTAGTCATCCCATGTGGCAATTTTCGGTTTATGGCCTTGTGACATGTCGGTATAATTTTGGTAACTTGATGACATGTAATGTATGATACGAAACCTATATATACTCACAAATATGATGTGTATATGATAGCATGATATTGACTTACCTTTATGATGTGTCGGTGAAACATAGGAATAGAAATATATAGCTCGCCGTTATAAAAAAATATGTATATATATATGATATATATGATATATATATGTATGTATGTATATATATATATATATATGTGTGTGTGTGTGTGTGTGTGTGTGTGGCCGTGTGTGGGTAGTGTGGAGGGGAACTTTCCATTCCAAATTTGTTGCTAAGTAGGTATCTCCAAATATATCTCTTTAAGTTCTTCATTTAATGAACTAGTTAGTTCATCTCCTTAAGCACTTCGTTAAATGAACTAGTTTAGTTCATTTAACATGGAACCTGAAAATAATATAAATACAACAAATTTTTGCTATATGATGTAAGCTTTAACGCTTCATGGTACGTTAGTACGACAATAACATATATAAACATGTAAAGCATATTTATCACGTACGAATGTCGTGTAAAACTTAAATTATGCATCTCGAAGACACGTAACATTTAAATCATGCATTTTTAAATCACTCAAACCTTGGTTTCTCAACATGTCTAACATTTTTTGATGTGTGTGTATATATGTATGTGTGTGTGTATCTGTGTGTGTAATGCATGAAATTCCAATCGGTAAGAAGATATTCATAGGAGGAGATTTAAATGGTCATATAGGTAAAGAGAATAAGAATTACAATGAAGTATACGGTGGATTTGGTTTTGAAAACAGAAACAATGAAAAAAATATCAATTTTGGTTTTACGATAGCATATGATATTATAGTGAGTAATACATTTTTCCACAAAAGATATGAACACTTGATTGCATTCGAAAGCGGTTCAAATAAGTCACATATAGACTTTTTCATGACTCGTTGAAAAGATAGAAGAGCTAGTAAAGACTATAAGGTGATTCCACAAGAAAGTTTAATAATGCAATATCGTGCCATAGTGTTGGATGTTTGTATCTAACATAAAAGAAAATAAAGGTCAATAGAATTAAGATAAAATGGTGGAATTTTTTTAAAAAAAAATAAGCAAGCAGATTTTAGGGTGGTATTATAGCAATGAACCTTAAGAAATTTACTTGACGAGTCAAAAGGTCGAGCAACTGCCAATAAGATATCTTGGTGGTGGAAAGAAGCGAAAGACGGAGTAAAAACCAAGAGAACTAGTTATAAGGCACTTCAACTTTGCATGAATCAAAAGAATTGGAAAAATATAGGCTTGCTAGGAAAGAAACTAAAGAGGCCATAAGTGAAGCCAAATCAAAAGCATTGGAAGATTTTTATAAGCGGTTGGGCACAAAAGAATATGAAAGAAAATGTGTTTAAATTTGCTAGAACGAGAGCAAGGAAGATAAGTGATTTGACTCGAGTTAAATTTACTAAAGACAAAGATAACAAGGTTGTAGTATAGGAAAGGGTAACAAAAGATAGATGGAGAAGATACTTTAAAAACTTTTTAATGAATCAGTGGGACATGATTTCGTCTTAGGCAAGTTATGTAATTCGATGGAAACACAACATACAGTAGAAAAATTCAATTCTTGGAGGTAGAAGATGCTTTGAAAATAATGAAAAATAGTAAAGCGTTTGGACCCGATGGTATTCCATTTGAGACTTGAAAACGCCTATAAGAAGAAGGTGTCATATGGTTCATAAATGTTTTTAACAAGATTGTGAAGACCGCAAAAATGTATGACTAATAGAGGGAAAAAACTTTACTATCTCTACATAAAAACAAAAGAGATATGCAAGATTGTCCAAATTATAGAGAAGTCAATGAGCAACAAAATGAAGCTCAAGGAGCGAGTGATTGAGAAAAGACTTTGCAAAGAGACTAGTATATCTGAAAATCAATATGGATTTATGCCAGAAAGGTCAACAATGGAGCCTATTTATCCCTTGAGATTAATCAAAAGGTATCGAGAGAAGAAGCAGAATTTGTATATGATTTTCATTGACTTGGAAAAGACATATGATAAAGTTCCACAAGAGATCTGTGGTAGTGCTTGAAAGGAAAGGTGTTAGATTATCATATACAGAAATTATCAAAGACATGTATGAGAACACGATGACAATCGTAAGGACTCCATGAGGACTAAACCTAGAGTTCTATATTACAATGGTTTTACACCAACGATACGCATAAGTCTATACTTATTTGTTTTAGTTTTAGATGAGCTCACTTGCACATTTAAGATAGAGTTCTGTGGACCATGTTATTTGCAGATGGCATTGTGTTTGTGGATGCGAATAGTGGAATAGTCAATGTTAAGCTAGATGTTGGTAGGAGACACTAGAGAAAAAGGACTTCAAATTGAGTCAAAAGAAGACAAAGTATATTAAATTTAAGTTTATCAACAAAAGAATGACCTTGGAACCTTGTGTGAAACTAGAAGAACAAGAGATTCACTTGAGTAAAATATTTAGGTATTTAGGATCTATACTACGAAAGATTGAGGAATTGATAATGATGTGAATCACAGGTTACACAGACGGGGTAGTTAAAGTGGAGATGTGCGTAAGGTCTTGTTTGTGATAGAAAAGTACCTTTAAAGATTAAAAGAAAGTTTTACATGACGGTAGTAAGACTTGCACTATTGTATGGTCTAAATGTTGGATAGTCAATTATATTCATGAACAAAGAATGTGATTAGCACAAATGAGAATGTTAGGATTAATGTGGACATACAAAGAAAGATAAAATGAGAAATGAACATATAATGAGAAAGTTTAGAATGGCTCATATAGATAAAAAGATGATGAAGTCAAGGTTAAGATGATACGGACATGTGTAAAGGCTACCTCCAAAAGCACCCGTTAGACGGTGCGAAACAATGAATGAGGTACATGTTAAACATGAAAAAAAGAAACCAAAGAAGACATGGAGAGATACAATAAGGAAGGATATAACTTATATGACAATTGGAAAACGTATAGTTATTGATAGAGAATTGTAGAGACAGCTGATATATGTAACTGATGCCATGTGTAGAGCACTGATAATGACAGTAGATTTATGTAGCCGATGTCATGCATAGGTTATAAGATTTTCGTGAGAATTTTAAGTACTTAGTCATGAAATGCGGTTGAGATTGTATAACAATTTTGAAACATACGTAATCTAAAGGCGCATATTAATAATTATGCATTACGAGGCACAAAAGAAATGTAGGATTTAAGCTACAATCAAATAATAATAATAATAATAATAATAATAATAATAATAATAATAATAATAATAATAATAATAATCATCAAGGAAAAATATTGATCCATATAGTCAAACCTCACATAGTAAAAAAAGACTTGAATATTGTTGTGTGCGTGTGCGCATACACACACACACATATATATATGTCTGTGTGTGTGTGCGCGCGTGCGTGTAGCCAAACCCTACATAATAAGAAAAGACTAGAACATTGTTGTGGGTGTGTGTGTGTATATATGTATAGACATTCATTCGCACACATACATACAAACATATATGCACACGTACATAGATACCAGGCAAGGGGTTCACATGATATCCATTAGTAGAATTTCCGAAAATGAGGATTGGTGCATTTTTCTTTCGCAGAGACAACCGCAGACAGAAACAAAGTGGTATCACTCTTCAGAGTAATATAATTCATGGTGAAAGTTGTAGCATTTGTTGCTGGAGCTAATTGCACTTGGTATCCAATCTTTTCCACAAAGTTTTAAGTAACATCTATACTTTCATCGAATGCTTTGGGTAGCCTTACTTATTGGTGAAATTATCACATGGCATCTGGATACCGGGAATTAACCGCCTATAGACGGTTTTTACATGTATTTTTTTTATTTTTTATGATTTCAACGGGTAGCTGCTCAAATTGCCCAACCATGATTAAACATCATCGTTCTGGCCAAATTAAATCTTAAAAAGAGAACAAAATCTCAATCTTTCTTTCTTCTCTAACCTTTAGCGTTTCACCACCGCCGGGCTTTACTCATCCTCCTCCACAATGACCAACACCTACGCCACCACCATTTCCAACACCTCCACCTGCACTGTCTCCAGCATCTTCACATGCACAACTTACTTCACCACCTTCTAACACGTCTACCAATCCTTCCACCTTTTCCAATTCCACCGTCCCACCACCGGAACCGCCCATGCTACCATCTTTCCAATCAAACTCCCACACC
The DNA here is from genome assembly GCA_036186865.1 of Eustoma russellianum. Lineage (NCBI taxonomy): Eukaryota > Viridiplantae > Streptophyta > Magnoliopsida > Gentianales > Gentianaceae > Eustoma > Eustoma russellianum. Next base: position 21,223,646 of record AP025040.1, on the reverse strand, counting down.
ACAACCGGCTGTATCCCCAACACTGATTCCTCCTCCAGCCACACCAACTATACCACCGCCTCCCTCAATCCTTCTTAATTTAATCCAAGAATCAGGTGAAAAAAGACACTAACATTTAAATAAAACACATAAAAAGATAAAAAAAACAATTTTAAGAAACATCACATTCCTTCCCCTACAGAACCACCGCCTTCAACAGTGCCAGAACTCTCCGCCACCAAACTCCAACCGCCTAATTCCCCACCTCCATTCTCGTCTCCCTTCTCTCCCTCCCAATTAGATCTAAAATTGTGGTTTGCTCGAGGACTTGCTCGAAGTTGGTGGTTTTGTCGCAGACTCCAGTGTTGGCAAAATAAGGCGAAACAATTTCTTCTAACTCGACGAGATTTTCCCTTCATTCACATGCTAAATTTCGATATAAATGAGTAAAACTCTTTCACTTCCCACCTAGATACGGAGGTGGAGACCGGGAGAGAGGCAAGTCGGGAGTGGAGGACGAGGGGAGGAGAGAGCTACGGGATTGAATAGGGGTAGGGCAGAGGGTAGGGAATGCGGGGGTGGCCTGGAGGCTTAATTTTTTTTTTTGCCTTATTATTGATGTATTGATCTTAAAACATGGTTCACGTCGAGTTAAATGGGGGTTAAGTCAAGTCAACTGTCGATTTGAGCGGTCAACGGTAAACCAGCAGCTCATCCAAATGACAGGTGATGATTTCAACAATAAGTAAAGCTGTACAGAGCACTCGATGAAAATATGATTCTACTTAAAATATTGTGGAAAAGATTGTATACCAAATACAATTAACTCTTTGTTGCTGACATAAAAACATACCATCTCCCAAACTTCTCTTCAGATATTCTTCCGTTGACCGGTTATATTTTCAGTCCAAACAATGCTGTGATTCTAAAATATATAAAGCCTGCATACATATAAAAGGAAAACACATTCCAAATCAGACGAATATCTCCATATTATGAATCATTCTTGTCGTTAAGGAAAAGACCAAGTGTCATAACTAGTTAATATGACTAGGAGTGACACAGCTGCATAAGATGACAGCAGAATGATCCATGATGAGCCCAGTAGTGCGTCTCGTAATCTAACACCACATTAACGTGACAATTTACAAAACAAAACGAAAATAAAACATGGGTTTAGACACCATAAATCACACGAAAATTTCCTGCACTTGCGGACTCAGAAAAAAGCATTCTCTCTCATTTTGCCAGCATCATCCTCACGAACTCTTCGTAATTCACTTGACCATCACCATCCATATCTGCCTCGCGTATCATCTCATCAACTTCTTCATCAGTCAACTTCTCACCCAGGTTCGTCATCACATGACGAAGCTGCAAAGTGTCATAATTTGTTTACTGTCAACAGCGTGCAGAAAGTTTTCTTCTCCTTCCTGGAGTACTAACACAAAGTTAATAATAGAAGTTAACAAAATTCCGAGTTCGAGTACACCTCTGCAGCAGAGATAAAACCGTTCTCATCCTTATCAAAGACTTTGAAAGCTTCCCGAAGTTCCTCCTCTGAATCAGTATCCTACCAAGAAACAAATTACTTGCATCAATTATCCTTAAAAGATATTTTAAAAAAATTAAGTTTATCATACCACCATTAAGAAAATACTGTACAATACCATAAAGATTACAAGCTAGTTCTATAAATCCCATGATAAGAGCAGATTTGTCCAAAAGTAAATGAAACAGGTACCCTACCAATTCCAGTGACGCAAAAGAATGCGATAAAGAAAAGCAATTTCCTACTATGGAATTACCAGATGAATGTGTCCCCTGAACAATAAGGCTATGCAGGTAGGTCTAAAACCTAGCTCAGACTACCATGTGCCATAAAATTCGGCAGCGTAAATGTTGCCCTCCCTTCCAGCACTCCACGACGTTTTGGTTTTATTCGCTCGTATCATGAGCTCAGGAAAAATCCAGCCTAAAATTCTCCTCGACTATGACGTCCACATAAAGTTGGTTGTCTATGAATGATAACTAAAAAGTAGCAACAGCTTAAATATAAGAAATAACAAGCATGACTCTCTGCCAGTTGCAATGTAAAAATGATCCTAAGCACCAAACAAATTAACACCACAATAGAAATATGCATCAAGCTAACTGTTAAGGATGTAGGATGCAGCCTAAGGAGTCAAAATGACACTTGCAGAATTAAAGTGAATTGGACAAATCCACTTAAGGAAAACCATGGACCAAGTTCATATATATTAACTGAAGCCCAAGAAGACTTCCAAAACAAGGGAAAGGTGAAGGGAATGTGTTACCGCCGTGATTTATAATAATAATAATAATAATAATAATAATAATAATAATAATAATAATAATAATAATAATAATAATAATAATATGTAGGATAAAGATAAAAGGAAAGAAAGGAGATTGTCTAATTCAAATTATTCAAGATAATTACACTATCCTATTTTCCTTAAAATTTCACCATCAAATCCCTAAAATCTCTCCCCTAACCAAAATAAAATTCCCCAAGCCCCTTACCAAAAGAAAAACGACGCCTTCCTTTGGAGGAAAAGAGAGAACGAAAGTGAGGGAGGAAAAGAGAGGAAAAAGAAAGAGAAAAAGAAGAAGAAGAAGGCTAGCGAGACCCCGAACCCAAGATCCAATCCGTCAAATCTATTCAATTCTAGCGTCAAACAAGGTAGGTTGCCTATTCCCCCCTCATATCAGTACGAAATTTGCATGCTTTAGTTGTATTTATTGCTGTGTTGTATTTTGATTGTTGAAATTATTGTGTTTTGTGGCTTTTAATTGTTTATATGAAGGCATGATATTTGCTTTGTTGAAAGGGTATGATCTTTGGATGTGTAGAATCTGTATTTCATCTATGTGTTCTTGAATTGATGAAAAAGGGTTAAGATTGGAATCAAAAAGGGTATAATTTCCTCACGACTAGGCTCTTAAAATTACGTTTTGGCCTTAGAATAGGTTCATCTAGCCCGGAATAGGTTGGGATTGGATTGGAAGTCGACAAAATAGGTATAATGTGCGCGTTTCAAGGGGTGACGCGTGGGGACGGACCAGGTAGCAGGTCGGCCCAAACCGAAAATTAAAAAAAAATCTGAAAATTAATTTCTGAAATGAATAAATAATAAATAATTAATTAAAATTAGTTTAAAATTCCAGAAAAATATATTTAATTATCAGAAAATTCTAAAAAAATTCCAGAAAATATAAAAGGTTAAAATTAAATTATTTTCACTTAATTTCTGAATTTTGATAAATGTAAGTAATTAAAAATAATTAGTAATAAATAGAATTTAATAAAGGAAAAATAGGAAAAATTAGTATAAAATTCTAGAAAATTAATACAAGCTAAGGAGAAATAAGGGTGATGCTAAATAACAACTTTCCAATATTCGAAAAATTTACGAAACCAAATATTGAGTGTCAGAGGCAGTGAGGATGGGCGTACGGGCCCAGGCAACTTTGTTGTTGCATTCATGGCACGTGCATTTGCATTTGGAGTGGGTTGAGATGTACGGGTCTCAGACCCTCGAGTGGAGTGGATCATGGTGTACGGGCCATGGGTAATCGGTTATGGTGGATCATGGTGTATGGACCATGGGCATCGGTTATGGTGGATCGTGGTGTATGGGCCACGGACATCGGTCAGGGTGGATCATGGTGTACGGGCCACGGGCATCCGTCGGGGTGGATTATAGTGTACGGGCTACAGACATCCAGTCAATCCCAGGATCGTGCATTGCATATAGGTCTAGGGGCATATTGCATGACATGATTCTTGTTGCGTGTGACACGTGGATGGAGCATGCATCACGTAGTTGTGCATTATTATATGGAGTGCTTTAATTACCGCATTTACTTTATCTTATGTATGTTATATCATATTTATGTGCTATGTGGCTATATCATTTCGGTATGCACGTTTGTATTGGTTTGAGGCAGACATCTACTAGGTGATTTTCTGTCACTCACCCCTACTTCTCAGGTGAGCCAGATGAGGACTACGAGCGCATCTTCGTTGAGGACGGGAAGGACATAGCAGAGTGGGCTGATTGATAACTGCATCTAGGATATGATGAGACTCTACAGCTGATTGTTCTTAGTTATCTTTTGGGATTTTCACATACTTCTTTATTGTTTTATCATCAGATTTCTTTTTGTTCAATGATGTAATAACAATTATTCGAGTTTAATTTAAGTTATGATTTACGTTTCCGCGAAAAAAATTTCTACGTCATTTCTGACAAGTAAGAGATTGATTCGACGCTTTGTATTCTCCTTAGCGAAATACGGCGGGTGCACTATTCCCGAGGCTCGGGCTCAGAAGCGGGGCGCTACAGGATGGCTTCAACAGAGCAGAGCAAAGTGGGCTACATCAGCCAATTGTGCGGTGAGGCCTTTTATCTCTTAAGGTTTTCTTAGTATCATTTTGATGTAATTTTTTCTAGTAGGCACATGTAATAACGACCCCATATGATGTCTTCGGACACAAGTCGTTTGCTTGTGCAGGGAAGCTCCCTGCAAGGAAACTTCCCCTTGGGTTTCTAGACTAGCTTTTGGTTTATGTTTTCTTGCTTTACAAGCATGTAGTAGCGCCCTTACACTATAAATAGATGGCAGGACCTTTGCAGGACAATTTCAACAAACAAAACAATATGTTTAGAGTGTGCTCCCCAAATTACCCCTAGTTAGGCATTTACCATTCTTGAGCACTCGAGGAGCGATCTTCGAATTCTGCAAACACTCTGAGAACATGTTTGTATTCCGGATTTAAATCCAAGGAAATTCATCAACCTAGTAAATGGTCGTTCAAGGTTCTTGATTAAGCTTTTATCATCTTCTATAGAGGCTCAGGTTTACAACATCAAGGGTCACAAGAAATTTTCGATTTCCCTATTCGTTTCGACAAGGGTTCTTCATCAAGTTCTTGTTTTCTTGTTTCCTTTTCTCGCACATTTCTTCATCTTCCTGATTCATGTTTTCTTTGTTGTATCTTACTCCAGGGTTTAACTTATGGGAGGCGTACCACGTTCACGTGTCAATGTAGTCATGGAACTTGTTCTGAAGAATGTGGAGATGATGGTCTTCTCAAATTTTAACTACTGATTGTCTTGGGAGACAATTTACCTAATCGTTATTTTGGGTTTGCAACAGTTTTACTCGATAGGAGTGTTAGAAGAGACATCAACCCGTTGTTATTTACTATTTTTTGCCTCCACAAGAAGAGGATTTGGTTGAATCAAGAAAAATAGCTGCAAATGTTCATAAGATTTTGTGCTAACTCAAACGGGCAGAGTTCTATCTAGTGGACTCGGTATCAGCTAAGAAATTGTGATAGACACATGGTAAGCAATACCAACATATCAATATATTCCAACACTGTTCTCATCACTCCGCAAACCCAATGAAATATTTGGGACAGAAATTAGCAGAACCGAACATGAACTGTGTTCAGAAATTCCAGACAGAAGCTAAAGGGTTTCATTAAGAGAGGACTGTAAGAACACTCTAGGCTCTGGTTGATAGATGACAATCATGTGAGCTCGACAGCCTGATTAAGGAGTTTGAGATTTGTAGGATCAATCAGGAATTATCAAACCAAGGAGGCCTGCACAACGAGAGAAATGCCTGTAGAAACCAGCAATTCAAACAGGCACACAACCTTAGCATATTCCAAGCTTGGTTCTATCTTCCCATGATGAAAAAGGGTAATCCTCAAAAAAAAGAAAAAAAAAACTGCCGGCTTGGAGAATCTAAAGGATCAAGATTATAGTGCAGAGCTGACCTCATTATCTCTGCTAGGCGGTACCTGCTTGTAACTTATTAACTTGATAACAAGCTTTCCTTATTGAAGGTGGGATACGATCAAGCTATGCTAAAGCAAGTAGGAGCTGTGCTTTGCAAAAGCAGGATATGGAAAATATCCAAATTGCGCCAAATCAGTTCAGTTGAAAATACAGGGACACGAACGACATCAAATAATGGAAGTTTTAGTACTGGGATTCATTTGAGATACCCTGGGATGCCTCCTCCTAATTTGCTCCCAATTAGTCAAAAGGCTAACATGCAGAGATAGTGGAGTGACAACGAGCAGTATACTACCAACCCACAATTGTCAATACTCTTTCAGTTTCAGCATATTCTTTTGTGATCATGAAGAATTAGAAGATGCAACTACTGATACTGAGATCTCATTGCTTGCAAACACTGAGATCCCAGGAAGTACCCTTGAGTTGATAATACATTCACAGGGCTTATCTACCCCAGCAGAAAGGTATTAAGAATAACTGGTCTATATGGATTTTCTTGAAAATCAATATGCGCATTGTGGTTGAAAAAAAGAAATACTCGCAAAGGAGGAAACTCTTCTCAAAAATCCAGTCAGCCGATCCATTTTAAATATTGTGGAGATAATGGTAGCCGCAGCTTCTAATATTTGAGTATCAAAAGCTATCTTAAGGGAGATACTCTGTATTCCGTTGTTTTAAGTTTCAAATAGAGATTTGGTTTACAGGAAATGAATAGGAGAAAGATCTCTTTTGTCACCTAAGATTCTTACCGCTGTACACAGCAAGATTCAGTTAAATGTAAGTCCATTACAATCCTTAACATGCAATCAGGAGAGTGAGGTTCTTTGATGATGAGCTCTCAGGACTTATGAGTACCTCAAACTGAAAGAATCAAAAGGTTGGCCAGCTCTCACCACAACAAAGCATGCAATCTTTCCAAATAGAGGACAAGCAATTGAAACAAATCCCAAAACCAACTCTTTCTCTCCAGGAAATTATTGTTACTTACCAGTTAGATCACAAACTTAGGAGTCATAAGAATACAATAAAGACAAGCACTCGACCAAAAAGAAAAGAACATAAAAATGTAACAGACGGACATGTAAAGAAGTTCCATGCCACCAGCGGCCAGGGCAAGAACTTTTGTTGAGAACTGAAGACCTGAAAAGGTACCAAGTCAACCATACCTTCATTTTCCTAGCCATGAGATTCAAAAACTCAGGAAAGTCAATGGTTCCATTCTGATCAGCATCAACCTCGTTGATCATATCTTGAAGTTCAGCTTCAGTGGGATTCTGTCCCAGTGATCTCATCACTGTCCCGAGTTCCTTAGTAGTGATGCAACCTTCCAGTTTACGTAAATAAATAAGAAGACCAAGCATCGAAAAGTTTCTATTCTATATTTTTTTTCACCCACTCTTTTGACAAATAGAGAATGAATTCCTTAATAAATTAATCATATTGGCGTGAACTTCGCCGCAGTAATAAGCTAGAACACTTAGTGAATAATAAATTTATCGTAACAATAAAATTAAAACTAACCGTCCAGTAACCCTTGATGGCCAAAATTCGACAAGGTTTTGATTTCTAGAGGTTTGCTTTATTTTTCTAAAATTGTTGGTACATGACCATGCATATGCGATTGTCAGAGTTATCAAAAAAACAAAACAAAACTTTCGCTCTTCCATAAATTTAGTGATGATTTAAAAATAGATGTAAGCAAACAAAGAATCATCCCTCACTGCCGCATAATCCAATTTGGAACATAAGTAAATCCAAACGGCTTTTAGGACAAAGCAAGGCAGGTTAAAGGATAAATAACGTATATTCTCAAAGGACCACATTGTTATTCTGCGAAAATTCACGTCCAAAAGGAGAATCCTAGGAAAATAAAGAATTGAACGGAAAGCCAAAAAGAGGCATCGGATCTGCTTTCAAAACACACCCCAAACACCATGTGTTTTCATTCCAGAAAGAAATAGCTTGTTAGAAGAGAGAATGAAACAGAATCAGAAAAACTACGAGAACAAAAATTAGGTTACCGTCGCCATCCTTGTCGAAAAGGCTAAAAGCTTCCTTGAACTCAGCGATCTGCTCCTCCGTCAAATGCTCGGCCATGTTTCGTTTGACTTTTCGGATTGTCTTTGCCTTCCTTTTTGTTTAGACCGAGCAAAACGAGTGGAAGATTCTCTTCTAGAACAAACGCCAAGATCACAAATGGCTAAACAGGAGTTCACCTAAATAAATACTACTACTATACTGTAACTATAATATATACAAGGTTGACGTCATATAGGGGCTTCATGACCTTGGACTGGTGCGATTTAGGAGGGACAAACAGATCGTGTTTGAATTTTGGAGTTTACGGGTTTAGAATAGCAAACTATTGTTTAAGGCTGACGAAATTTTATACATCAAAACAGAATTCTAAAGGTCTGACTTGAAGAAATACAAAGACCTATCAGAGTATCTAGCAGAAAATGTCGAGTTCCCAAAATGTCACATAAGGCTCATTCGTTTCAGCTAGCTTGGTCTGACCCGTTCTCAATGAAAATATAACCAAAGTCTGGCTTACATATGGAAGGAATGGTAGTGGGGATGACTGATTGGAAAATCACCGTAGGTTACCCGTCTTTTCCCAGAAAGGAACCATACTTAAAAAATACATACAAATACACATAAAGAAAAGCAACAACAAATATATAAACACAGAAAGAACAGCAATAACTGAAACTTAAGATAACCACACACTCATCCAATCAAATGCAATGTGCAACTTCATGATGCATGCTCCTTCTCACTAACGTGTCACACGCAACACATTTTTATCTCACGCCACATGCTCCTTTCTATCTATGATATGCTATGCATGTCCCCGGTCCTATTCCTCGATCCGTATCATGGAGTCAGCATATCTCTTGCTCCGTATCGTGGAGTCAACGTAGATCCTGCTCCATATCATGGAGTCATCGTATATCTCGCTCCGTAACATAGAGTCAGCATCCCAAAGGGTCACACGCACTTGTTAGGTGCAGCGATTGTCCCGTGGCGTGTAGGTAGTGTGGGCCAAGTCACAATCGAATGCCGTGGGCGCTTGTGTGTGCTGAATGCACTATAAGGCTAGGATATGCGCATCTCCTATCATCAATTAGTTTTGGGAGAGTTGGTAGCGCCTGAGGTCCTACAAGTGGTATCAGAGCCAAGGTCACGGGTTCGATTCCCAGTGGGAGCAATTGTTGAGGGGGAGATTGTTGGGTGCAGCAATTTTTCCGTGACGCGTAGGCTGTGTGGGCCAAGTCATAGTCGAATGCCATGGGCGCTTGTGTGTGCTGAATGCACTATAAGGATAGGGTATGCGCATCTCCTATCACCAATTGGTTTTGGGAGAGTTGGTAACGCCTGAGGTCCTACAGCACTTGTATCGTAGGGTCACACGCCACGAAGGGAATCACACGCACCTGTATCGTAGGGTCACACGCCTCGAAGGGATGCAATGCAATGCATGTCCCATGAATGCTTCACACATAATCCAGCATATCTATACATACACGTGCATATATACTTGTATGTATACCTTCAACTTGTTCCGGTGCATCCATAATCCTATATATACCCGCGCCCATACACATGCATATATACTTGTATGTGTACCCCCAATTTTTCTTTTTCCGTATTTTCTACATTTTTCCATAATTTATTTTTCTACTTTCTGAATTTAATTCTCATGCAATTCCTTTACTCTAATTATTGGGAATGTGATGAAAATATTGTTAGCCATCACTTATATTTTTCCTAGCTTCGATTAATTTTTTTGTGACTTTATACTATTTTTTATTTTTTAATATTTATTTTCTAATTATTTTAATTAGTTAAATTAATACACTTTATAAATTAGGCAAAAATATTTTTATTTTTAGCATTTTATATTTTCTGGACTTTAATTATAATTTTTTGGAATTTATTTATATTTTCCTAAAATTTTAAACTAATTTTAATTAATTATTTATTATTTATTTATTTTAAGAAATTAATTAATTTTTTTTTTGCAAGTCAGCCCGCCAACTCAGCCCTGCGAGCCAGGTCAGCCCGGGTCAACCTGACCCGGCTGACCTGTATTATCCTTTTTTTTAATTAAATCTTATTTTATTCTAACCTCAATAAAATATTTATTTTAACTTCGAATTAGCCCAAACTAATTTCATTTGACTTCGTTTAACGCAACGCACGCACTGCAAATGGACACACTAGCACGTGTCTGGCACGCACCGTCAGGGGTGCGCATGGGCCCTATGCGCCTCCCCTAAACTCACGCGTGTGCAACACATGTCACTCCGTCAGACTCTTTTTTGATTTCCAGTCCAATTTCAACCTTATTTCTGGGCTACGTGACCTACTTCTAAGGCTATTCGGGCAATTTTCTATTTTATCGCATAAAAATCCATTCTTTTAATTTCTTTTTGGATCGTACGAACAACACCATCACACACAAATATACCCGAGCATACAAACATCATAGAACAACATATATACAAAACAAAATAAAAAATTAAAGCAAGCGTGATTCAACACACGAAGTGCGGACAATCCGAGAGGAATGGAAGTTAACCTACCTTTATTGCGAAAAATTTCCTATATGCGCTTCTCTTCCTTTCTCCTATGTGCTGGCCGAATTCCTTTAGAATATGTTTAGGATTTATTTCGTGTGTATGTAGGTGTGTGTGCGTGCGTGTGTGTGTGTGTATATTCATATATTTATATATATATTTGAAGGATTAAGGTTTTATGTTGGTAGAAGAAATCTTTTTCTTCTTTTTTTCCCTTGAATTGCAGCCGGCTATTTTCTTGGTGTGGTGGTTACCGCATGTTTTTGAGAGGGAGAGAGAGTTGGCCGGTTGTAATCGGTGAAAGTTGGTAGAGTTAGATTTTTGGTTATGGGTGTGTGTGTGTGTGGGTGGGTGGGTGTGTGTGTGTGTGTATATATATATAATTTTCCTCGGATAATTAGCAATCGTACATAAAATATATTACTTAAATTGCATCTTTATCCCACTTTTCTAATACCATCCAAATTTACTTAGGATAATTTTTATCTTATACTTGGTATTTTTCTTTTCTCGTTATTTGTTTTCTTTTTATTATTTTATTTATTCTTGTTTTCTTCTGTCTCTGCAGGGACGGGGCATAAGAGCTTTAGCATGTTGGTGGTACATTTCGGGTTTGATGGGTGGGTTTGTATTGGATTTAGCGGTTGACATGTCATTTTGAGTTTTTCACGGCAGACGGGTTATGATCCGAACCCACAAAAATCAAATAAGGTTCGTATAGGATTAGCATATCATGTCAAAAATTATGAGTCCTAATTTAAGCCAGGGACAACAAGTCATATCACACTGTCGACGTCGTGTACGAAGCTTCCCTTATCCTAACACCTTTTGTCACACATTATGAATTAAATACATAAAAAAATAGTTTTTTTTTCAAATACATGAATTAATAAGTTAATAGACCAATTTCTCAGATCAGCAATTTCTGACACGGCCTGTCAATCTGACAAACTTTAATAAATTGTTCACGAATTTGGATTTTACATTCGTTGATTCGAGTCAAATCGGATCGACACAAAAAATTGAACTGCAAATTATGGGTCAGACTCAGATCAACCTACCAAAACCTGTAAAATAAACATTATTGTTGTTGTTATAGAAACAAAGTCGAGTCGCATGTATTATCACGAGAAAACATCTCTCAAAGATGGAACTCTTCCTCCTGATTGTCTATATTGTCGTCAATGGTGTCATTCTTCATTCATGGAACGCTTGCAATACAACTATCCTTTGGTTGGTTAGGTGACAAGTTAGGACAAAAACAGCCACCCCTCATGTCATATCCTCCTCTAGCTGTATGTTAATCGTGGAGTATTTTGAGTAAATTTTAATTGTATCACAACTAAAAGATATAGTTACAGAAATATATCTTACCATGTTCCATTACTCGTGTAATATTATTTTAACACATATAGGCTATAACAATTTGATTAAATTTTAATCATGTCACTGCAAAGAAAAAACTAAAAAGGAATGATTAAGACATTATATGTAGCGCCCCTGGTCCAATACTGGACATCGGTACCAGTGCACCCGCCGTAGTCTGCTACGAGAACTACGAAGCGTCACAGCAGATCAAGCACACGTCATCCATGACGTAAGATAGATCAGCGAAAACATCGTAAAATTTAAAACTTCAATAACAACAATGTAACCGAATGAAATACAGCGGAATTGAAACATGTTCGGGAAAATGTCTATTATATCCTTTGATACAAAATATTAAACAGTAAGTCTATCAGCTAAAAGAAAATGAACATAAATCTATTTCGGTGACCATCGTCCCAATGAGCCCACTAGCTGCCGTCTTCTCAAAAATCATTTCGTACTCTGGCTCACCTGAAAAGAAGATGTAGTATCTATTCTTAGCGAAAACAGCGCTAACAAGTAATGTTGAGAAATATGCTTGGATAATTTTCAAAGTCGTGATTTTAAGTGTTACATGTCATAAAAATGTCACACATAATATTACAAATGATAAAGAGTTGAAATATGTCAAATAAGTGAAGAAAAATGGCATCGATCTCTCAGGTAGGAGACATCGATCAATCGATGTATATATCGATCCCTACATCGATCGATCGAATTAAGGCAGTGAAAATTCCAAACCTTACTGTGAGACATCGATCTATAAACTTGAGACACATCGATCCCTACATCGATCGATCGATGTCTAGGGTTTTTATAAAAAAAATTTTAAAATGTGATAAAATGGTTGTTTCTTGTATATGATTTATATATGTTTATCATGTTGTTATTATATGATTTTGATACATATTATGCATTGTGACTAACATGCCTTGGAAGTTTCTACAACTTACCAAAAATGGTAAAATTAGCATTTTGAGTTTGTGTAGGTACTTGACATGGTGACAATGTTTCAAGGACACATTTTGTAGGACTTGTATAGCACCACTAGAAGGGGGGGGGGAATAGTGTGTGCATAAATTCTTGTTTTTAAAAACGTTTGGCCCCAAAAAACCCCACTTCTGAAAACAATTGTTTTTAGATCCTGATTTGTAATAATTAAACGAACTAGTTAGAGACCTCCAAAAATTACGAAATTTAGTATGAATGAAATCTCATATGTTATAAGTATCTCACACAAATTTCAGATTAAAATTCAACTCCTAAGCCTTTGAAAATTCATTTTTGGTCAGATTGCGCGAATCTGCCAGAAACCGTATTCCAACTTGAAATTTTATTCCGACTAATTTGTAACTCCAAATGGTCTGAAAACTTAATGACAAACCCCTTAAGATATGTATTTAAATGGGTTGAAACAGTTTTAAAAAATTCCTTTGGAAAGTATGTCAAATACGTTGATGTTCTCAATCTTTGCAAGTCTGAAATCAGATTGCACTAGTCTCAAAACTATTAATGTTTGATTGACTTATTCTTGTCCAAATAGGATGAAACTTACGCCAAATGAAACTTTAGAGGTGTGGCTATGTTTCTCCAAAATTTTATGATTTTTAAAATTCGTTTTCTATTTTTAAGATTGTAACAAAATGGATATAAAAACTGGAAACTGAAAGTAAAGTGCTGAAAGTAAAGACACCAAAGATTTTATACTGGTTCGGTTAAAACAACCTACTCCAGTCTTCGAGGACACCTTCCTTGGTTATCACTAAACACCAAAAAAGCACCTTACCACAAGGGTCGCTGGAGTTATACACTAACTCCGCCCCTTTACACACAATACAATCAATCACATGAATCACGAACACCACCACCGAATGGATGAAGGTTTGATCACACCTTGATCAACCTTTTACAACAAATGAAACGTGTGTGGTAGTCTAATCAAAGCCTATTCAATATGTTGAATATAAGAACAATAGGCTTGAGAGAAGAAGAAGAAGAAGAAAGAAATGAAGAAGAAGAAAGTAGAAGACACTTTTGCACTTAAAAGAATATAAGAGTTGTCTTGAATCACTTTGCACTACTTCTCTTCTTTTTATGTTGAAATGGCCGCCCCCTTAGGGTCTTCCATCATCTTGAGAATTCTCTTTAATGCCCTTGGAAGATTACCTTATGTAGATATGACACCATCTTGCTCACTTGGCACAACATGATTGGATGGATGACTTAGCTTTGCTTACTTGGCACTCTATGATTGGTCCAACCTTGTCACCATTTAGAAGCTGTCAAATCTGAGAATAAAATGAAAAACATGTGCCAAAAAGAGTTTAAAATGTTTCCAAATAATCAACAATTAATCCCTTCAATTATGGGAAGCAAATTTGATCACCAAAGGTAGTTAAAAATCGGCCAGCCTTTGTGTCACATGCTGAATTTTCAGCATGTGTTACATTTGCCAAATGTTTGAATTGTTACCTTGTGTAGCTCTCTCCTTTATGTCACTAACCTTGTGTGGCATATTCTCCACCAATCAAGATGCCAACTAAGCTCTAATAGGCTCCAATATTGCTGAGAATGGTGTAACTTGTCTCCAACATGTGATGAATTTCATTTTGGTAAATTTTGTAAAATAATGCATAATAATTACACACATATGATAAATTATAATCAGCCGTTATTTAAATATTCTAGTACACTTTAAAATGTCTTGAATGTGTAAAAAGTGTCTAGATACATGTTACATGTCATGCCAAAAACGTTCCATGTGTTATGTTCGTAGAAAAACTGAATTTTCGACTTTCGTCGATTACGCGATTTTTCTCTGATTAAATTCAAACTTTTTGCACATGTTATATATATTATGTCACACATAATATACATAAAATAAATTAAATATTCAGCTCTAATGGCTGAGGTATAGGCGCACCATGTGACAAAAAATATTGAATTTGAGACAATTTGGTCTTAATTGTGGATGATTTGTGTGTACCAACATGGAATGATTTCATGGATGAATTTAACATGTGAGCCACGAAATATTGGCCATTTTTAAAGTATATGGGCTGGCCATCTTTATATGGCAAGTACGTGACACGTTGGCGAAGTTTTGGTAGTCACTCAATAAGACAATTTTTGGTTTATAACCTTGTAACATGTCGTAATAATTTTGTCATTACCATGACTTATATCATATGATATAAGACCTGAATATACTCATAAATATGAGGTGTATATAGTGGTGTGACGTTGACGCACGTTTGTAACATATGTAACGTGTTGGTAGTACGTCGGAATGTATGTGTATTGTGCCTTTTTAGCAAAAATATAAATATATATAAGGTAGGTATAAATGCCGTGTGAGAGGGATGAATGAGGAGACTTTCCATTCTTCAATTTGTTGCCATCATGCCTTTTCCAAATATATCTCCATTTAATGAACTAGTTAGTTCATTAACTTAAGTACTTCACTTAACGAACTAGTTTAGTTCATTAATGGTGGCACCTGAAAATAGTTCAAACACAACAAATGTTTGCCATTTGATGTAAGATTTAATGCTTCATGGCTTGTTAGTATGGCAACATTATATATAAAGCATATAAGGCATGTATGTCACAAAAACGTGTCAAGTAATAAATTTTGTCATGCATTTCTTAAACACATGGTATTTAAATCATGTATTTGTGAATCACTCAAACTCTTTTTCTCAACATATTTATAGCTTATTTATCATCACAAAGGTGTTATTATATCTATTTTTGACCATCGGGGTCATTTCTGGAGTTTTCTCTCACCAGGAGTATTTTGGCCATTTTACCTCTGAGGGCAGTTTCGGTCTTTTTACTCAAAAAATCTCTTGAGTACATTATTATCTTCATTCTGGAGTTTATTTATGGTGTTCTTGAAGATTATTTGATGGTTATCTATTTTATTTCTCTATTTGATGACATTATTGATAGTAGCGGGATATGTGACGGGTTTCGATGTCACATTCTATTTTCTTATTGAAGACTCTTATTGATATATTATTGGAGGTTCTTAATCATCATTTTTCAGATATTATAAGGTGTTCTTGGTGCAAAATTTATTGCAACATACAAAGGAGAAAAAGTGGGAATTTTGTATTATAATTTGACATAATCTTGTCAACTATTATTTATTGATTTCTCTTCATTAAATCTGAGTTTGTACACTTTATTATGGCCTCCAAAACATCCATTTACAGGTGGAAATGATGGTGCACTCATTTTATGACTTAGTGACAAGTGGATCAATCAAAAAGAAGCTAGTTGGCAAAATCGCCAACTTAGAAAAATTGAAACATGGTGCCAATGGTCATGGCTGTTTTTGGCAGATTTTTTTGAGCCAAAATTTCATCCTCACATGTTCTATTCTCTTGCCAAGTAGTTGAGGCAATCTTGGAGAAGTTATACCATCTTATCCTGCATATTATCTTCTTAATTTTCAAGACAAAATGATGTGTAAATTTCGGCCATGCTGAATTTTAAGGTAGACATGTCATTCTTCTTTATGTTTCCAAGTGTGCAAGATGATTATGTGGCTAACCAATGATGAGAAGACAACTAGGACTTGATGATAAAGGTGGTGACACATTGGAGGTCTTATCTTCAAAGCCTATTTCACACTATAAATAGGAGGCAAAGGTGAAGAAGAAGAACACACAACTTTCAAGCAAACTTGAAGCTCATTCTTACTATTCTCTTCTTCTTGATTGTTTCTTTATGTAGCTAAGGTGTTTCATTTCTTCTTGTTGTTAAGCTACATTATACACGCCTTCTTAGGTTGATTTTGTAAGATTGGTTAGCCAAGTTATAAGGCTACATCAATAGGTGATAGAGGTGTTGCAACCAAGAGTTGCATAGAGGTGTTCATCCTATGTCTTGAAGATGATTGGTGTTTAACCCAAGGATCAAGCTTGGTTCCTGTTGTACTTGTGTTATACCATAGTGAAATCCAAGGAAAGGTGTTCCTTGAGACTAGAGTAGGTCACATTTGTAGGATCTTCAAGGCACCATTAGAAGGGAGAGGGGGTTGAATAGTGGGTGCAGAAATGTAGTTTTTTAAAAATAGTTTTAAACCAAAAACCCAACTTCTGAAAACAGTTTCTGTTTTCAGGACCAGTTTTAAAACGTTTTGAAAACTAGGTTGAAGGTCTTCAAAAATTCTGAACTTTGGAGAGAACTTAGCCTCAGATGTTCTGAGTATCTCCTAAAAATTTCAGATCAAAATTCAACCTCTAACCCTTGAAAAATCGTTGGTGGTCAGATTGCGTAAATCTTCCAGAACTGGTAGTCTGTTTTGAAAATTAATTCCTATTTGTCCTTAACTCTAAATGCTCTGAAAATTTAATGACTAACCCCTTATTAGTTATATTTAAATGAGTTGAAACAGTTTTGAAAAATTCTTTTGGGAAGTTAGTCAAATACGATCAAAGTCTCAACCTTTGCAAGCCTGAAAATCAGACTGCACTAGTCTCAGATCTTTAGACGTTTGGATGGCTTATACTTGTCCAAAAGGGTTGAAACTTATGCCAAATTAACCTTAAGACGTGTGGCTATGATTCTGAAAAGTTTTGTAATTTTTGAAATTCGTTTACTATTTTTATGAACGTGATCAAAACGATAAACAGTGCTAAAACTGAAAGTAAGTGCTGAAAGTAAATGGACACCAAGAATTTTATATTGGTTCGGTTATAAACAACCTACTCCAGTCTTCGAGGACACCTTCCTCGGTTAGCACTAATCACCAAACACAAAATAACACCTTACAACAGGGTTGATGGAGTTACACACCAACTCCAACCCTTTACAAACCTTGTATGAGAATACAATTATCACGAACACCACCACCTTGCAAGTGCAAGATTGATCACACCTTGATCAATCTTTTACAATGATAAAGAATATGTGGTGGACTATATGAAGCCTATTCAAGTATATGAATGTAAGTACAATAGGCTTTTAAAGAGAAGAAAGAAAGAAAGTGTAGAAGAGAAGGCTAGACACGTTTTTATCTTTCAAATTGCAAGACTTGTTCTTATTTTTGTTTTGCTCTCTTCCTTCCTTTTTAACTTGACTTGGCCGCCCCCTTTGTCCTCTTTCCTATCTTGAAAATTATCTTCTAAGTCCTTGGAAGAGTATTATGCATCATTGTGACATGTCTTTGCTCACTTGTCATGTTCTCATTGGATGATCATTAAGCTCTTGCCTTACTTGGCAATCATTGATTGGTTGGATGTTATCATCACTTGATGACTAGAGAAATCTGGAATAACACTTAAAACATGTGCCAAAATCATCATAAAATGATTATCATAATTCACAAGATCATCACATAAAATTGGAACATAATTTTCTCTAATAAGCCATAAAAAAATCGGCCATAATGCTACTTTACATGCTGAAATTTCAGCATGTGAAACATTTGTATTCTATTCAAAATGTTGCCAAGTTCGCTTTGATTATTCTTGAAAATGAATCACCATTTAGTACAAGACATCTTTATCAATTTTTGGAATAAAATTAAACATCAATGAGGCCTAAAATTCGGCCACTATGCATTACACACATGCTGAGAATTTTCAGCATGTGTGATATTCAAAGATATCACCATTTTAATTTTATAATATATTCAAAATATTTCCAAATTATCTCCCGATTATCCACATGATTCAAGACAACAAAATATGGCTCAATGAAAGGGTATAAAATCGGCCAGCTCTTTAGCACACATGCTGAATTTTCAGCATGTGTCACAATTGTGACAAGATTTGAAATGTTACCTTTTTGTAGTTCCTTTCTTAAAGTCACCAACATTGCATGCTTTATTCTTGACCAATCAAGATGCCAACAAAGACTCCACATATGCTCCAATTCAGCTGAGCTAGGCATGTGAATGTGTAGATACATGTGCTGAATTTTATCTTTGCAAACTTTGTAAAATAGTGCATATTTATTATACACACATGGTATATTCCAATCAGCCCTTAATTGAATTTTCTAGAACATTTTAAGATGTATGAAATATGTAAAAGTGTCTAGATACATGTTACATGATATGTCAAACGTTCCATGTGTCGTGTACGTAAAAAACTGAATTTTCGACGTTTATCGATTACCCGATGTTATATATATTATGTTACACATAATATACATAAACTAAACTTTAATATTCAGCACTTAGGCTGATCTTAAAGTGACGCCTAAACCATGTGACAACAATTGAATTGGAATCTCCACAATTTGGCCTTAATGTGGGGTGATTTGTGGTGTGCCAACATGGAATGATTTTATGGCTGTACATATCATGAAAGCCACGAAATTTGGTCTATTTTTGAAGTGTAGGGGCTGGCCGTCTATTTATGGCAAGTACGTGACACGTTGGCGAAAGTTTCGGTATTCGCCCGATACGACAATTTTTTGGTTTATAACCTTTTAACGTGTCATATTAAAATTTGTCATCACCAACTTATATCATATGATATAAGACATAATATACTCATAAATATGAGTTAAATATAGTGGTGTGATGTTAACGTACGTACGTAAAATAATAACGTGTCGGTAGTACGTTGGAATATAGTGTATGTGCCTTTTTCAAAAAATCTGAAATATGTATATATATATGTATAATGGCGTGTGAATGTGTGGAGAGGAGAGTGGAAGACTTTCCTTTCTTCAACTTGTTCTGCCTTGGTGCCTTTTCCAAATATGCTTCATTTAATGAACTACTTAGTTTAATTAACTAAGTACTTCACTAATGAACTAGTTTAGTTCATTAATTATGGCACCTGAAAATAGTTCAAACACAACAAATTTTTGCATTTGATGTAGGCTTTAAGCTTCATGGCTCGTTAGTACGCCACATTATATATGAACTATATAAGGCAAGTTTTATGCAACAACGTGTCATGTCATAAAATACGTCATGCATTTCTTTGTAACACGTTATTTAAATCATGCATTTTTGAAATCACTCAAACCCCTTTTTCTCAAGAACATTGACCGAACCAGGATAAATCTTTGGGTTCTTGTCTTCTTTCTACTTTTCAGTTTTTCTGCACGTTTTCACTGCATTTTTCACTCAACTTCACACGTCTTGAAAAATAGCAAAACGCTTTTCACAATTCGTGCTTTTTGGTGAAGTTGTACTTCACACTTAGCTTTCATTTGCAACAAGAATCACTTGATTTTAGCAAAGGAAAGTTAGTCGTTCAGTCGTTGCAAGACAACTACTCCATTATGGCTGCAACCTGACTAGTTTCAATGAAACATGAATTTTGTTTTCATCAGGGACATTTTAAGGTCAGGGCCCTTTTGGAAAAATAAACTAGACATCCTAAGGAGTGGTTTTACATAAAGATCAACCTTTTTGGTTGAGTATGAAAGAAAAAACATGTTTTAAAAGTTCAGCACTTATTCCGTCGAATTCTTTCCAGATTGATCTTTTGAATCATTTTATTTGGTTTTGAAGGTCAAACAATCTTATTTTTGTCTCATTTTTGGACAGGGTTTACTCAAGACATTGAAGTAATTTCTGGAAAGTATCATAATTTTGGAGTTGTGTACACTGAGTTTTGAATTTTTTAAAAATGAATACTGAATCTGAGGAGGTCTCAGATTCTGTTTTCAAAGGGGGTTTTAACAAAGGGTAGTTGTAGCGCCCCGGTCCGAAACTGTCATCGGAACTAGTGCACCCGCCGTAGGTCTACTATGAGAACTACGAAGCGTCAAAGCAGATCAAGCGTACATCATCCATGAAGTAAGATAAATCAGCGGAAACGTTGCTACATTTAAAACTTCACCATCAATAATGTAACTAGAAAGTACAGCGGAATTAAAAGGTGTTTGTTCATCTAGCTAACATAAGTTCCAGAACAACAGAATAAACATTGAGTTTCAAAACTTAAAGAGAGTAATCAAGCTTCTATTTATTTCCATGCCCGTCATCCCATTGAGCCCACTCGCCATCGTCTTCCATAAATATCATCTCATATTCCGGCTCACCTGAAAAGGAATACAGTATCTGTTCTTAGCGAAAATATCGCCAGCAAGTAACCCGTCTATACACCTTACGGGATCACGCACGACGAGTCACCAATGTAAAGTCATTGCCCAAAAGAAGGTGGCTCGGGATAGCAAATAGCATCTTATAAGAATTCCTCAAAACAGATAAATCACATAAATGACAGACATGGCGGATACGAGAACAAACATGTATTTAAACAACATATCACATAAATAAGACATAGACTAATCACATTTCTTGCATGTCAAGTCTTATGCTTCGTGTATCATGATGCAGTGTACTTCTTTCAAACCACACACAAACACCCATGCATATGTCTTCTTTATAAACATGTCATGTGTGTCATGTCACAAAGCATTTCATAACTCTTCTTATCATATTCTTCGCGTAGCAGAACTTTAAAACCTGTGGGTGATCGGTCCACAGCAAACAGAACTTTATAACCCCGTGCTGAATAGGTCCACGGCCCCATAACATATAACTTTATACCCCGTGCTGAAAGGTCCACGGCCACATTACATACATCATATATCCGTGATGATAGGTCTACGGCCCCATAAAATATTTTATACCCTGCTGTTGATTCACAGGTCACGCTTTTATACCCTGCTTCGCAGGCGTGACTTTTATGCCCTGCGATCAACCAGCAGCCATTTTGTTCTTTCGAAACTTTAAACTTCTCTTGTACACACATGTTCTTCGCAAAGCAATTCTCAAATCAAAAGCAAGTGCCCATGTCATGATGCAGGATGCACATGTAACTTCGTATCAAACATGTAACGCACACACACACCACATATCTTACATATCAAGTATACGGTCTTGCACCTCAAACACTCAATGTTGATCTTTCCAAGTCCGTTCGTCTCACTAATTCACTTGGGATTCAATTCTTATTCCTCACCTGATCAAACTTCCATCTACTACCTCAATTACACCTCAAATGACCCTTGCATTTTATGTTCAAAGAAGTGTATAAGAGTAACACCTACATAGAGCGCCTTAAAGGATCAAAAAGACTTCCAGTATACTTCAAACGCTACTTGGAGCGCCTAATGTGACATGGAGCGCCTATACTATGCGTTCGAAGTGTTCGGGGATGTGCCGTATACATCGAACGCCTACATGAAGCGCCTAATGTGACATCGAGCGCCTAATGTAGGTGTTCGAAGTGTACGGGGATGCTCTGGGACACATTGAACGCCTACATTAGGCGCCTAATGTGACTTGAAGCGCCTAATGTAGGTGTTCGAAGTGTTCTGACGGTTCTAAACTGCAGTTTTTCTGTAGTAACTTCCTCCCATCTCCTTCCTCCTTCCAACCCTTTCATGTTAACCTCTCAAGATCCATCTTACCATCTAGATTCATCATACTTAACACACATCTAACATGAATTGATGCTTAGTTATGTTAATAATATCCACTCTTAACCTTCTATCATTCACAACCTTCAAAAGATACCATCAACATTCCCAACACAACAAGTCTATAACAATGCCATCTTCATCCTTCAATTCCCTGCACTTACCTCAAACATTAGGTGTAGACAACCAACACAAGAATAGAACAAGACAATAAACACATCAAGAATACACTTTCATGGGCATGCTTGACAAACAACAAAGCACCACATAACTATTTCAGAAATATGGCCCAAAGAACAAGACTTTACGCAACTAGCAACAACAATTACATATAGTAAAGCATTTAACATAGACAAGTCAAGATTACTAATGTGTGATCCAAGTTTTCTCTTTGTAAGAACATAGGGCCTAAAGTATCAAAATTGCGTAAAGCGTATAGAAAGATTACTTGCCTTTGTTTCTAGTTAGCCTTACAATTTACTGCAGAATTTGATAAGGATTGAACCTAGATTGCCTTTTCCTTCCTTTCTTCTCTCTTCTTCCTCTCCTTTTCTCTTCTCTTCTTTCTCCTGCGGTTTTCCTCTCCTTTTGGTGTTATAACCGTCCCCTTAGGCTGAGATGGGGAGTTATACTAAGTGTTGTGTAACTCCCCTATCCTTTAGTAGGGACCTTTTAGGTAATTTTTTAATTACCTTTAATTCTATTTTAACCCTTTTCTTATTTTCCTATATTTTAAGTAACTAAGTTCACATCCTACAATTAATTAAATTGCTTTAGGTTGACCTTAAGTATTAAAAGTCGTGCTTAAAAGTCACGGGTATGACATTCCACCCCCTTACAAAAAGTTTCGTCCTCGAAACTTACGTACCTTAGTCAAAGAGCTGAGGATACTTCTCCCGCATTTGTTCTTCGAGCTCCCAAGTGGCTCACGTTCCGTGTGGTTGCTCCACTGGACCTTTACATAAGGAATCACTCGCTTCCTCAACACTTGATCCTTTCGGTCCACAATTTTTACGGGTATCTCTTCGTATGTAACATCGTCCTTAAGTTCCAAAGGTTGAGCTTCAAGTACATGACTTGGATCCGTCACGTACTTCCTTAGTTGTGATGTGAAAGACATTGTGAACTTGCGCCAACACCGGAGGTAACGCTAACCTATAAGCCAAGGCTCCCACCTTCTCAAGTATTTCGTAAGGACCAATAAAACGAGGGCTTAGCTTGCCTTTTACTCCAAACCTCATGACACCCTTTGTAGGTGATACCCTCAAATAAACTTTTTCACCCACATCAAATTCCAATGGTCGTCGTTTGGAATCTGCCCAACTCTTGTTGCGATCCTGAGCTGCCTTGAGTTTTGGATGACTTTCACTTTTCTAGCATTTTCTCCAATAGCTCAGGTCCGGTGATGGTCCTCAACCTACTTCGTCCCAATAAACCGGGGACCATAAGCTTCAAAAGGAGCCATGTCAATTGCGCTGTGGTAACTGTTGTTATAAGAAAACTCCATTAGCTTTACCATTCCATCCCAACTCCCTTTAAAATCCAAACGCAAGCCCTTAGCATATCTTCCAAGGTCTGAATGTCGCTGGTGACCATCGGTTTGAGGATGATACGCCGTACTCAACCTTAATTCTGTACCCATGGCTTTCTGAAATGCTGTCCAAAACTTAGATGTAAACCGTGAATCTCGGTCGGACACTATACTTACTGGAACACCATGCAAGCTAACAATATTCTCCATATATAAATTCACTACTTGTCAAGAGGTGCTTCACTTGAAACGGGTAGGAAATGGGCAGACTTTGTTAGACGATCCACGATGACCCAAATCATGTCATATCCACTCTTGTCTTTGGTAAACCAGCTACGAAATCCATCGTGACATGTTCCCATTTCCATTCTGGAATTTCTAATGGCATCAACAATCCACCAGGCCTTTGGTGTTCCGCCTTGACTTGTTGACAACTAAGCACCTTTCTATAAATTCAGCGCATGTCTTTCATTCCGGACCACCAATAATATTGCTTGAGATCTCTATACATCTTGGTGCTACCAGGGTGTATGGATCCTTGAGCTGTGAGCTTCTTGCAACACTTCCTTCTAAGTTCGTCAACATCAGGTACGCATAATCTTTCTCTAAACCATAAGCTCCCATCCTCTTTGGTCCGAAATCCTTCAACTTGGCTATGTTTCACCCTTTCCATTATTTCACTGAGGGTCTTATCATTCTTCTGAGCCTCCTTTATCCGTCAACCAAATTGGTGTGATAGTCAATGTTGTCAAAACGTTCACTGTGGAGTCAATCAAATCTAAACCGAATCCTCCATCTCTCTTTCCAATGGTGATTGTCGCGCATGGCTGGACTTCCTACTTAACGCATCTGCCACTTTATTAGCCTTTCCTGGGTGGTAATGGATTGTCAAATCATAATCTTTTAGCAACTCCAACCATCTCCGCTGCCTCATGTTTAATTCTTTCTGAGAGAATAAATACTTTAAACTCTTGTGATCCGTGAACACCGCGCATTTTTCTCCATACAAGTAATGCCGCCAGATCTTCAAGGCGAACACCACCGCGGCAAGCTCAAGATCGTGTGTGGGATAATTTTGCTCATAAGGCTTAAGCTTCTTGAGGCATATGCGATGACTCGTTCGTTTTGCATCAAAACGCAACCTACAAAAAGGTATTAGTCTAAACTTAATTGGTATGCAAGATCATAACCTTATACTACAGTTTACGTACCTAAACCGTTCTTCGATGCGTCACTATAAATCACAAACCCATCAGTTCCGGAGGGTTGAGCCAATACTGGAGCGTCGTTAACCTCTTCTTAAGCTCCGTGAAGCTTTGCTCGCATTCCACCGTCCACTCGAACTTGGACTTCTTTTGAGTAAGGCGACTGAGAGGTACGGCTATCCTTGAGAATCCCTCAACAAACTTTCTGTAATAACCCGCTAGACCCAAGAAACTTCGCACTTCGGTGACGTTGGTAGGTCTAGGCCATTCAGTTATAGCTTCCACCTTCTTCGGGTCAACAGCAATCCCCTCTTCCGATATCACGTGACCCAGAAAAGCCACACTTCTTAACCAAAACTCACACTTGCTAAACTTAGCGTATAGTTGTTTCTCTCAAAATACCTAGTACGGTTCTCAAATGCTCAGTGAGTTTGTTCGTCAGGAGAATACACCAGAATATCATCTATGAATACCACAACAAACTTGTCCAACTGTTCTGAAAGACGGTATTCATAAGATCCATAAAAGCTGCAGGGGCATTTGTAATCCAAACGGCATCACCAAAAATTCATAATGGCCATATCTTGTGCGGAAGGCTGTCTTTGCGATGTCCTCGGCCTTCACTCGCAACTGATGATACCCTGATCGGAGATCAATTTTAGAGAAGATTTTAGCACCCTTGAGCTGGTCAAATAAATCCTCAATTGGGAGGGGATACTTATTCTTGATGGTAACTTTATTCAACTCTCTATAATCGATACAAAGCCTCATGCTACCATCTTTCTTCTTTACAAACAAAACAGGTGCTCCCCAGGGCGATACACTAGGGCGGATAAACTTCTTGTCTAAAACTCCTGCAGTTGTTCCTTCAACTCCTCAACTCTGCCGGAGCCATTCTATAAGGGGCTTTAGAAATAGGTTCAGTTCCTGGAATCAAGTTTATCTCGAACTCGACTCCCTCGGGGGTGGTACTCCTGGTAAATCTTCCGGAAACACATCAGAAATTCATTGACCACTGGAATTTGCTCAATAGAGGTACCTCCTGAGTAACATCCATGGCATACACTAGGAATCCCTCAGCACCTTTCCTTAAGGCTTGCACGCTTTGCAACCGACACATACACCTTCTTGGGTACTTTCTTTCGTTCCGATTCCCCTTGAAACGTTACCTCTTCCATCTACGTTCTTGATTGTCACTTGCTTCAATCGACAATCAATATTGGCGTGGTACTTGGCCAACCATCATTCCTAATATAACGTCAAAGTCATACATCTGAATAGGAATCAGTGTGGCGGAGAATGTTTGTCCCTCAACTCCAATTCGCAATCTCGGTACTGCTGGTATGAAACCATAATTTGATCTCCAGCCGCTTGAACGCGATACGGAGTTTCTAACCATTCAGGCAAACTACCAAGGTGCTTAGTGAATCTCTTTGCTACAAAGGAGTGGCTTGCGCCGCTATCAAAGAGCACGTTGGCAGGTATCTTATTTACTAAAACCGCACCTAAGGCCATACCAAGTTTTACACAAAGAGTTAAACACGTAAATACCTAATTCAATAAGAATTCAAACTTAGTTTAAATGGTACCTGCTTACATCGGTAGCCTCCTGCACATCGGTGTTCGTCATGAGATGTACACGGGCATTTGCTCAAGGCTTCGCCCTCGGCTGCTGAGCCGCTTCTCCCGGAGTATTCTTCTTCATCTTCGGACAGTCTCTAATCATATGACCCACTTGCCCGCATCGGAAGCATGCTCCAGCCACTTTCCTACACTCTCCAACGTGATTCTTGTTACAATGAGGGCAAACTCCGATAGCCTGCTGAACTACTGGATTCTGGGGTGGAAGTCTCTGGAAATTACCAACTGGGCCTCTTCTCGGAATCTTGACCCAACGTCTGGGTCTACCGCCAACCCTCACGTTTTCTCTTGGCCTTTTGCCTTTATCAGACGATCCTGCACGTGCTTCTCTTGCCGCTACTCGGCGAAAATCACTCTCGACACGGAAACACGCATCTAGCATATCCTCATAAGTTTTCATCTCCGCATTCACTATCGCCGACTGTATTCTCGAGTCCAAACCCCTCTCGAACTTCGTCATCTTAAGGCGATTATCAGACATAATCGCAGGGGCAAACTTACCCAAGGCATGAAAAGGATCCGCATACTCCGACACCGTCATTCTTCCTTGCTCCAATCTGTCAAACACTCTTATCTTTTCTAATATCGCAGTCTCCGGTACATAATACTTTAAGAAAACATCACAAAACTGTGCCCATGAAATTGGTGGGGTCATCCTCAACACCGTTCCGTCCCACCATTCACCAGCCTTGCCACTTAGAAAGGGTGTGGCAACATCAACCTTTATCTCCTCCGGTACTTGCACTAACCGAAAACATTTCTCCACCTCACCCAACCAATGTTGAGCTCCTCCGGATGGTAAAACCACTTGTGGTGGCTTGTTCTCCTGTCCATTGCCAGAGTTGCCTGTGTTATCTCTTCTTGGAGGCATTTTCCTCTGAAAGGTTAACATTGCATTAGCATTCAGTAAATACAAGAGGTTACTGAAAGCTTGAACGCGTAAGAATGGGTGAGGTATGTAGTAAAACTATTAATACGAAATCAGATGATAAACGCGCTCGCACTCCCCATCTCAGATCATACTTAAACTCTAGAGAAATCAGTACTTATAACTAAGGATTAACCTTAAGGGAGAATCATATCTTAGGTGTCTAAAAGATCATGAACCTAAGTTTCCGAGATAGATCTGAAGCCTAGGCTCTGATACCACCTGTAGCGCCCCGGCCCGAAACTGTCATCGGAACCAGTGCACCCGCCGTAGTCTACTATGAGAACTACGAAGCGTCAAAACAGATCAAGCGTACATCATCCATGACGTAAGACAAATCAGCGAAAACGTTGCTAAATTTAAACTTCACCATCAACAATGTAACTAGAAAGTACAGCGGAATTAAAAGGTGTTTGTTCATCTAGCTAACATAAGTTCCAGAACAACACAATAAACATTGAGTTTCCAAACATAAAGAGAGTAATCAAGCTTCTATCTATTTCCATGCCCGTCATCCCATTGAGCCCACTCGCCATCGTCTTCGATAAATATCATCTCATATTCCGGCTCACCTGAAAAGGAATACAGTATCTGTTCTTAGCAAAAATATCGCCAGCAAGTAACCCGTCTATACACCTTACGGGATCACACACGACGAGTCACCAGTGTACAAGTCATTGCCCAAAATAAGGTGCTCGGGTTAGCAAATAGCATCTTTATAAGAATTCCTCAAAACAGATAAATCACATAAATGACATGCGGATAGGAGAACAAACATGTATTAAACAACATATCACATAATAAGACATAGACTAATCACATTTCTTGCATGTCAACCGCTAGACCCAAGAAACTTCGCACTTCGGTGACGTTGGTAGGTCTAGGCCATTCAGTTATAGCTTCCACTTTCTTCGGGTCAACAGCAATCCCCTCCTCCGATATCACGTGACCCAGAAAAGCTACACTTCTCAACCAAAACTCACACTTGCTAAGCTTAGCGTATAGTTGTTTCTGCCTCAAAATACCTAGTACGGTTCACAAATGCTCAGCGTGAGTTTGATCGTCAGGAGAATACACCAGAATATCATCTATGAATACCACAACAAACTTGTCCAACTGTTCTCGAAAGACGGTATTCATAAGATCCATAAAAGCTGCAGGGGCATTTGTTAATCCAAACGGCATCACCAAAAACTCATAATGGCCATATCTTGAGCGAAAGGCTGTCTTTGCAATGTCCTCGCCTTCACTCGCAACTGATGATAACCTGATCAGAGATCAATTTTAGAGAAGATTTTAGCACTCTTGAGCTGGTCAAATAGATCCTCAATTCGTGGAAGGGGATACTTATTCTTGATGGTAACTTTATTCAACTCTCTATAATCGATACAAAGTCTCATGCTACCATCTTTCTTCTTTACAAACAGAACAGGTGCTCCCCAGGGTGATACACTAGGGCGGATAAACTTCTTGTCTAATAACTCCTGCAGTTGTTCCTTCAACTCTCTCAACTTTGCCGGAGCCATTCTATAAGGGGCTTTAGATATAGGTTCTGTTCCTGGAATCAAGTTTATCTCAAACTCGACTTCCCTCGGGGGTGGTACTCCTGGTAAATCTTCCGGAAACACATCAAGAAATTCATTAACCACTGGAATTTGCTCAATAGACGGTACTTCCCGAATAACATCCATTGCATACACTAGGAATCCTCAGCACCTTTCCTTAAGGCTTTGCACGCTTGTGCAACCGACACATACACCTTCTTGGGAACTTTCTTTCGTTCCGGTTCCCTTTGAAACGTTACCACTTCCATCTTAGCGTTCTTGATTGTCACTTGTTTCAATCGACAATCAATATTGATGCTTGGCCATCCAGTCCATTCCCAATATAACGTCAAAGTCGTACATCTGAATAGGAATCAGTGTGGCGGAGAATGTTTGTCCTTCAAACTCCAATTCGCAATCTCGGTACTGCTGGTACGAAACCATAATTTGATCTCCGGCCGCTTGAACGCGATACGGAGTTTCTAACCATTCAGGCAAACTACCAAGGTGCTTAGTGAATCTTTTTGCTACAAAGGAGTGGCTTGCGCCGCTATCGAAGAGTACATTGGCAGGCATCTTATTTACTAAAACTGCACCTAAGGCCATATGAAGTTTTACACAAAAAGTTAAGCACATAAACACTTAATTCATTAATGATTTAAACTTAATTCAAATGGTACCTGCTACTACATCGGTAGCCTGCACACCTCTGTGTCCGTCATGAGATGTACACGGGCATTTGCTCGTGGCTTTGCTCTCGGCTACTGAACCGCTTCTCCTGGATTATTTTTCTTCATCTCTGGACAGTCCCTAATCATGTGACCCACTTGACCACATCGAAAACATGCTCCTGCCACTTTCCTACACTCTCCGACGTGGTTTTTGTTGCAATGAGGGAAAACTCCTATACCCTGCTGAACTACTGGATTCTGAGATGGAAGTCTCTGAAAATTTCCAATTGGTCCTCTCTTCGGAATCTTGACCCAACGTCCGGGTCTTCCACCAACTCTCAATCATCCCTTGGCCTCTTGCCTCTATCAGACCCTCCAGCACTAGCTGCTCTTGCCGCTACTCTGCGGAAATCGCTCTCAACCCGAAAACATGCATCCAACATGTCCTCGTAAGTTTTCATTCCTGCATTCACTATTGCCGACTGTATCCTCGAGTCCAAACCCCTCTCGAACTTCGTCATCTTAAGGCGATTATCAGACATAATCGCCAGGGCAAACTTTCCCAAAGCGTGGAAACGATCAGCATATTCTGATACGGTCATCCGACCCTGCTCAAGTCGGTCGAATGCCCTAATCTTGTCCAGTATAGCCGTCTCTGGCACATAATACTTCAGGAACACACCACAGAACTGCGCCCACGAGATAGGTGGGGTCATTCTCAACACCATTCCGTCCCACCATTCACCAGCCTTGCCACTTAGAAGGGGTGTGGCCACATCAACCTTTATCTCCTCCGGTACTTGCACTAGCCGAAAACATTTCTCTACCTCAGCCAACCAGTGCTGAGCTTCCTCAGGATCAGTACATCCTCCACTCTGGCACCCTCATCTTTCGCATCTCTCCATAAAAGAACCGGATGTTACGTTGGGGCGGTGGAGGAGATGGAGGCTGATGCTGTTGAGCAAACCCTTGTGCGATCACCGTTAGCGCGTCAGTGAGCACCTGGGGTAAAACAACCTGTGGTGGTTGGTTCTCCTGTCCATTAAGAGTTTCCTGTGTTATCTCTTCTTGGAGGCATTTTTCTCTGAAAGGTTAACGTTCCATTAGCATTCAGTAGATACAAGATGTTACTGAAAGCTTGAATGAGTAAGGACGGGTAGGGTATGTAATAAAACTATTAATTCGAAATTATACGCTAAACGCGCTCGCACACACCCAACCCAGATCAGACTTAAACTCTAGAGAAATCAGTACTTACAACTAAGGATCAACCTTAAGGAAGAATAATATCTTAAATGTCTAAAGATCATGAACCAAAGTTTCCGAGATAGATCTGAAGCCTAGGCTCTGATACCACCTGTAGCGCCCCGGCCTGAAACTGTCATCGGAACCAGTGCACCCGCCGTAGTCTACTATGAGAACTACGAAGCGTCAAAGCAGATCAAGCGTACATCATCCATGACGTAAGATAAATCAGCGGAAACGTTGCTAAATTTAAAACTTCACCATCAATAATGTAACTAGAAAGTACAGTGGAATTAAAAGGTGTTTGTTCATCTAGCTAACATAAGTTCCAGAAAACACAATAAACATTGAGTTTCCAAACTTAAAGAGAGTAATCAAGCTTCTATCTATTTCCATGCCCGTCATCCCATTGAGCCCACTCGCCATCGTCTTCGATAAATATCATCTCATATTCCGGCTCACCTGAAAAGGAATACAGTATCTGTTCTTAGCGAAAATATCGCCAGCAAGTAACCCGTCTATACACCTTACGGGATCACACACGACGAGTCACCAGTGTACAAGTCATTGCCCAAAATAAGGTGCTCGGGTTAGCAAATAGCATCTTAATAAGAATTCCTCAAAACAGATAAATCACATAAATGACATGCGGATACGAGAACAAACATGTATTAAACAACATATCACATAAATAAGACATAGACTAATCACATTTCTTGCATGTCAAGTCTTATGCTTCGTGTATCATGATGCATGTATTTCTTTCAAACCACACACAACACCCATGCATATGTCTACTTTCATAAACATGTCATGCGTGTCATTTCACAAAGCATTTCATAACTCTTCTTATCATAATCTTCGCGTAGCAGAACTTTATACCCTGTGGGTGATCAGTCCACAGCAAACAGAACTTTATACCCTGTGCTGAAAGGTCCACGACCCCATAACATATAACTTTATACCCCGTGCTGAAAGGTCCACGGCCCCATTACATACATCATATATCCGTGCTGATAGGTCCACGGTCCCATAAAATATTTTATACCCTGCTGTTGATTCACCGGTCACGCTTCTATACCCTGCTTTCGCAGGCGTGACTTTTATACCCTGCGATCAACCAGCAGCCATTTTGTCTTTCGAAAACTTTAAACTTCTCTTGTACACACATGTTCTTTCGCAAAGAAATTCTCAAATCAAAAGCAAGTGCCCATGTCATGATGCAGGATGCACATGTAACTTCGTATCAAACATGTAACGCACACACACACACATCTTACATATCAAGTATACGTTCTTGCACCTCAAACACTCCATGTTCGTATCTTTCCAAGTCCGTTCGTCTCACTAATTCACTTGGGATTCAATCTTATTCTTACTTGATCAAACTTACCATCTACACCTCAATTACACCTCAAATACCCTTGCATTTTATGTTCAAAAGAAGTGTATAAAGTTACTACACATACATAGAGCGCCTAAAGGATCAAAAAGACTTCCAGTATACTTCAAACGCTACTTGGAGCGCCTAATGTGGACATGGAGCGCCTATACTAGGCGTTCGAAGTGTTTGGGGATGTGCCGTATACATCGAACGCCTACATGAAGCGCCTAATGTGACATCGAGCGCCTAATGTAGGTGTTCGAAGTGTTCTGATGGTTCTAAACTGCAGTTTTTCTGCAGTAACTTCCTCCCATCTCCTTCCTCCTTCAACCCTTTCATGTTAAACCTCTCAAGATCCATTTTACCATCTAGATTCATCATACTTAACACACATCTAACATGAATTGATGCTTAGTTATGTCTAATAATATCTACTCTTAACCTTCTATCATTCACAACCTTCAAAAGATACCATCAACATTCCCAACACAACAAGTCTATAACAATTCCATCTTTCATCCTTCAATTTCTTGCACTTACCCTCAAACATTTAGGTGTAGACAACCAACACAAGAATAGAACAAGACAATAAACACATCAAGAATACACTTTCATGGGCATGCTTGACAAACAACAAAACACCACATAACTATTTTCAGAAATATGGCCCAAAGAACAAGACTTTACGCAACTAGCAACAACAAATTACATATAGTAAAGCATTTAACATAGACAAGTCAAGATTACTAATGTGTGATCCAAGTTTTCTCTTTGTAAGAACATAGGGCCTAAAGTATCAAAAAGTGTAAAGCGTATAGAAAGATTACTTGCCTTTGTTTCTAGTTAGCCTTACGAATTTACTGCAGAATCTTGATAAGGATTGAACCTAGATTGGCCTTTTCCTTCCTTCCTTCTTCTCTCCTTCTTCTTCCTCTCCTTTTCTCTCTCTTTTCTCCTGCGGTTTTCTCCTCTCCTTTTTGGTGTTATAACCATCCCCTTAGGCTGAGATGGGGAGTTATACTAAGTGTTGTGTAACTCCCCTATCCTTTAGTAGGGACCTTTTAGGTAATTTTCTTTAATTACCTTTAATTCTACTTTTAAACCCTTTTCTTATTTTCCTATATTTTAAGTAACTAAGTCTCACATTCTACATCATTAATTAAATTGCCTTTACGGTTGACCTTTAAGTATTAAAAGTCGTGCTTAAAAGTCACGGGTATGACATTCCACCCCCTTACAAAAAGTTTCGTCCTCGAAACTTACGTACCTTAGTCAAAGAGCTGAGGATACTTCTCCCGCATTTGTTCTTCGAGCTCCCAAGTGGCTTCACGTTCCGTGTGGTTGCTCCACTGGACCTTTACATAAGGAATCACTCGCTTCCTCAACACTTGATCCTTTCGGTCCATAATTTTACGGGTATCTTTGTATGTAACATCGCCCTTAAGTTCCAAAGTTGAGCTTCAAGTACATGACTTGGATCCGTCACGTACTTCCTTAGTTGTGATATGTGAAAGACATTGTGAACTTGCACCAACACCGGAGGTAACGCTAACCTATAGCCAAGGCTCCCACCTTCTCAAGTACTTCGTAAGGACCAATAAAACGAGGGCTTAGCTTGCCTTTTACTCAAACCTCATGACACCCTTTGTAGGTGATACCCTCAAATAAACTTTTTCACCCACATCAAATTCCAATGGTCGTCGTTTGGAATCTGCCTAACTCTTGTTGCGATCCTGAGCTGCCTTGAGTCTTTCCCAGATGACTTTCACTTTTTCTAGCGTTTTCTCCAATAGCTCAGGTCCGGTGATGGTCCTCACACCTACTTCGTCCCAATAAACCGGGGACCTAGATTTCCTTCCATACAAAGCTTCAAAAGGAGCCATGTCAATTGCGCTGTGGTAACTGTTGTTATAAGAAAACTCCATTAGCTTTACCATTCCATCCCAACTCCCTTTAAAATTCAAAACGCAAGCCCTTAGCATATCTTCCAAGGTCTGAATGTCCACTCGGAGTGACCATCAGTTTGAGGATGATACGCCGTACTCAACCTTAATTCTCTACCCATGGCTTTCTGAAATGCTGTCCAAAACTTAGATGTAAACCGTGAATCTCGGTCGGACACTATACTTACTGGAACACCATGCAAGCTAACAATATTCTCCATATATAAATTCACTAGTTGTCTAGAGGTGCTTCACTTGAAACGGGTAGGAAATGGGCAGACTTTGTTAGACGATCCACGATGACCCAAATCATGTCATATCCACTTCTTGTCTTTGGTAAACCAGCTACGAAATCCATCGTGACATGTTCCCATTTCCATTCTGGAATTTCTAATGGCATCAACAATCCACCAGGCCTTTGGTGTTCCGCCTTGACTTGTTGACAAACTAAGCACCTTTCTATAAATTCAGCGACATGTCGTTTCATTCCGGACCACCAATAATATTTCTTGAGATCTCTATACATCTTGGTGCCACCAGGGTGTATGGATAGCCTTGAGCTGTGAGCTTCTTGCAACACTTCCTTCCTAAGTTCGTCAACATCAGGTACGCATAATCTTTCTCTAAACCATAAGCTCCCATCCTATTTGGTCCGAAATCCTTCAACTTGGCTATGTTTCACCCTTTCCATTATTTCACTGAGGGTCTTATCATTCTTCTGAGCCTCCTTTATCCAATCAACCAAACTTGGTGTGATAGTCAATGTTGTCAAAACGTTCACTGTGGAGTCAATCAAATCTAAACCGAACTCCTCCATCTCCTTTCCAATGGTGATTGTCGCGCATGGCTGGACTTCCTACTTAACGCATCTGCCACTTTATTAGCCTTTCCTGGGTGGTAATGGATTGTCAAATCATAATTTTAGCAACTCCAACCATCTCCGCTGCCTCATGTTTAATTCTTCTGAGAGAGTAAATACTTTAAACTCTTGTGATCCGTGAACACCGCGCATTTTTCTCCATATAAGTAATGCCGCCAGATCTTCAAGGCAAACACCACCGCGGCAAGCTCAAGATCGTGTGGGATAATTTTGCTCATAAGGCTTAAGCTTCTTGAGGCATATGCGATGACTCGTTCGTTTTGCCTCAAAACGCAACCTACAAATAAGGTATTAGTCTAAACTTAATTGGTATGCAAGATCATAACCTTATACTACAGTTTACGTACCTAAACCGTTCTTCGATGCGTCACTATAAATCACAAACCCATCAGTTCCGGAGGGTTGAGCCAATACTGGAGCCGTCATTAACCTCTTCTTAAGCTCCGTGAAGCTTTGCTCGCATTCCAGCGTCCACTCGAACTTGGACTTCTTTTGAGTAAGGCGACTGAGAGGTACAGCTATCTTTGAGAATCCCTCAACAAACTTTCTGTAATAACCCGCTAGACCCAAGAAACTTTGCACTTCGGTGACGTTGGTAGGTCTAGGCCATTCGGTATTTCCATTCGGAGTCAACAGCAAATTCGATATCACGTGACCCAGAAAGAATAGTAAAACCAAAACTCACACTTGCTAAAACTTAGTATGTTTTCGCAAAAAATTATCGGTTCTCAAATGCTCAGCGTGAGTTTGTTCGTCAGGAGAATACACCAGAATATCATCATGAATACCACAACAAACTTGTCCAACTGTTCTCGAAAGACGGTATTCATAAGATCCATAAAAGCTGCAGGGGCATTTGTCAATCCAAACGGCATCACCAAAAAATAATGGCCATATCTTGTGCGGAAGGCTGTTTGCGATGTCCTCGGCCTTCACTCGCAACTGATGATACCCTGATCGGAGATCAATTTAGAGAAGATTTTAGCCCTTGAGCTGGTCAAATAAATCCTCAATTCGTGGGAGGGGATACTTATTGATGGTAACTTTATTCAACTCTCTATAATCGATACAAAGCCTCATGCTACCATCTTTCTTCTTTACAAACAAAACAGGTGCTCCCCAGGGCGATACACTAGGGCGGATAAACTTCTTGTCTAATAACTCCTGCATTGTTCCTTCAACTCTCTCAATTCTGCCGGAGCCATTCTATAAGGAGCTTTAGAAATAGGTTCTGTTCCTGGAATCAAGTTGATCTCGAACTCAACTTCTCTCGGGGGTGGTACTCCTGGTAAATCTTGGAAACACATCAAGAAATTCATTGACCACTGGAATTTGCTCAATGGACGGTACCTCCCGAGTAACATCCATTGCATACACTAGGAATCCCTCAGCACCTTTCCTTAAGGCTTTGCACGCTTGTGCAACCGACACATACACCTTCTTGGGAACTTTCTTTCGTTCGGTTCCCCTTGAAACGTTACCTCTTCCATCTTAGCGTTCTTGATTGTCACTTGTTTCAATCGAATCAATATTGGCGTGATGCTTGGCCATCCAGTCCATTCCCAATATAACGTCAAAGTCGTACATCTGAATAGGAATCAGTGTGGCGGAGAATGTTTGTCCTTCAAACTCAAATTCGCGATCTCGGTACTGCTGGTACGAAACCATAATTTGATCTCCGGCCGCTTGAACGCGATACGGAGTTTCTAACCATTCAGGCAAACTACCAAGGTGCTTAGTGAATCTTTTTGCTACAAAGGAGTGGCTTGCGCCGCTATCGAAGAGTACATTGGCAGCATCTTATTTACTAAAACCGCACCTAAGGCCATATGAAATTTTACACAAAAAGTTAAGCACATAAACACTTAATTCATTAATAATTCAAACTTAATTCAAATGGTACCTGCTACTACATCGGTAGCCTCCTGCACTCTGTGTCCGTCATGAGATGTACACGGGCATTTGCTCGTGGCTTTGCTCTCGGCTGCTGAGCCGCTTCTCCCGGATTATTTTTCTTCATCTCCGGACAGTCCCTAATCAGGGAGAGGATCTCCTGACCCCCTTTCAAAGGGGGTATTAAATGACCCCCGCCACGTGGCACACAGGGGGGTGGTGAGGCTAGGTGGGGGTCACCCGTACCCAGCCTCACCACCCCCCTGTGTGCCACGTGGCGGGCGGTCCCAAAGGGGGTGAGGAGTTGGGGGTTTAGAGGATCTCAATCCCCCTAATCATGTGACCCACTTGACCGCGTCGAAAACATGCTCCTGCCACTTTCCTACACTCTCCGACGTGGTTCTTGTTGCAATGAGGCAAACTCCTATACCCGCTGAACTACTTGATTCTGAGGTGGAAGTCTCTGAAAATTTCCAACTGGTCCTCTCTTCGGAATCTTGACCCAACGTCCGGGTCTTCCACCAACTCTCAAATCATCCCTTGGCCTCTTGCCTCTCAGACCCTCCAGCACTAGCTGCTCTTGCCGCTACTCTGCGGAAATCGCTCTCAAACCCGAAAACATGCATCCAACATGTCCTCGTAAGTTTTCATTCCTGCATTCACTATTGCCGACTGTATCCTCGAGTCCAAACCCCTCTCGAACTTCGTCATCTTAAGGCGATTATCAGACATAATCGCCGGGGCAAACTTTCCCAAAGCGTGGAAACGATCAGCATATTCTGATACGGTCATCCGACCCTGCTCAAGTCGGTCGAATGCCCTAATCTTGTCTAGTATAGCCGTCTCTAGCACATAATACTTCAGGAACACACCACAGAACTGCGCCCACGAGATAGGTGGGGTCATTCTCAACACCATTCCGTCCCACCATTCACCAGCCTTGCCACTTAGAAGGGGTGTGGCCACATCAACCTTTATCTCCTCCGGTACTTGCACTAGCCGAAAACATTTCTCTACCTCAGCCAACCAGTGCTGAGCTTCCTCAGGATCAGTGCATCCTCCAAACTCTGGCACCCTCATCTTTCGCATCTCTCCATAAAAGAACCGGATGTTACGTTGGGGCGGTGGAGGAGGTGGAGGCTGATGCTGTTGAGCAAACCCTTGTGCGATCACCGTTAGCGCGTCAGTGAGCACCTGGGGTAAAACAACCTGTGGTGGCTGGTTCTCCTGTCCATTACAAGAGTTTCCTGTGTTATCTCTTCTTGGAGGCATTTTTCTCTGAAAGGTTAACGTTCCATTAGCATTCAGTAGATACAAGACGTTACTGAAAGCTTGAATGAGTAAGGACGGGTAGGGTATGTAATAAAACTATTAATTCGAAATTATATGCTAAACGCGCTCGCACACACCCAACCCAGATCAGACTTAAACTCTAGAGAAATCAGTACTTACAACTAAGGATCAACCTTAAGGAAGAATCATATCTTAAATGTCTAAAGATCATGAACCTAAGTTTCCGAGATAGATCTGAAGCCTAGGCTCTGATACCACCTGTAGCACCCCGGCCTGAAACTGTCATCGGAACCAGTGCACCCGCCGTAGTCTACTATGAGAACTACGAAGCGTCAAAGCAG
>AP025040.1:21117250-21176781 GCA_036186865.1 Eustoma russellianum | reverse complement strand
TTCACAATGTCTTTCACGTATCACAACTAAGGAAGTACGTGATGCATCCAAGTCATGTACTTGAAGCTCAACTTTTGAAACTTAAGGACGATGTTACATATGAAGAGATACCCGTGAAAATTGTAGGCCAGAAGGATCAAGTGTTGAGGAAGCGAGTAATCCCTTATGTGAAGGTTCAGTGGAGCAATCACACGGAACGTGAGGCCACTTGGGAACTCGAAGAACAGATGCGGGAGAAGTATCCTATATTTTTGTGATTATCGATGACCTTGTTGTTAAGTTGTTTCAGTGCTACGTTTTGAGATACGAATCGGGTCGGGTATGTGCTATTTCTATGTTTATGCTCTATCCGCTTTATTTATTTATCTGTTTGCTTTACGTACTTTATGTGTTTACCCGACTCAGTATGTGACAATCCCTTTTTGGGAGAGATGGGTAACCTACGAGTGACTCCCATCACACGCCTCGTCAGGCCACACGTCCCGTAGGACCACACGGCTCATAGGCCAAATGCAATGCTCGTGCCATGAATGCGTCACACTTGCACACTTCCGTTTCTCCTATGTTGCATGCTCCGTTCTATGTTGCGTATTACCTATATTGCGTAATTACCCTATGTTGCGTGGGGTTCATTACTGTATTTTATCTTCTACCGTTATTTTATCTTTCTAGACTTTATTTTAGGTTTTTACACTTTATTTTATTTTTCCCAGGCTCTCAAACATTTAAATCTTTAATTTAAATATTTTTTTATCTTTCCCTACTATTTTTTTTCTTGCTTTAATTTCATTTTCTTCTCTCTCATTTTTCCTCCTTTTTTTCCTTTTATTTTTGTACATTTTAATTTATTTCATGAGTTTCTAAATTTATTAATTTTCATATTAAATAAATATACATATATTATTTATTTATTATTTCTCCTAAGTTACTGACGCTAATTTTTTTTTTCTTTTTTATTTTTTTATTTACTGTATTTCTAATTTATTAGTTATTAAACAATAATTATATTACTTTATTTATCATTATTCTATTAATTAAACTTATTTATTCTTTCTTACTTCCGTGGCTGCCTACATTCTTTTTTTATTATTATTTTGTTTTATATTATTTTATTCTCAAATTATTAAATAATAATTATATTGATTAATTTTTTTTCATATCACAGCCGCCCCCCTTTTCTTTTCTTTTTTTAATTCTAAATTTTATTCAAAAATCTATAACTTTTTCGTTTTAACTCCGATTTACCCCAAACCAATTCTGTTGAACTCCATTTAACGCCTTCTTTGTAACGCAACTGACAATGTCAGCACGTGTACTACACGCACCACTCAGGGCGCGCGTGGGCTGCCATGCGTGTGCTACACGCGCCCCTCCGGACGCGTTTTTCAACGAATTGAACCCATTCCAGCCTATTTCCGTGCTATGTGATCTATATCTAAGGTCATTCATGCAATTTTCATACCAAAACATAAAGAATTCATAATAAACATATAAAGGATAAACATACAGTGATAATCAAATAATCCCAATACAGAATGCGAGGGAATCCAAAGCAATCCGAAAGAGGGGAGAGTAACCTACATTTCAAACGACGAATTC
Organism: Eustoma russellianum; assembly: GCA_036186865.1. NCBI lineage: Eukaryota > Viridiplantae > Streptophyta > Magnoliopsida > Gentianales > Gentianaceae > Eustoma > Eustoma russellianum. The sequence goes on along the minus strand of AP025040.1, from coordinate 21,175,182 downwards.
CTAGACACGGTAGTTGGATTTGATGCGGGTGTGCCTACTTCCTTATTCTCTTTTCTCCCTTTCTCCCCTTCTCTCCCTCTCCTTCTCACGTTCCTGCACCCCCTTTTTTTCCTGAAGTGTTACTGCCGTTGTGTGAAGTGTGGGTGGGGGAATGGGATTTATGGGTTTTTTAATTTTTGGTGGGGCGGAAATTAGAGGTAGGGAGGTTATGGCATAGATTTAGGAAGTTAATTGCATTTACTATTATTATTATTTTTTTCCTTTGAAATTCAGACCCTAACAAACTGTTTCTCCCTCCCTTATCCCCTTTAATCTCGGCAGATACCATCACCCACACTCCCACCGAATTCATCCCAATAAACCGGAGAGCTACACTTCCTTCCATACAAAGCTTCAAAAGGAGCCATATCAATTGCACTATGGTGACTGTTATTATGATAGAACTCCATTAACTTCACCCTTACATCCCCAACTCCTTTTGAAATCTAGGAACCAGCTTTTAACATGTCTTTTAGGGTATGCGTAGTCCGTTCAGACTGTCCATGTCTGAGGGTGATAGGATGTACTCATCCTTAACTCCTTACCCAGGGCTCTCTAGAATACTATCCAGAGCTTGGAAGTGAACCATTGGTCTCGGTCAGACACTATGCTTATTGGAACACCGTGTAGGCTGACAATGTTGTCCATATCTAAATTTACCAACTTTCGAGAGATACTTCCCTCGAGACCGATAGAAAATATGCAGATTGGTCGATCGATCCACAATCACCAAAATCATGTTATATCCACTTCTTGTTTTCGGTAATCAACCACAAAGTCCATAGTAATGAATTCCTATCTCTACCCTGGAAGCTCCAATGGTATCACTAATCCACTAGGTTGTTGGTGTTCAGTCTCAACTTTCTGACACATCAGACATCTCCCAATGAACTCCGCAGTATGTCTCTTCATCTTACACCACCAATAATATTGTTAGCGATCCTTGTACATTCTGGTGCTACCATGATTTATTGATACCCTTGAGCTGTAAGCCCCCTTGCAAAATTTCTTTTCTTAGCTCATCTAAATCATGTGCACACATTTTTCCTCTAACATAAGTTCGCGTCCACCTTGGTCTGAAATCCATCAATCTGACTATACCTCAGTTTCCCAGCAATATCACCCACAGTCTTATTCTTCTTTTGAGCTTCTTTCAACCAATCCATCAAACTCGGGGTGACGGTCAATGATGCGAAAACATTACTATAGAGTCAACAAAAACCAAGTTAAATTCTTCTATTTCTCTCTCAAGTGGTGACTATCGCGCATGGTTAGATTTTCCGTTTAATACATTGGCCACTTTATTAGCTTTTCCTGGATGGTAATTAATGGTTAAGCCGTAGTCCTTTTGTAGTTCCAACCCCCTTAGTTGTCTCATGTTTAGCTGTCCTGAGGCATACGCGATAACTCGTTCGTATTGCATCAAAACACAGTCTACAAGTGAAGTATCAACTAAACTCGATTTGGATGGAAAGTCATAACTTACGCTACAGTTTACGTAGCTAGACTGTTTTTCGACACATCCTACATATCACAAACCTATCAGTACCAGAAGGTTGAGCCAATATTTGAAACGGTTATGTTGTGTTCTTCGTTGTTAAATATGCCTATAAGAGTATTGTACGTAATGTGTTTATTGTCTTGATATAAGTTCGTAAGTTTGGTAATTACACCTTAGTTGTTTCGAGAGTGTTTGCAAGGGGTGAAGGATGGATGTTGGCTTGGTTGTAGACTTGTTGTGTTGGAGGGTGTGAAGATATCTAGAGAAACTTGTGGATGATAGAAGGTTTAGAGTGGATACTAGTTTGCATGTTTAAGAATCAAATCATGATAGTTGTGTGTTAAGCATGATGAATCAAGGTGCTAAGATTGATCTTGAGGTGTTGAACATGAAAGGGGTTGAAGAAGGAAGGAGATGAGAGGAAGTTACTGCAGAAAAACTGCAGTTCTGAACCGTCAGAACACTTCGAACACCTACATTAGGCGCTTCAAGTCACATTAGGTGCCTAATGTAGGCGTTCAATGTGTCCCAGAGCATCCCCGTACACTTCGAACACCTACATTAGGCGCTTCATGTAGGCGTTCGATGTATACGGCACATCCCCGAACACTTCGAACGCCTAGTATAGGCGCTCCATGTCCACATTAGGTGCTCCAAGTAGCGTTCGAAGTATACTGGAAGTCTTTTTGATCCTTTAGGAACTCTATGTATGTGTAGTAACTTTATACACTTCTTTTGAACATAAAATGCAAGGGTATTTGAGGTGTAATTAAGGTGTAGATGGTAAGTTTGATCAAGTAAGAATAAGATTGAATCCCAAGTGAATTAGTGAGACGAACGGACTTGGAAAGATACGAACATGGAGTGTTTGAAGTGCAAGACTATATACTTGATATGTAAGATGTGTGTGTGTGTGTGCGTTACATGTTTGATACGAAGTTACATGTGCATCCTGCATCATGACATGGGCACTTGCTTTTGATTTGAGAATTGCTTTGCGAAAGAACATGTGTGTACAAGAGAAGTTTAAAGTTTTCGAAAGACAAAATGGCTGCTGGTTGATCGCAGGGTATAAAAGTCACGCCTGCGAAAGCAGGGTATAAAAGCGTGACCTGTGAATCAACAGCATGGTATAAAATATTTTATGGGGCCGTGAACCTATCAGCACGGATATATGATGTATGTAATGGGGTTGTGGACCTTTCAGCACGGGGTATAAAGTTATATGTTATGGGGCCGTAGACCTTTCAGCACGGGGTATAAAGTTCTGTTCGCTGTGGACCGATCACCCATAGGGTATAAAGTTCTGCTACGCGAAGAATATGATAAGAAGAGTTATGAAATGCTTTGTGAAATGACACGCATGACATGTTTATGAAAGAAGACATATGCATGGGTGTTGTGTGTGGTTTGAAAGAAGTACATGCATCATGATACACGAAGCATAAGACTTGACATGCAAGAAATGTGATTAGTCTATGTCTTATTTATGTGATATGTTGTTTAATACATGTTTGTTCTCGTATCCGCATGTCATTTATGTGATTTATTTGTTTTGAGGAATTCTTATAAAGATGCTATTTGCTAACCCGAGCACCTTATTTTGGGCAATGACTTGTACACTGGTGACTCATCGTGTGTGATCCCGTAAGGTGTATAGACGGGTTACTTGCTGGCAATATTTTCGCTAAGAACAGATACTATATTCCTTTTCAGGTGAGCCGGAATATGAGATGATATTTATCGAAGACGATGGCGAGGGGGCTCAATGGGATGATGGGCATGGAAATAGATAGAAGCTTGATTACTCTCTTTAAGTTTGGAAACTCAATGTTTATTGTGTTGTTCTGGAACTTATGCTAGCTAGATGAACAAACACCTTTTAATTCCGCTGTACTTTCTAGTTACATCTCATGATGGACACAGAGGTGCAGGAGGCTACCGATGTAGTAGCAGGTACCATTTGAATTAAGTTTAAATCATTAATGAATTAAGTGTTTATGTGCTTAACTTTTTGTGTAAAACTTCATATGGCCTTAGGTGCGGTTTTAGTAAATAAGATGCCTGCCAATGTACTCTTCGATAGCGGCGCAAGCCACTCCTTTATAGCAAAAACATTCACTAAGCACCTTGGTAGTTTGCCTAAATGGTTAGAAACTCCGTATCGCATTTAAGCAGCCGGAGATCTAATTATGGTTTCATACTAGCAGTACCGAGATTGCGAATTGGAGTTTGAGGGACAAACATTCTCCGCCACACTGATTCCTATTCAGATGTACGACTTTGACATTATATTGAGAATGGACTGGATGGCCAAGCATCACGCCAATATTGATTGTCGATTGAAACAAGTGACAATCAAGAACGCTAAGATGGAAGTGGTAACGTTTCAAGGGGAACCGGAACGAAAGAAAGTTCCTAAGAAGGTGTATATGTCGGTTGCACAAGCGTGCAAAGCCTTAAGGAAAGGTGCTGAGGGATTCCTAGTGTATGCAATGAATGTTGTTCGGGAAGTACCGTTTATTGAGCAAATTCCAGTGGTTAATGAATTTCTTGATGTGTTTCCGGAAGATTTACCAGGAGTACCACCCCCGAGGGAAGTCGAGTTCGAGATAAACTTGATTCCAGGAACTGAACCTATCTCTAAAGCCCCTTATAGAATGGCTCCGGATGAGTTGAGAGAGTTGAAGGAACAACTGCAGGAGTTATTAGACAAGAAGTTTATCCGCCCTAGTGTATCGCCCTGGGGAGCACCTGTTTTGTTTGTAAAGAAGAAAGATGGTAGCATGAGACTTTGTATTGATTATAGAGAGTTGAATAAAGTTACCATCAAGAATAAGTATCCCCTTCCACGAATTGAGGATCTATTTGACCAGCTCAAGGGTGCTAAAATCTTCTCTAAAATTGATCTCCGATCAGGTTATCATCAGTTGCGAGTGAAGGCCGAGGACATTGCAAAGACAGCCTTTCGCACAAGATATGGCCATTATGAGTTTTTGGTGATGCCGTTTGGATTAACAAATGCCCCTGCAGCTTTTATGGATCTTATGAATACCGTCTTGCGAGAACAGTTGGACAAGTTTGTTGTGGTATTCATAGATGATATTCTGGTATATTCTCCTGACGATCAAACTCACGCTTAGCATTTGAGAACCATACCAGGTATTTTGAGGCAGAAACAACTATACGCTAAGTTTATCAAGTGTGAGTTTTGGTTGAGAAGTGTAGCTTTTCTGGGTCACGTGATATCGGAGGAGGGGATTGCTGTTGACCCGAAGAAAGTGGAAGCTATAACTGAATGTCCTAGACCTACCAACGTCACCGAAGTGCGAAGTTTCTTGGGTCTAGCGGGCTATTACAGAAAGTTTGTTGAGGGATTCTCAAGGATTGCCGTACCTCTCAGTCGCCTTACTCAAAAGAAGTCCAAGTTTGAGTGGACGGCGGAATGCGAGCAAAGCTTCACGGAGCTTAAGAAGAGGTTAACGACAGCTCCAGTATTGGCTCAACCCTCCGGAACTGATGGGTTTGTGATTTATAGTGATGCATCGAAGAACGGTTTAGGTACGTAAACTGTAGTATAAGGTCATGATCTTGCATACCAATTAAGTTTAGACTAATACCTTGTTTGTAGGTTGCGTTTTGATGCAAAACAAACGAGTCATTGCATATGCCTCAAGACAACTAAAGCGTTATGAGCAAAACTACCCAACACACGATCTTGAACTCGCCGCAGTTGTATTCGCCTTAAAGATTTGGCGGCACTATCTATATGGAGAAAAGTGCGCGGTATTCACAGACCACAAGAGTTTAAAGTATTTGTTCTCTCAGAAGGAATTAAATATGAGGCAGCGAAGATGGTTGGAATTGCTAAAAGACTATGATTTGACAATCCATTACCAACCAGAGAAGGCTAATAATAAAGTGGCAGATGCATTAAGTAGGAAGTCCAGCCATGCGCGACAATCACCATTGGAAAGAGAGATAGAGGAATTCGGATTAGATTTGGTTGACTCCACAGTGAACGTTTTGACAACATTGACTATCACACCAAGTTTGGTTGATCGGATAAAGGAGGCTCAGAAGAAAGACAAGGCCGTAAATGAGATAACGGAAAGAATGAAACATGATCATATTGAGGGGTTTTGGATCAAAGAGGATGGTAGCCTATGGTTTAGAGAGAGATTATGCGTACCTGATGTTGACGAACTTAGAAGGGAAATTCTGCAAGAAGCTCATAGTTCGAGGTTATCAATACACCCTGGTAGTACCAAGATGTATAGAGATCTCAAGCAATATTATTGGTGGTCTGGGATGAAAAGACATATTACGGAGTTTATAGAGAGGTGTTTGGTTTGCCAACAAGTCAAGGCGGAACACCAACGTCCTGGTGGATTGTTGATGCCATTGGAAATTCTGGAATGGAAATGGGAACATGTCACGATGGATTTCGTAGCTGGTTTACCAAAGACAAGAAGTGGATATGACATGATTTGGGTCATCGTGGATCGTTTAACAAAGTCTGCCCATTTCCTACCCGTTTCAAGTGAAGCAACTCTTGACAAGTTAGTGAATTTATATATGGAGAATATTGTTAGCCTGCATGGTGTTCCAGTAAGTATAGTGTCCGACCGAGATTCACGGTTTACATCTAAGTTTTGGACAGCATTTCAGAAAGCAATGGGTACAGAATTAAGGTTGAGTATGGCGTATCATCCTCAAACCGATGGTCAATCCAAGCGGACAATTCAGACCTTGGAAGATATGCTAAGGGCTTGCGTGTTGGATTTTAAAGGGAGTTGGGATGGAATGATAAAGCTAATGGAGTTTTCTTATAACAACAGTTACCACAGCGCAATTGACATGGCTCCTTTGGAAGCTTTGTATAGAAGGAAATGTAGGTCCCCAATTTATTGGGACGAAGTAGGTGTGAGGACCATCACCGGACCTGAGCTATTGGAGAAAACGCTAGAAAAAGTGAAAGTCATCCGGGAAAGACTCAAGGCAGCTCAGGATCGCAACAAGAGTTGGGCAGATTCCAAACGACGACCATTGGAATTTGATGTGGGTGAAAAAGTTTATTTGAGGGTATCACCTACAAAGGGTGTCATGAGGTTTGGAGTAAAAGGCAAGCTAAGCCCTCGTTTTATTGGTCCTTACGAAGTACTTGAGAAGGTGGGAGCCTTGGCTTATAGGTTAGCGTTACCTCCGGTGTTGGCACAAGTTCACAATGTCTTTCACATATCACAACTAAGGAAGTACGTGACGGATCCAAGTCATGTACTTGAAGCTCAACCTTTGGAACTTAAGGACGATGTTACATACGAAGAGATACCCGTAAAAATTGTGGACCGAAAGGATCAAGTGTTGAGGAAGCGAGTGATTCCTTATGTAAAGGTCCAATGGAGCAACCACACGGAACGTGAAGCCACTTGGGAGCTCGAAGAACAAATGCGGGAGAAGTATCCTCAGCTCTTTGACTAAGGTACGTAAGTTTCGAGGACGAAACTTTTTGTAAGGGGGGTGGAATGTGATACCCGTGACTTTTAAGCACGACTTTTAATACTTAAAGGTCAACCATAAAGGCAATTTAATTAATGATGTAGGATGTGAGACTTAGTTACTTAAAATATAAGAAAATAAGAAAAGGGGTTAAAAGTAGAATTAAAGGTAATTAAAGAAAATTACCTAAAAGGTCCCTACTAAAGGATAGGAGAGTTACACAACACTTAGTATAACTCCCCATCTCAGCCTAAGGGGACGGTTATAATACCAAAAAGGAGAGGAGAAAACCGCAGGAGAAAGAGAGAGAAGAGAAAAGGAGAGGAAGAAGAAGAAGAGAAGAAGGAAAAGGAAGGAAAAGGCCAATCTAGGTTCAATCCTTATCAAGATTCTGCAGTAAATTCGTAAGGCTGACTAGAAACAAAGGCAAGTAATCTTTCTATACGCTTTACGCTAATTTTGATACTTTAGGCCCTATGTTCTTACAAAGAGAAAACTTGGATCACACATTAGTAATCTTGACTTGTCTATGTTAAATGCTTTACTATATGTAATTTGTTGTTGCTAGTTGCGTAAAGTCTTGTTCTTTGGGCCATATTTCTGAAAATAGTTATGTGGTGTTTTGTTGTTTGTCAAGCATGCCCATGAAAGTGTATTCTTGATGTGTTTATTGTCTTGTTCTATTCTTGTGTTGGTTGTCTACACCTAAATGTTTGAGAGTAAGTGCAGGGAATTGAAGGATGAAAGATGGCATTGTTATAGACTTGTTGTGTTGGGAATGTTGATGGTATCTTTTGAAGGTTGTGAATGATAGAAGGTTAAGAGTGGATATTATTAGACATAACTAAGCATCAATTCATGTTAGATGTGTGTTAAGTATAATGAATCTAGATGGTAAGATAGATCTTGAGAGGTTTAACATGAAAGGGTTGAAGGAGGAAGGAGATGGGAGGAAGTTACTGAAGAAAAACTGCAGTTTAGAACCGTCAGAACACTTCGAACACCTACATTAGGCGCTTCAAGTCACATTAGGCGCCTAATGTAGGCGTTCAATGTGTCCCAGAGCATCCCCGTACACTTCGAACACCTACATTAGGCGCTCGATGTCACATTAGGCGCCTTATGTAGGCGTTCGATGTATACGGCATATCCCCGAACACTTCGAACGCCTAGTATAGGCGCTTCATGTCTACATTAGGCGCTCCAAGTAGCGTTCGAAGTATACTGGAAGTCTTTTTGATCCTTTAGGCGCTTTATGTATGTGTAGTAACTTTATACACTTCTTTTGAACATAAAATGTAAGGGTATTTGAGGTGTAATTGAGGTGTAGATGGTAAGTTTGATCAAGTAAGAATAAGATTGAATCCCAAGTGAATTAGTGAGACGAACGGACTTGGAAAGATATGAACATGGAGTGTTTGAGGTGCAAGACCGTATACTTGATATGTAAGATGTGTGTGTGTATGCGTTACATGTTTGATACGAAGTTACATGTGAATCCTGCATCATGACATGGGCACTTGCTTTTGATTTGAGAATTGCTTTGCGAAAGAACATGTGTGTACAAGAGAAGTTTAAAGTTTTCGAAAGACAAAATGGCTGCTGGTTGATCGCAGGGTATAAAAGTCACGCCTACGAAAGCAGGGTATAAAAGCGTGACCTGTGAATCAACAGCAGGGTATAAAATATTTTATGGGGCCATGGACCTATCAGCACGGATATATGATGTATGTAATGGGGTTGTGGACCTTTCAGCACGGGGTATAAAGTTATATGTTATGGGGCCGTAGACCTTTCAACACGGGGTATAAAGTTCTGTTTGCTGTGGACCGATCACCCACAGGGTATAAAGTTCTGCTACGCGAAGAATATGATAAGAAGAGTTATGAAATGCTTTGTGAAATGACACGCATGACATGTTTATGAAAGAAGACATATGCATGGGTGTTGTGTGTGGTTTGAAAGAAGTACATGCATCATGATACACGAAGCATAAGACTTGACATGCAAGAAATGTGATTAGTCTATGTCTTATTTATGTGATATGTTGTTTAATACATGTTTGTTCTCGTATCCGCATGTCATTTATGTGATTTATCTGTTTTGAGGAATTCTTATAAAGATGCTATTTGCTAACCCGAGCACCTTATTTTGGGCAATGACTTGTACACTGGTGACTCGTCGTGTGTGATCCCGTAAGGTGTATAGACGGGTTACTTGCTGGTGATATTTTCGCTAAGAACAGATACTGTATTCCTTTTCAGGTGAGCCGGAATATGAGATGATATTTATCGAAGACGATGGCGCGTGGGCTCGATGGGATGACGGGCATAGAAATAGATAGAAGCTTGATTACTCTCTTTAAGTTTGGAAACTCAATGTTTATTGTGTTGTTCTGGAACTTATGTTAGCTAGATGAACAAACACCTTTTAATTCCGCAGTACTTTCTAGTTACATTATTGATGGTGAAGTTTTAAATTTAGCAACGTTTCTGCTGATTTATCTTACGTCATGGATGATGTACGCTTGATCTGCTTTGACGCTTCGTAGTTCTCATAGTAGACTACGGCGGGTGCACTGGTTCCGATGACAGTTTCGGACCGGGGCGCTACAGTAGTAGTGTAATTTCCGCTAACCACTATTCACCCTCCGTCTAGTGGTGTTTACTGCATGCATACAATCTAACAATTGGTATCAGAGCGAGGCCAATACCACTCTAAGAATCAAGATTCAACACCATACGAACAAGACAAGGCCAAGAAACAACAATTTAAAGTATCCTGCTAATCTCAAGTCTAAGGTACATACAATGGCTATTGTTTCTCACAAAGGTGAGTTGGAAGGTATGTCTATAAAATGCCCTCTTCTTTTTGATGGTAATAATTTTGTTCATTGGAAACTTTGAATGAGGCTTTTCTTAATGGCTACAGACATCGATTTATGGTCCATAGTTGAAGATGGACCATACATTCCAATGAAAGTTGTTCAAGTAAACGGTGTAATGCAAGAAGTAGAAAAATATAAAAGTGAATGGTCAACCGAAGAAAAAAAGAAAATGTCTATGAATGCTAGAGCTATGCAATTACTTTTGAATGGATTAACGACTTCTGGAGCAGGATATGTTTCAAATTGCACAAGTGCAAACGACATGTGAAAATCTTTAGAATTAATGCATGAAGGTATTAGCAGTGTAAAAGAGTAAAAAATAAACATGCTTATGTCTGAACTTGAATCTTTCAAAATATTGCCGAACGAATCCATAACATGTATGGATTTGAGGATTACTAACATTTTCAATGCACTTGAAGCTTTAGGTAAATCTTTTCCAGCAACGAAAAGGTTCAAAAAGTGCTACGGAGTCTTCCTGCTAAATGGGATCCGAAGGTAACAACAATCGAGGAGACAAAGTCAATCACTAAAATGGATGAATTGATCGGTTCACTTAGAGTTTATGAGGTGAGGTAAAACTAAACCAACGAAAATCCGAGTCATCTAAATCATCCGGTAAGTCTATTGCTTTCAAATCAACTGAGTCACATATAAATAATGATGATAGTAATAGTAATAATGAATTAGACGATGATTTAATAATAATAGGTAGAAAACTTAGAAAGTTTTTCAAACGGCCTAATAGAAATGGAAAACAATCGTCTTCTACTTCTTCTCAACCTAAGAAATACTCTAATAACAAGTGGTATAATAAAGAGTTAAAATGCTACGAATGTCGTCAAAAATGACATATCTCATATGATTGCACAACAAAGAAAAATAATAATAACAACAACAACAATAAACAAGAAAAATGAAGGCAAACACGTGGAGCGACTCGTCTGACTCATAATCTGACACTTAGGTAGCTCAAATCTGCTTCATATCCAACGAGGTAAGTTCTTTATTTGATGTAGATTCTGATAATAAAATGTCGTTTGATGAGATGTATAAAGTATTTCTAAAAATGCATGCACACTGTAAACGATTATCAAAAGAGAAAAAGAAACTAATTGAAGAAAATAACAAGTTGAAGACGTCCAACTTAGAATTTTCCGATCAATTAGAATCTTTCGAATAAGAGTCTGCTAATACTCTTGATTCCCATAAGATTAAAATTGAATCACATAGGAAAAATGAACAAACATTACAAACTGAAAATACCCTGTTAAAATCTAAGGTAAAAAATTTTGAAAAAGAAATTTCTCAACTTAATTCATCTAAACTAGACTTAGAAAAAATGTTAGAACAATTTAAGTTGGAAACTAACATTCTATGCACACTTATATCATCATAAAAATATGGAAATGATATAACCAGGTTAGGATATAAAGAAGAAAATGGCAAAGTAGATAAAAATACTAAGTTTGTTTCATCAAGTACTAAACAACCTTATAAAGCAACAAAAACAAATTCAATATTCATGCTACTTCTTTTTCTACTCCTTCTTCTGTTTATTCCAAGGTAAAAATGTAACATGCACCCAAAAAAGCACACACATATAAACGTGCAACTAGGCAAAACTTTACATCTAGACCACCTAGAGATTATGCCTATATGTATACAAATGTATCTAGACAAAAACAAATGCATCTAACTTATGATGAACCTAAATATAGGCAACATTCATATAAGACTTATGAAATGCATATGAACACACATACATAGCACCATATAAGAAACAAAATCATATGCCTTATTTTAGTAATCAAAATCGGCCACATCATAATGCATATAAACCAAGATATAACATGTATGACAATGCATCATCTTTTAAATGGAATGGACAAGTACATGAAAATCCTTTGTATTATTCAACTTATAATAATGTCAAATATGTGCCCAGAAAGTACATCCAAGTTTGGATACCCAAAGGGTATATAAACAAGGATGGTGCCCATAACTTTTAAGGATCCAAGTAAAAGGTACCAAAAATTTTCTCTCCATTGTAGGAAGATCATAAAGAATGCAAGAAGGACGCAAAGTCAAAGAATCTAAAAATCAAGTGGTTTTTAGATAGTGGTTGTTCAAGGCACATGACAGGCGACCCCAAACTATTCACCAAGCTAGAACAAAGCGAGAATGGAGGAAAGGTGACATTCGGTGACAACAACAAAGGAAAAGTTGTTAGAAAAGGAACAATCGGGGACCCTAACACATTTCAAATACAAAATGTGTTGTTAGTAAGCAATCTTTCTTATAATTTATTAAGCATTTCACAACTTATAGATTCTGGTTATCATGTTTCTTTTCTCTCTAATTGTTGTGATATAATTAATAAAAAAGGAGAAATTGTGCTAAAAGGAACTAGGGATGGTAATATTTACACTATCATTAAATAACATGTTGGATGCTAGGATTAAATATTTAGTATCACATGACCTAGATGTAAATTTATGGCATAAACAACTAGGCCATATAGAAATTTCAACTATTGAAAAAGTTATCTAAGAAGAATATAATTAGAGGCATGCCTAAGTTAGACTTAGATAATTTTCAACTATGTGAAACTTTTTTCAAAGGAAAACACATTAAAGAAACGTTGAAACTAAAACATGAAGTGAGTACTAGTCATGTAATAGAATTGCTTCACTTATACTCATTTGGTCCAAGTAGGACAGGAAGGCCAGGTGGACACTATTATGTGTGTGTCATAGTAGATGATTACTCACGATACACATGGACATTGTTCTTGACACACAAAGACGATGCTCCATTGGCAATCGAAACTCTTATTAACCAACTTGAAAATCAGTACGAAGAAAATGTTAAAGGAATTAAGAGTGATAGAGGTGGAGAATTTAAAAACAAAGATCTAGTCAAGTTCTGTGAATTACATGGAATAAAACATAAATTCTCACCACCTAGAACACCGCAACTCAATGGAGTTGTTGAACGTAAAAATAGAACAATTCAAGAAATTATAGAACAATGTTATGTGAAAATAAAATACCAAAATATTTATGGGCTGAAGCTGTTGGTTGTGCATGTTATATTATAAATAGGCTTTCTATTAGAAAGAAATTAAATAAACCACCTTACGAATTGTTAAGCAATAGACAACCTAAGTTAGATTATCTTAGAGTTTTTGGTTGTAAGTGTTTTGTGTTAAACACTAAGGATAATCTAGGCAAGTTTGAACAAAAGTCTATTGAATGCATATTTGTTGGTTATTCAACTAATTCTGGAGCATATAAGTGTTACAATTCTGCATCTAGAAAAATAATTGAATCCATACATGTGAAATTCAATGAGAACGTATATTTTGAAGTTAGTGATAAAACTCAACATAATCAAGAAAATAATGTTGAAAATATGTTTAATGATGATAATGTTGAGAAAAAGTGTTTGAATGATTTACAAATGCATAATTTAAATAGTACGAGTTTACGAAATGCATGACAAAATTATTACTTGACACGTTTTTGTGATATACATGCCTCATATAGTTTATATATATTGTTGCCGTACTAATAAGCCATGAAGCGTTAAAGCTTACATCATATTGCAAACGTTTGTTGTGTTTGAACTATTTTCAGGTGCCACAATTAATGAACTAAACTAGTTCATTAAGTGAAGTACTTAAGTTAATGAACTAACTAGTTCATTAAATGGAGATATATTTGGACAAAGCTTTATGGAAACAAATTTGGAAATGGAAGTCTCCTTCCTACTCATCTCACATGCCTATATATATATATTATATATATTCAATTTTTTAAAAAGGCACAATACACATATATTCTGACGTACTACCGACACGTTACATATATTACAAACGTACGTCAACGTCACACCACTATATACACCTTATGTTTATGAGTATTTTCAGGTCTTATATCATATGATATAAGTCATGGTGATGACAAAATTATTTACGACAAAGGTTATAAACCAAAAATTGCCGTATCGGGTGACTACCGAAACTTCGCCAATGTGTCACGTACCTTCCATATAAAGATGGCCAGCCCATATGCTTTAAAAATAGCCAAAAATTTCGTGGCTCACATGTTAAATTCAGCCATGAAATCATTCAATGTTGGCACACACAAATCACCCACAATTAAGGCCAAATTGTGGATATTTCAAATTCAATTTTTTGTAGCACATGGGGCGCCTAGTACATCAGCCATATGAGCTGAATATTTAATTTATTTTATGTATATTATGTGTGACATAATATATATAACATGTACAAAAAGTTTGAATTTAATCGGAAAAAAAGCGCGTAATTGACGAAAGTCGAAAATTCGGTTTTCTACGAACATAACACATGTAACGTTTTTTGGAATGACATGTAACATGTATCTAGACACTTTTTACACATTCAATGTATTTTAAAGTGTACTAGAATATTCAAATAAGGGCTGATTATAATTTACCATATGTGTGTAATTATTGTACATTATTTTACAAAGTTTACCAAAATGAAATTCAGCACATGTTGGAGACAAGTTACACGCCATTCTCAGCAATATTGGAGCCTATGTGGAGCTTAGTTGGCATCTCAATTGGTGAAGAATATGCCACATAAGGTTAAGTGACATAAGGGAGGGAGCTACACAAGGTAACAATTCAAACATTTTGCAAATGTAACACATGCTGAAAATTCAGCATGCTGGCCGATTTTGTTGTCTTGTTGGTGGCTAATTGGCATCCCAAAATTGAAGGGATTAAATGATGATTATTTGGCAATATTTTGAACTCTTTTTTGCACATGTTTTGCATTTTATTATCAGATTTTACAGCACACTAAATGATGACATATTGAACCAATCATCAAGTGCCAAGTAAGCAAGGCCAAGTCATTCCTTCAATCATGTTGTGCCAAGTGAGCAAGATGGTGTCATATCTACACAAGGTAATCTTCCAAGGGCATTAAAGAGAATTCTCAAGATGGTAGTAACTCTAAGGGGGCGGCCACTATGACATAAAAGAAGGAGAAGTAGTGCAAAGTGAAGCCAAGCAACTCTCATTGTTTCGCAAGTGCAAAAGGATCCACTATTCTCTCCTTCTTCATTTCTTTATTCTTCTTCTTCTTCTCCTCTCAAGCCTGTTGTTCATATATTCTACGTATTGAATAGGCTTCGATTAGACCACCATACACATTTCATTTGTTGTAAAAGGATTGATCAAGGTGTGATCAAACCTTCATCCGCTCGGTGGTGGTGTTCATGATTGGTGTGATTGATTGTATCGTTCGTGAAAGGGTGGAGTTGGTGTGTAACTCCAGCAACCCTTGTGGTAAGGTGTTATTTTGTGTTTGGTGATAACCGAGGAAGGTGTCCTCGAAGACTGGGGTTGTTTGATTTAACCGAACCAGTATAAAATCATTGGTGTCTTTACTTTCAGCACTTTACTTTCAGTTTTCAGTTTCTGCGTTGATTTCGGTGTAATCATAAAAATAGTAAACGACTTTCAAAAATTACAAAACTTTTCAGAACTTAGCGACATATCCTTTCTTTCATTTGGAATAAGTTTCAACTCATTTGGATAAGTATAAGCCAGTCAAACGTGATTAGTTCTGAGACTAGTGCAATCTGATTTTCAGATTTGCAAAGGTTGAGAACTTTAACGTGGTTGACATACATTCCAAAGGAATTTTCAAAAACTTTTCAACCCATTAAAATACATAACTTAAGGGTTTTGTCAATAAAATTTTCAGGCTATTTGGAGTTACGAATTAGTCGGAATAAATTTTTCAAGTCGGAGTACGGTTTCTGGCACATTCGCGCAATCTGACCAAAAAAATTTTTTCAAAGGGTTAGGAGTGGATTTTTGATTCTGAAATTTTTATGAGATACTTATAATATCTGAGAGTTCATTCATATCGAATTTCATAATTTTTGAAGGTCTCTAACTAGGCTGTTTAATTATTTCAAATCAGGATCTGAAAACAGGGACTGTTTTCAGAAGTGGGGGGTTTTGAGCCAAACGTTTTTAAAAAAAGAATTTATGCGCACACTATTCAACCCCCCTCCCTTTCTAGTGGTGCTATATAGGTCCTACAAATGATGTATTACTTGAGCATGTACTTGATCGTCTAGAACCAACTCTCACTGAACAAGATATGCATGAACCTTTAGGTGAAATAAATGAAGAAATTTTGCAATTGGAAGATAACACAACTAACTTGCAGGATGATCCAATCGTATACAATAATGTTCACACTAATAAAACATTTGAGCAAGATAAGGGTGAACCTAGTCAACTTAGACATTGGTGGATTATAAAAGATAAACATAAACACCCTAAAGAGTTAATCATTAGGAATCCAAGTGTTGGGGTTAGAACACGTAGAAACATAAGCCAAGCTGAAGGACATAGCTTAATCTCACACTTAGAACCTAAGAATGTTAAGGAAGCCTTAGGTGATATATCATGGATAGATGTCATGCATGAGGAATTGAACCAATTTACCAGGAACAACGTGTGGGACTTAGTACCTAAAGCCGAAAATAAGTCTATAATAGGAACAAAATGGGTATTTAGGAATAAAATAGATGAACAAGGAAATATCACACAAAATAAGGCTAGACTAGTTGCACAAGGTTATAATCAACAAGAAGGAATAGATTATGAAGAAACCTTTGCACCCGTTGTACGACTAGAAGAAATTAGATTGTTACTTGCTATTGCAAGTTTAAGTAACATAAAACTTTTTCAAATGGATGTCAAGAGTGCATTTTTGAATGGATACATCCAAGAAGAAGTTTTTGTCAAACGACCCCCTTGATTTGAAAATATAAAGAATCCTAACCATGTATACAAGCTTAAGAAAGCTTTATATGATTTGGAACAAGATTTTAAAAGCTTGGCATGATAGATTTGTAAACTTTCTTATTGTAAATAATAATCAAAGGGGAACCATATACAACATATTATTTCTAAAAAGAAAAGATAACGACCTATTAATAGTTCATATATATGTAGACGATATTATCTTTGGTTCAACCAACCCTACCCTAGTAAAGGACTTTGAAGAATGTATGAAGACGGAATTTGAAATGTCAATGGTAGGAGAGTTGAATTATTTCTTAGGGCTTCAAATCAAACAAACCCCTCAAGGAATCCACATTAGCCAACTTAAGTATATCAATGATATGATTAAGAAGTTTGGATTCAAAGAGTTGAAACCAACACCTACCCCTATGCGTGTTAGTACCGAACTAGACAAAGATGAAAATGGAATACCTTTTGATGACACACTTTATAGGTCTATGGTTGGATCACTGTTATATTTAACCGCTTCAAGACCTGATATCATATTTAGTGTGTGTATGTGTGCTAGGTTTCAATCTTGTCCTAAAGTCTCACATTACAATGCGGTGAAAAAGATAT
Organism: Eustoma russellianum; assembly: GCA_036186865.1. Taxonomy (NCBI): domain Eukaryota; kingdom Viridiplantae; phylum Streptophyta; class Magnoliopsida; order Gentianales; family Gentianaceae; genus Eustoma; species Eustoma russellianum. The sequence continues at coordinate 21,157,813 of AP025040.1, read as the reverse complement.
TTAGATATCTTAAACACACACCTCACTTAGGACTTTGGTATGATAGAAACGTTAAGTAGGAACTGTATGCTTATAGTGATGCTGATTATGGTGGTTGCAAATTAGATAGAAAACCATTGGCAGTACATGTCAATTCATAAGAACCAACTTGATCTCTTGGTTTTCTAAAAAGCAAACTAGTGTAGCACTCTCTGCCACTGAAGCCGAGCATATAGCCTTAAGCTTATGCACTACTCAAATACTTTGAAGTAAACAACAACTTAGTGATTAAAATGAAAAAGATTCTAATTTTCTACAATAGCACAAGTGCGATCAATCTTTCTCGGAATCCAGTACTTCATTCTAATGCCAAACACATTAAGGTAAGATACCATTTCCTTCGAGACCATGTTCAAAATGGGGACATAACCATAGATCATGTAAGAACTGATCATCAAATAACTGACATCTTCATCAAACCCCTTAATCAAGCCACTTTTGAAAACTTACAAGCCAAGTTCGGTATGATAACCTACGATAGAATCGCATAATTCTATCTTTTGCATGATTTGAAAAATAAAAGGGGAGATAGAGTAAGAACATGATTTTAGTTGTTAAATCATAATAATATGTTAAGTTCAATTGGTATAAGTTGGTATAAGTTTTAATTGGTGTTAAATTGGCTTGGCGCATAGGTTAAGGGGAGAATATAAGTTGAGGGGGAGCGCAATTGTTAAAAACATGTATCTAAAAAGAGTTTGAGATTTTGAAAACAATTGGTATAGAATTGGTGACTTTTTGTTCTTGAATCTGTGTGACATCGATCGAAACAATTGGTATAGAATTGGTGAGTTTTTCAGAGTTTTTCAATTCAATTGGTATAAAATTGGTAGATATGTGATAAAAATTGGTAAAGAGTTGTGAAATTAAAAGCATGTAGAGTTATTTTGAAAATCATCCAAAAGGGAAAGAATGTTGAGAAATATGTTTGGATATTTTTCAAAGTCGTGATTTTGTTACATGTCATAAAAATTTCACACATAATGTTACAAATGATAAAGAGTTGAAATATGTCACATAAGTGAAGAAAAATGACATCGATCTCTCAGGTAGGAGACATCGATCGATCGATGTATACATACATCGAGCGATGTATACATCGATCCTTATATCGATCGATCGAAGTAAGATAGTGAAAATTGCAAACCTTACTGTGACACATCGATCTCTAAACCGGAGACACATCGATCGATCGATGTGTACATCGATCCCTACAATGATCGATCGATGTAGGTCAGAGACAAAATCTGAACCTTACTTTGAGACATCGATCTCTCAAGCAGAGACACTTCGATCGATCGATGTCTAGGGTTTTTAGAATTTTTTTTTAAAATGTAATAAAATGGTTGTTTTTATTTGTACATGATTTATATATGTTTATCATGTTGTTATTATGTGATTTTGATAAATATTATGCATTATGACTAACATGCCTTGGAAGTTTCTACAACTTACCAAAAAGGACAAAATTGGCATTTTGAGTTTGTGTAGGTACTTGACATGGTGACAATGTTTCAAGGAGACGTTTATCTCTTATTATTCATCATAAAGGTGTTATTATATCTATTTCTGACCATCAGGGTCATTTCTGGAGTTTTCTCTCACCAGGGGTATTTTGGTCATTTTACCTCCGAGGGCAGTTTCGGTATTTTTACTCAAGGAATCTCTTGTGTACATTATTATCTTCATTCTGGAGTTTATTTATGGTGTTCATAAAGATTATTTGATGGTTATCTATTTTATTTCTCTATTGATGACATTATCGATAGTAGCGGGATATGTGACGGGTTTCGATGTCACATTCTATTTTCTTGTTGAAGGCTCTTATTGATATATTATTGGAGGTTCTTAATCATCATTTTCAGCTATTATAAGGTGTTCTTGGTGCAAAATTTACTGCAACAAAAAATGAGAAAAGTGGGAATTTTAGATTATAAGTTGACATAATCTATCAACTATTATTTGTTGATTTCTCTTCATTAAATCTAAGTTTGTACACTTTGTTATAGCCTCCAAAACGTCCGTTTACAGATAGATATGATGGTGTACTTATTTTATGTTACAACCGCTGTTAGGAAAAAAATTGAATTACAAACATGTAATCAACAAAAATAAAACAAAAAAAAAACAAAAAAAATAAACTAACTAACCGTCAGTTGTGGGGGCAATCAACTCCCCCACTAATTAGCTCCTAGAAAGTAGCCATAATCCCTCCCCCACCCCACGGCATTATCACCTTAATTGAAAAAAAAATTGTCTTGTTTTTTTTCCATTAAATTGATCCCCCACCTCCCACAGTTTGCCCTCAACGCCCAATAGCAAAAGAAGGCAAGGGAAAAGAAAGTTTCCCCACAATCTCTGCCGCACACTACACCGAGAAGAAAAAGATTTGTTTTCGATTCATCCCCAATTCCTTCACAGTATAGTATAGAAAGATTAGAGATAAGTAATCTTACTATACTTGCTATGTTTTGCGAAAATCTATACGTTTATTTTTTATAAACTATGGATCTTGTATCCGTATGATTGTTTTTATAGATGGTTGAATATGTATATATATGTATATATGTAAGTGTGAGGTGCCGCCAGTATGTATATATGTGATATGCATAAGTTTTCTTTTTGGTGGCCGCGAGTATGCATATATGTAATATATATGTATTATCTACGAGTTCTCTTTTTCTTGCAAGTATCTCAAACAATGTTAGAATTGTGAAAAATCCTTTTGTGTAGTCGATGTGGGATGCACAAACTGAAATTTGTATGCTAATTGTTGCTGGCCTGTTTTTTTTTTTTTTAAAAAAATCATATATTTGAATTGCAAAAGAGGAAGAAAACAAAAAGGTACTGTCTATTGATTGTTTACTGCATGTATATGGAATTGAGAGTGATTTGTCTTTTCTTTATATAAACTTGCAAGCCGTGTGTGGGAATAAGGTTGTACATGCATGATATATTTATATGTATATGATTATCTAGGCATTTACATGAAGGTTGCATATGTTGATGGATCTATTTATATGTATGTATGCTGTGTAATGTTGTGTGTATGTGTACATAAGATTCATCAATGTTGCTGTGTATGGCCGTGATCTGCATGGGGCGGTGCACATAATTTTGGTTCCAAAGTTACAAACTGGGTTTGGGAAATACAATGTCCATTATCTACTTTCTAAGTGTATATATGGGTTAGTGCATTCATATTTTATAATATATATATATATATATATATATATATATATATATATATATATATAGACTGTTTTTTTTCAATCAAATAATATTATATGTAGAATTTCAGTACTTGTTTGGAGTAAAATTTTAGTGAATAAGAATATTGTTTTCGGCGGCAATGGGTGAATGTGGGAATATATTATGATACAATACTTTCATGTATGAGTAAATGTTACATGGGTATAAGTAAATGTTACATGGGTTTCATGTGGGTGAATGGGTGAATATATTGTTACATGGGTTTCAGTAATTGTTTTTCTTGAAACAAGTATTTTAAAATTGGTTTTAATATATATTTGGAAATATAAAGAGTGTTATTTCTGTGAATATACATAAATTTCTTATGAACATTGATTTTGTGTGCAGGATTATAACTTTAATTAATATTTTCGGTTGGGTGTTGGTATTTTGGTACAGGATTATAACTTTAATTAATATTTTCGGTTGGGTGTTGGTATTTTGGTAATTTTAGAGATGCGTGCATGTATATGCATATATATGCATATGTATGGGCGTATATGTGTATATACGTACATGTGAGTGGTGGTTATTAGGACATCGATATCGTAATTGATATGTGATCGTATTTGATATTTGTGTAATCGTATTGGATGTGATTGGAAATTGATTGGATCTGACTTGATCGGAATTGATTGTTTGGAAAATATTTGAAACTTCGAGCATTTGAAATCGTTTTTGGAAAAATCGTATCGATATTTGAAAATCGTTTTAAAATTTGCATCGCATGTTTTTAAAAATTCACCCTTACATGGGAAATATATCGCTAAGATGGATTGGTTCCGAACAAATGGGCCGTCCGAGCATATTAGTTATTTTGATATATAGAGCGCTCGGGCACATTTGACCGTCAATCGGACCGTCCGAGCATATTGGCTATTTTGGTATATTGAGCGTTGGACACATTTGACCGCCAATTGGGCCATCCAAGCACATTTGACTATTTTGATAGGCCCCACCTGTGACAACTTTGACCAATTGAGGAATCAATTCGTAAGTCTTCCGATATAAGTCACTTGTAAGGAAAACGTCATGGCCTTTGCATTGAAAATCGATTCGATATTTGGATATTTGGACATTTGGTAATTTGACCGGTTTGGAACCGGATATCGTATTTGGATTTGGACATGTGATTGAATCATTTTGTATCGAACATCTCATTTGGTTTTGGAATTTGGAAAACTTTGAAATTTTGGTATCGAATTTTGCATAGAATCGATTTAGAAATTGCATCATTGATTTTTGACTTGGACTAACATTTGTTAGACTATCGTTTGGTTTGACTTGGTTATTGGTCTATTTATTGACTTTGTTGCTTGATTGTTATAGGGATATAATATAAATTTATTTGCGAATGAGAAGCATACTAATTTCTATATTGTTATTTATTTTGTTACACTTGCTTCTCCATGCATGATCTCATGGTGAGTATAGTGAGGTTACTTGCTGGGCAAAGTGTCGCTCATACTACATCTTCCTATATTTTTCAGATGATCAGGAGTACGACTTAGTGTACGTCGATGATGACACTGAGAGAGGACATTGACCGCTTTGCCTGGAATGAGGACATTATTTGATATTTCGACTAGATATCGTGGTTTCATTTTATGTACTTGTTGGAGACTTAGACAGTACTTTTATTTTTGGTGATGTATTAGCTACCATTGTTCAGACCATTGTAAGTTACTCATTATTTATGATGATTTTGAGGTTTATTTTGACTTCCTGTGACATCGATTTATGTCACGTTGCTGACGTGTACTTGTATCAATTTCGACGCCTTGTATTTTCCTTAGCAAAATATGACAGGTGAGTCATTCCGATTAATAGGGTTCGGGATGGATCGCTACATTTTATGACTTGGTGACAAGTAGACCAATCAAAAAGAAGCTAGTTGGCAAAATTGGTAACTTGGAAAAATTCAAACATGGTGCCAATGGTCATGGCTGTTTTTGGCAGATTTTTTAGGCAAAATTTCATCCTCACATGCCCTATTCTCTTGCCAAGGAGTTGAGTCAATCTTGGAGAAGTTATGCCATCTTATCCTTGCATATTATCTTCATAATTTTTAAGACAAAATGATGTGTAAATTTCGGCCATGCTGAATTATAAGGTGGACCAATCATTCTTCTTTATGTTGCCAAGTATGCAAGATGATTATGTGGCCAACCAATGATGAGAAGACAACTAGGACTTAATGATAAAGGTGGTGACACATTGGAGGTCTTATCTTCAAAGCCTATTTCACAATATAAATAGGAGGCAAAGGTGAAGAAGAAGAACACACAACTTTCAAGCAAACTTGAAGCTCATTCTTGCTATTCTCTTCTTCTTGATTCATTCTTTGTGTAGCTAAGGTGTTTCATTTCTTCTTGTTGTTGAGCTACATTATACACGCCTTCTTGGGTTGATTTTGTAAGATTGGTTAGCCAAGTTTATAAGGCTACACCAATAGGTGATAGAGGTGTTGCAACCAAGAGTTGCATAGAGGTGTTCGTCCAAGTCTTGAAGACGGTTGGTGTTTAACCCAAGGATCAAGCTTAGTTCCTATTGTACTTGTGTTCATACCATAGTGAAATCCAATGAAAGATGTTTCTTGGGACTGGAGTAGGTCACATTGACTGAACCAGGATAAACTTCGGTGTTCTTGTCTTCTTTCTACTTTTTAGTTTTTGTGCCCGTTTTCACTGCATTTTTTCACTCAACTTCACACGTCTTGAAAAAAAATAGAAAAATGCTTTCAAAATTCTTGATTTTTAATGGAGTTATCCTTCATACTGTTAAGTTTCATTTGCAACAAGAATTACTTGATTTGAGCAAAGGAAAGTTAGTCGTTCAGTCGTTGCAAGATAACTGCTCCATTCTGGCTTGAATCTGACGAGTTTCAATAAAACTTGAATTCTGTTTTCATCAAGGATAGTTTAAGGTCAAGGCCTTTTGAAAACTTAAAGTAGACATCCTAAGGAGTGTTTTGACATAAAGATCAACCTTTTTGGTTGAGTAATCAAAGAGAAACACATTTCATAGTTCAGCACTATTCTGTCGAATTCTGTCGAGATTGACCATATGAATCTTTGTATTTGGTTGAAGAGACAAACGATCTTATTTTTGTCTCATTTGTGGATAGAGTCTAGTCAAGATATTGAAGTTAATTTCTGGAAAGTTTCATAAGTTTTGGAGTTGTATACACTGAGTTTTGAATTTTGCAAAACGGATAATGAATCCGAGGAGGTCTCAGATTCTGTTTTCAAAGGGGATTTTAACAAAGGGTAGTAGTGTAATTTCCGCTAACCACTATTCACCCCCCTCTAGTGGTTTTAATGCAGGTGTACGGTCCAACAATTGGTATCCGAGCGAGGCCAACACCATTCTAAGAAGCAATATTCAACACCACACGAACAAGACAAGACCAAGAAACAACAATTCAAAGTAGCCTGCTAATCTCAAGTCTAAGGTACATACAATGGCTATTGTTTCTCACAAATGTGAGTTGGAAGGTATGTCTGCACAACACCCTCCTCTTTTTGATGGTAATAATTTTGTTAATTGGAAATTTAGAATGAGAATATTCTTAATGGCTATAGACATGGATTTATGGTCCATAGTTGAACATGGGCGATAAAATCCAACGAAAGTTGTTCAAGTAAACGGTGTTACGCAAGAAGTAGAAAAATATAAAAGTGAATGGTCAACCAAAGATAAAAAGAAAATGTCCATGAATGCTAGAGCTATGCAATTACTTTTGAATGGAATAATGACTTCTGAAGAAGGATATGTTTCAAATTGCACAAGTGCACACGACATGTGAAAATTTTTAGAATTAAAGCATGAAGGTACTACCAGTGTAAAAGAGTCAAAAATAAACATGCTTATGTCTGAACTTGAATCTTTCAAAATGTTGCCGAACGAATCCATAACATTTATGGATTTGAGGATTACTAACATTTTCAATGCACTTGAAACTTTAGGTAAAAGGTTCAAAAAGTTTTGCGGAGTCTTCCTACTAAATGGGTTCCTTAGGTAACAGCAATCGAGGAGACAAAGTCAATCACTAAAATGGATGAATTGATCGATTCACTTAGAGTTTATGAGGTAAAACTAAACCAACGAAAATCTGAGTCATCTAAATTATCCGGTAAGTCTATTGCTTTCAAATCAACTGAGTCACATATAAATAATGGTGATAGTAATAGTGATAATAAATTAGATGATTATTTAATATTAATAGCTAGAAAACTTAGTAAGTTTTTCAAATGGCTTAATAGAAATGGAAAACAATCTTCTTCTAATTTTTCTCAACCTAAGAAAAACTCTAATAACAAGTGGTATAATAAAGAGTTAAAATGCTATGAATGTGGTCAAAAAGGACATATCTCATATGATTGCGCAACAAAGAAAAATAATAGTAATAAAAATAACAATAGACAAGACAAGGAGATGCAAAAGCCTAAGACAAAGGAGTCCAAGTCAAGAAGAGGCAAACAAGCAATGAAGGCGAGCACGTGGAGCGACTCATCCGACTCAGAATCTGACACTGAGGAAGGTCAAATCTACTTTGTATCCAACGAGGTAAGTTCTTCATCTAATGTAGATTCTGATAATAAAATATAGTTTGATGAGATGTATGAAGAATTTCTAAAAATGCATGCACACTGTAAACGATTATCAAAAGAGAAAAAGAAACTAATTGAAGAAAATGACAAGTTGAAGACGTCCAACTTGGAATTTTCCGATCAATTAGAATTTTTTAAACAAGAGTCTACTAATACTCTTGATTCTCTTAAGATTAAAATTAAATCATATAGGAAAAATGAACAAACATTACAAACTGAAAATAGCCTGTTAAAATCTAAGGTAGAAAATTGTGAAAAAGAAATTTCTCAACTTAAATCATCTAAACTAGACTTAGAAAAAAATGGTAGGAAAATTTAAGTCGGGAACTAACATGCTAGACACACTTATATCATCACAAAAATATGGAAATGATAAAATCAGGTTAGGATATAAAGAAGAAAATGGCAAGTAGATAAAAATATTAAGTTTGTTTCATCAAGTCTTAAACAACCTTATAAAGCAACAAAAACAAATTCAACTTTGCCTGCTACTTCTTTTTCTACAACTTCTTCTGTTTATTCCAAGGTAAAAATGCAATATGCACCCAGAAAAGCACACACATATAAACGTGCAACTAGAAAAACTTTACATCTAGACCACCTAGAAATTATGTCTATATGTATACAAATGTATCTAGACAAAAACAAATGCATCTAACTTATTATGAACCTAAATATGGGCAACATTCATATAAGACTTATAAAAATGCATATGAACACACATACATAGCACCATATAAGAAACAAAATCATATGCCTTATTTTAGCTATCAAAATCGGCCACATCATATTGCATATAAACCAAGATATAATATGTATGACAATATATCATCTTTTAAATGGAATGAACAAGTACATGAAAATGCTTTGTATTATTCAACTTATAATAATGTCAAATATGTGCCCAGAAGGTATATCCAAGTTTGAATACCCAAAGGGTATATAAACAAGGTGGTGCCCCTAACATTCAAGGACCCAAGTAAAGGGTACCAAAAATTTTGTCTCCATTGTAGGAATATTATAAAGAATGCAAGAAGGAAGCAAAGTCAAAGAATCTAAAAATCAAGTGGTTTTTAGATAGTGGGTGTTCAAGACACATGACAGGCGACTCCAAACTATTCACCGAGCTAGAACAAAACGAGAATGAAGGAAAGGTGACATTCGGTGACAACAACAAAGGAAAAGTTGTTAGAAAAGAAACAATCGGGGACCTTAACAGATTTCAAATATGAAATGTGTTGTTGGTAAACAATCTTTCTTATAGTTTATTAAGCATTTCGCATCTTACAAATTCTAGTTATCATGTTTCTTTTCTCTCTAATTGTTGTGATATAATTAATGAAAAAGGAGAAATTGTGCTAAAACTAGGGGTGGTAATATTTACACTCTATCGATAAATAACATGTTAGATGCTAGGATTAAATGTTTAGTATCACATGACCTAGATGTAAATTTATGGCATAGATGACTAGGCCATATAGGAATTTCAACTATTGAAAAGTTATATAAGAACAATCTAATTAGAGGGATGCCTAAGTTAGACTTAGATAATTTTCAACTATGTGAAACTTTTTTCAAAGGAAAACACATTAACGAAACGTTAAAACCAAAACATGAAGTGAGTACTAGGCATGCACTAGAATTGCTTCACTTAGACTTATTTGGTCCAAGTAGGACGAGAAGTCCAGGTGGACACTACTGTGTGTGTGTCATAGTCGATGATTACTCAAGATACATATGGACATTGTGCTTAACACACAAAGACGATGCTCCATTGGCAATCGAAACTCTTATTAAGCAACTTGAAAATCAGTACGAAGAAAATGTTAAAAGAATTAGGAGTGATAGAGGTGGAGAATTTAAAAACAAAGATGTAGTCAAGTTTTGTGAATTACATGGAATAAAACATGAATTCCACCACCTAGAACACCACAACTCAATGGAGTTGTTGAACGTAAAAATAGAACAATTCAAGAAATTGCTAGAACAATATTATGTGAAAATAAAGTACCAAAATATTGTATTAAGGAAGGTAAAAGTCAGCCATGTTAGAGAGATGAAAAAACTTTCTCTCTCGCTTCTCTCTACATTCTGAGGAGTTTTTCCGTCTGACTAAGTGATTCCTCAATCGAATTCTCGGTTTTTCGCAGATCTTTTCTGTAATCCTACACCTCCCAATTCCTGCCTTTCCTCAGTTCTTCTCCATCTTCCCCATTTTTTCTTTTCCTCACATCACTGCCTCCTTGGATGCTCCATTTATGGCTTTCTTTTGCACCAGTTTCATTCCTTCATGACTGGTGTATCAAAAGCTAAAAGAAATCATTTGGCTCAGAGGAGAAAGAAAAAAATGCCTCTTCTTTGATACTACAAAAGGCAAAGGCAGACGTAAAAATGTAAAGAAGAAAGAATCTTTGCATTCTCAAAATGGGGATGAATCTATTTCTCCTGCTTCGGATGGTGATGGTTGTCAGTCCTTTTCCTTCATGGACTCAGATGATGATGATGTTTCATCTAGGAAGGATGTTGGTGTCCCAAAGAAGGATGTCAAACCCTCTCTTTGCAACAATGATTGCTCCATTAGAGCTGACCCTTTGAATGTTGTTCATGTATCTGATCCTTTTCCCTCTCTCCTAGGTTCAATTGGTAGGGTAAAAGAAAAATCAAAGGTGGATCCCAACGATTCCCCCATAACTCTAACTCAGATTCTAACCATTCTGAGGAATCTCCCCTTTCTCCGTCCCTGAAATCTTCAAAATCTAGGGTCTGTTTAGCAAATGACTGTGTCTACACTGAAAACACCTCTTGAAATGTTTCTACTGAAATTGTGGGTATTATTCAACATAATTCGTACGCTGACTCCTCAATTTTTAGTGGTATTCTGGGCTCTAGTCCGACTGCTCATCATATCTCCACTGATTCTATTTTTTTTCCAGTTGAATCTGCTAATTTTTAATTTTCTGGTGAGTCTGTCCGGAAATTTCCTATTTCCGACAACTTGGCCGGAAAAAACTCTACCTCCGGCACCAGAAATCTATGCGGCCGGAAAATTGCCCGGAACCCTACCTCAGGCCGGTGCATTGGTAACATCTTTTTCCTCCTCGAGCAGTGAAATGTCAGGAGGTGCGTTAATTGCCGCTTTGACATCTGTAGGTACTGCAAGCCACCACTAGAAGGGGGAGGGGGGGTTAAGTAGTGAATGTGGAAATTTTGGTTTTTAAAATTGTTTTAATGCAAAAACCCAACTTCTGAAAACAGTTTCTGTTTTCAGGACCTGTTTTGCAATGTTTTAAAACCTAGGTTACAGGTCTTCAAAAATTCTGAAATTTGGAGAGATTATAGTCTCAGATGCTCTGAGTATATCCGAAAAATTTCAGATCAAAATTCAACCTTTAACCATTTGAAATATTGTTGGTGGTAAGATTGCGCAAATCTGCCAGAAACGGTAGTCTGATTTAAAAAATTTATTCCGAATAAACCGTAGCTCCAAATGGTCTGAAAATTTAATGACAAACCCCTTACTACGTGTGTTTGATTGGGCTGAAAATTTTTTGAAAACTTTCTTTGGGAAGTTAGTCAAATACGTTCAAAGTCTCAACCTTTGCAAGTCTAAAAATCAGACTGCACTAGTTTCAGAACTATTGACGTTTGAATGACTTATACTTATCCAAAAAGGATGAAACTCACGCCAAATGAAACTTAAAACGTGTGTCTATATTTCTGGAAAGTTTCGTGATTTTTGAAATTCATTTGGTATTTTTAAGGTCGCAATGAAAATGATACACTGTGCTGGAAACTGAAAGTAAAGTGCTGAAAAGTAGAGAACACAAAGAATTTTATACTGGTTCGGTTAAATCAACCTACTCTAGTCTTCGAGGACACCTTCCTCGGTTATCACTAAACAAAATAGAACCTTACCATACAGGGTTGATGGAGTTATACACCAACTCCAACCCTTTACAAACCTTACAAACAATCACAATGATCACGAACACCACCACCGAGCGGATGAAGGATTGATCACACCTTGATCAACCTTTTACAACAATATAGCGTGTATGGTGGTTTATATGAAGCCTATACAATATGTATGAATATGAACGCAATAGGCTTTGAGAGAAAATAAGAAAGAAGTGCAGAAGAAGGAGAGTATGAAACGTTTTTTACTCTAGGATTTGTAAGACTTGTCTTGTATTTGATTTGCTCTTCTTCTCTCCTTTTTTATCAAGTGTGGCCGTCCCCTCTTGCTTTTCTTTCCCTTGGAAATTATCTTTTGAGTCCTTAGAAGAATACCTTGTATAATTGTGACATCAACTTGCTTACTTGGCAACACTACATTGGATGATCATCTTGTCCTTGCTTACTTGACCCTCATTGATTGGATGAGATTTGTCATCATTTGATGACTGTATAAATCTGAACATTACACTTAAAACAAGTGCCAAATTAGTGTTTGAAATATTGCCAAAAGTCACATAATCAATCCCGTAAAATTTTCAAGACAAATTGATCCCCATTTACTTCAATAAAATCGGCTAACTCATGTAATCACATGCTGAAATTTTCAGCATGTGCAATATTCTAGACATGTTCAAATTGTTGCCATATTGGTATTACATTAATCCCTTGAGAATGAAGAATCAAATATGTTAAATTTAAGACCAAGTTTTCGGCCATATTCATTCAACACATGATGAAATTTTCAGCATGTGTGATAATTCAAATATCTTTAAATTATTTCCATAATATCATCAAATCAATCCATTGAAATTGAAGAGGTAAATATGTCACAATTAATCACTAAAAATCGGCCAACCTTATTTACACATGCTGAATTTTCAGCATGTGTCACATATGTGACATAGTTTTAAATATTACCTAGTGTAGCTCCTTCGTTTATGCCACCAACCTTCTATACTTCATTCTTTACCAATCAAGATGCCAACTAAGCTCCACATAGGCTCCATCAAGGCTGAGCTAGACGTGTGACAGGCTTGAACATGTGCTAAATTTATTTTTGCAAACTTTGTAAAATATTGCACAATAATTATACACATATGGTATATTCTAATCAGCCCTAAATTAATTTTTCTAGAACACTTTAGAATGTATTGAATATGTAAAAAGTGTCTAGATACATGTTATATGTCATGCCAAAAACGTTCCATGTGTCGTGTTCGTAGAAAACCGAATTTTCGACTTTTGTCGATTATGCGATTTTTCTCCGATTAAATTCCAACTTTTTGCACATGTTATATATATTATGTCACACATAATATACATAGAATAACTTGAATATTCAGCTCTAAAGGCTGAGTAAAGTGGTGTCCCATGTGCTTAAACAGATGAATTTGGAATCTCCACAATTTGGCCTTAATTGGGGGTGATTTGTGTGTGCCAACATGGAATGATTTTATGGCTGTATATACCATGTAAGCCACGAAATTTATGGCCATTTTTGTAGTGTAGGGGCTGGCCATCTATATATGGCAAGTACGTGACACGTTGACGAAGTTTCGGTTGTCATGCGATACGACAATTTTTGGTTTAGAACCTTGTAACGTGTCGTAATAATTTTGTCATCACCATGACTTATATCATATGATATAAGACCTGAATATACTCATAAATATGAGGTAAGTATTGGTGTGACTTTAACGTACGTTCATAAAATATATAACGTGTCGGTAGTACGTTGGAATATATGTGTATAGTGCCTTGAAAAAATCTGCATATATATATATATATATATATATATATATATATATGTAAAAGCGTGTGATAAGAGAAGGGGAAAACTTTCCATTCTTAAATTTGTTGCCTTTGTGCCTTTTCCAAATATATCTTCATTTAATGAACTACTTAGTTCATTTAAATAAGTACTTCACTTAATGAACTAGTTTAGTTCATTAATGGTGCCACCTGAAGATAGTTCAAACACAACAAATGTTTGCCATTTAATGTAAGCTTTAAAGCTTCATGGATTGTTAGTACGGCAACCTTATATATAAACTATATAAGGCAGGTTTCATGCAAAAACTTGTCAAGTCATAAAACGTGTCATACATTTCTTTAGTACACGTTATTTAAATCATGCATTTTATGAATCATTCAGACCCCTTTTTCTCAACAATCTCCCCCTTTTGATGATTTACAAAATAATCTTAGTACATGATTTAAATTTGATTGCTCCCCCTCCAATCGTGCACAAATTCAAATTTCGAATTTCAAATTTCAAATTTTTCTCCCCCTTGATTTGTGCAATCAATCTCAATCAATCTTTCTCTCTCCCCATGAAATCATGCACTCTCTCCCCCTTGATTTTGGAAAGACAATCAAAAGTGCATGTAAATATGGAAAGAAATATCAAATCAAATCAGCAGAAATCATGCCTAGTTTAGAACGAAAATTTTCATATGTGTCTTGATTTATTGTCTTAGTGAAGATGTCGGCTACTTGTGCCTCAGTGCGTACATGATCTATGATAATATCACCATTATTTATGTGATCACGAAGGAAGTGATATTGTACTTCTATATGCTTGGCCTTAGAGTGCAGTATGGGGTTCTTAGATAGGTTTATGACACTCATACTATCACAATAGATAGTAATACGATTTACCGTGATACCGAAATCAGAAAGTTGTTGCTTTAACCATAGTAATTGTGTGCAACAAAGACTAAGTGCCATGTATTCAGCTTCGGTAGTGGATAAGGCTACACTTGCTTGCTTTTTAGAAAACCATGAAATTAGTGAATTTCCTATAAATTGACAAGTGCCACTTGTGCTTTTTCTATCTATTTTACATCCACCATAATCCGCGTCGGTATAAGCATGCAAGTCAAATTCACAATCTTTATCATACCAAATTCCTAAAGTGGGGGTGTGCTTAATGTATCGAAATATCTTTCCAAAGCATTATAATGAGACACTTTAGGTTGACTTTGAAAACATGCACACATACATACATTGAACATGATATCAGGTATACTAGCAGTAAGATAGAGCAAGGAACCAATCATAGACCTATATAAAGCATTATCAAAGTCCTTTCCATGTTCATCTTTATCTAGTTTAATGGTGACGCTCATAGGGGTGGGGGACGGTTTTAGGTTCTCAAAATTGAATTTTTTAATCATGTCATTTACATATTTAACTTGGCTTATATGTATACCATTACTCGTTTGTTTAATTTGCAAGCCAAGAAAGTAATTCAATTCACCAACCATAGACATTTCAAATTCGGATTTCATGCAAGTTTCGAAATCTTCAACAAGTTTATGAGATGTAGATCCAAAAATGATGTCATCAACATAAATTTGAATTATTAGTAAATCCGATTTATCTTGTTTCAAGAATAGAGTGCTATCTATCGTGCCTCTTTTAAAACTATTTTCTAAAAGAAAAGTAGCAAAACGATCATACCATGCCCTAGGTGCTTGCTTTAAACAGTATAATGCCTTTTTTAATTTGTACACGTGATCGGGGCATTTCAAATCTTCAAAACCAGGTGGTTGTTCCACATATACTTCTTCTTGTATAAATCCATTTAAAAATGCACTTTTCACGTCCATTTGATAAAGTTTAAAACCTTTCATGCAAGCAATAGAAAGTAAAAGTTGTATGGCTTCTAAACGTGGTACGGGTGCAAATGTTTCGTCATAGTTTAATCCTTCTTCTTGATTATATCCTGTGCCACAAGTCTAGCCTTGTTTCTAACAACTTTTCCTTCTTCATTCATTTTATTTCTAAACACCCACTTTGTGCCTATTATAGTCTTATCTTGTGGTCGTGGCACTAAATCCCATACATCATTTCTTACGAATTGATTAAGTTCATCATGCATAGCATCAATCCAAGAAGAATCACTCAAAGCATCAAACACATTTTTAGGTTCAATTTTGGATATCATAGCATGAAATTGGTTTATTTCATCCGGATTTATTCTTCTACGTGGTCGCACACCGTGAGTAATGTCGCCTATAATGAGATCATGTGGGTGATCCCTATGCCATCTTGGTTGTTTATTCTCTGCGTTCTCATGTATTTCTAAGTGATCATGCATTTCTAGTGTGTTTACTTCATCATGCGTTCCATCATCATCATCTAACACGGGTTTTAATTCAAAATCATCGTCATATTCTTTATCTTTTTCAACCTCACCAAATTCATTAAACTTCACATGAATGGATTCTAAAATTTGTCTAGCGATGGGATCATAACATCTATATGCTTTTGAATTCACAGAATATCCAACAAAAATGCATTCAATTGCAAACTGGTCTATATTCTCTTTTGTATTTAGAACAAAGCATTTGCAACCAAACACACGAAAGTTATCAATTTTAGGCATATGATCATTTGCTATCTCATAAGGCGTTTCATTTATTTTCTTTCTAATAGACAAACGATTAACTATATAGCATGCACAATTAACGGCTTCCGCCCACAAAAATCTAGGTAATTTATTTTTACACAACATGGTTCTAGCGATTTCTTGTAGTGTCCTGTTATTTCTTTCTACTACTCCATTTAGTTATGGAGTTCTAGGTAGCGAAAACTCGTGTTTGATTCCTTTTTCTTCGCAAAATGAAATCATATCCTTGTTTTAAAATTCACCGCCTCTATCGCTTCTAATCTTTTTCACGTTTAAACCATATTCATTTTCAAGTTGTTTGATTAGTTTTGCAATCTCAATGGCACTATCATCTTTATTTGCAAGAAATAATGTCCAAGTATAGCGAGAAAAATCATCAACGATAACGCATGCATAATGACGTCCACCGAGACTCTTCGTGCGACTAGGACCAAACAAATCAATGTGTAATAGTTCTAAAACTCTAGACGTGCTAATTTCATTTTTAGGTTTAAGTGACTCGCGTGTTTGTTTGCCTTTAATACAAGATTCACACAACTGAAAGTTGTCTAAATCAAGTTTATGCAATCCTCGTAATTAGGTTCTTTCGTTGGAGTTTTTCAAGTGTAGAAATGCCGATGTGTCCTAAACGTCTATGCCACAAATTAACGTTAGATTCATTTGATATAAAACACTTAATCTTAGCGTCTAACATGTCATCCATAGAAAGTGTAAAAATATTTCCTTCTCGTTTCCTTTTAAGACTGTTTCTCCATTTTTATTTATTATGTTGCAATATGGATGAGTAAAACACACATCAAAGCCGTTGTCAATAAACTGTGGGATGCTAAGAAGATTATAGGATATATTACTTACCAAAAAGACGTTGGAGATTTGAAGAGTGCTTGGGCTTCCGATTGTACCTTTTTCAGTGATTCTTCCTTCATTGTCATCTTCAAATGTCACGGATCCGTCTTTTGTGACCTTCTTCAACTTTGAAAACAAGCTCGGGTCACCCGTCATGTGCCTCGAGCAACCACTGTCAAGGAACCACTTGATAGATGTGTCTTTTGATGTATGGGTTTCCTGCAATGTACAACAATGATTTAGGTACCCTTTTATTTTTGGGTCCTTACGAGTTAGTTATTCACCTCTTAGTAAAGTACCTTTCGGTACCAATACTTGGGTGATCTTTTTCGGTCTAGCAAATGGTAAGAATGTAGATGAGGGAGCAATGTAGTAGACATGGGGTGAGAAAACATTAGGCCTTTGGCCGAGAATCCCCTTATGCACATTATATGGTGTGCGTTTTTGATATGTTCTAATGTTAGTGTGCATTATGCGTGATCTAGATGTATGGAATGAATGTCGTGTATGCATCACTGGTTTCTTCTCATATCTATACGGCACATAATTATATTTTGTATGATATGAAGAAGAAGCATGACGAGATGAAGGGAGAGGGGGTCTTTGCATCATCTCAGACGGCATGTTTGCCTTAGGTGTGTCTACTTTCTTAGATAAAACGAATTTGGTTGGTATAATTGATGCTTCGTTTGTCTCAATGTATCCTAATCCGGTTTTATCACTATCATGTTTTTGTGATAGAATAATGCGATCTAGCATGTTAGATCTCGTGTCAAATTGTTTCATCATTTTCTCTAAATCCGTATTCCTTCATTTCAGATTTGAAATCTCGGATCTCATTTCATTATTATGTGTAGTTAATGATGTGATCTCTGATTTTAATGCATTTATGATGCATGACGACTCTTCTTTTGAATCGTTTAATTGAGAAACAAGATTCGTGTTAGAAGATTCTAACAACTTCTTGTCTTCAATTAATCGCTTCTTTTCTTTTGCGAGAGTCTTAGTGAATTTGTGCAATTCTAAATATTGACTGAAAAGATTATCATATGAAGGTTCAGAATCAAAGTCAGAATCAGAAGATACCTCGTTTGATGCTTTGGATACAAAGCATACTTGTGCCGTCTCTTCTTCTGTATCAGTCTCAGAGTCAGATGTGTCCCTCCAAGTGGAGGCCTTGAGAGCTTTTCTCCTTTGTTTGGGTTTTGAGACGAGTCTATTTTTGGTCCGATCCTTGTCAAGGTGTTTGTTTGTTTGCTTGTCCTTGTTAGGACAGTCATAAGATAAATGTCCAAGTTTCCCGC
Source organism: Eustoma russellianum (assembly GCA_036186865.1). NCBI lineage: Eukaryota > Viridiplantae > Streptophyta > Magnoliopsida > Gentianales > Gentianaceae > Eustoma > Eustoma russellianum. The sequence continues at coordinate 21,139,385 of AP025040.1, read as the reverse complement.
ATTCGTAGCATTTTACGTCCTTGTCATTTGTTTTATTTTTATTTCTTTTAGTGGAAGCCTTAGGTTTGTTTTTAAATGACTTTCTCATGAATTTTCTCAAACCTTTAGCCAATGGTATTAAGTCATCATTGTCTGATTCAGAATCACTATCATCTACGTGATCGGAAGAATTAGAGACGTATTCATTTGATTTAAAAGCAATAGCCTTAACTTGTTTCGACGTTGATTCCGATTTCCTTATAGTAAGGTTGTTTTCATATACCTTTAGTGATCCAATTAGTTCCTTCATTTTTGTTGATTTGGTTTCTTTGCTTTCCTATATAGCCGTCACTTTAGGGTCCCATTCGGATAGAAGGCTTCGTAGTACCTTTTGGACCTTTTCCTGCGTAGAGAAAGCTTTGCCAAGAGACTCAAGAGAATTATAAATGTTAGTCAAGCGTAGATCCATATCAACAATAGACTCATTTGGCAATAATTTAAAGGACTCAAGTGTGGATATAAGTATTTTAATCTTGGACTTCTTTACTTGGCTAGTCCCTTCGTGTTCATCTCAAGAATTCTCCACATTTCTTGAGCACTAGAGCAATTAGACACATAGCTAGATTCACATTTACTTAGCCCGTTTAAAAGTAATTAAATGGCTCTAGCATTCATTCTTAGTCTCTTTTTGTCATCACTAGTATATTCTAGTTTTGGCTTAACAACCTCTAGTGTGACACAATCTACATTAGATAATTTTGAAGGAACAAATGGACCGTCTTCTATGATGGACCATAGATCAATATCAATAGCCATAAGAAAAAGTTTCATTCTTAACTTCCCTTGAATAAAGGACTTACCATCAAAAAGAGGAGGCCTTTAACTAGACATAACTTCTTGCTCGGTTTTGAAGCTAGTGGTTGCCATCTCACTTAGACCGTTGGATCTTTTGGTTGTGAGTGTACCTGTGGTCTGATACCACTTGTAGGACCTGCAAGGCACAACTAGAAGAGGGAGGGGGTTTGAATAGTGGGTGCGGAAAATTTGATTTTTAAAATTGTTTTAATCCAAAAACCTAATTCTGAAAACAGTTTCTGTTTTCAGGACCTTTTTTGCAACGTTTTAAAAACTAGGTTACAAGTCTTCAAAAATTCTGATATTTGGAGAGATTATAGTCTCATATATTGTGAGTATTTCCTAAAAATTTCAGACCAAAATTCAACCTTTAACCCTTTGGAAAATCGTTGGTGGTCAGGTTGCGCAAATCTGTCAGAAACGGTAGTCTGATTTAAAAAATTTATTCCGAATAAACCATAGCTCCAAATGGTCTGAAAATTTAATGACAAACCCCATACTATGTGTATTTGATTGGGTTCAAACAGGTTTGAAAAATTCCTTGGATAAGTTAGTCAAATACGTTCAAAGTCTCAACCTTTGCAAGTCTGTAAATCAGACTGTACTAGTATCAGAACTATTGACGTTTGAATGACTTATACTTATCCAAAAGGGTTGAAACTTGTGCCAAATGAAACTTAAAACGTGTGGCTATGTTTATGTAAAGTTTCGTGATTTTTGAAATTCGTTTGATATTTTTAAGATGGCAATGAAAATGATGCACTGTGCTGGAAACTGAAAGTAAAGTGCTGAAAAGTAAAGAACACAAGGAATTTTATACTGGTTCGGTTAAATCAACCTACTCCAGTCTTCGAGGACACCTTCCTCGGTTATCACTAAACAAAATAACACCTTACCACACAGGGTTGATGGAGTTATACACCAACTCCAACCCTTTACAAACCTTACAAACAATCACAATGATCACGAACACCACCACCGAGCGGATGAAGGATTGATCACACCTTGATCAACCTTTTACAATAATATAGTATGTATAGTGGTTTATATGAAGCCTATACAATATGTATGAATATGAATACAATAGGCTTTGAGAGAGAAGAAGAAAGAAGTGTAGAAAAAGGAGAGTATGAAACGTTTTTCACTCTAGGATTTGTAAGACTTGTCTTGTATTTGATTTGCTCTTCTTCTCTCCTTTTTATCAAGTGTGGTCGTCCCCTCTTGCCTTTTCTTCCCCTTGGAAATTATCTTTTAAGTCCTTGGAAGAATACCTTGTATAATTGTGACATCAACTTGCTTACGTGGCAACACTTCATTGGATGATCATCTTGGCCTTGCTTACTTGGCACTCATTGATTGGATAAGATTTGTCATCATTTGATGACTGTATAAATCTGAACATACACTTAAAACATGTGCCAAATTAGTGTTTGAAATATTGCCAAAAGTCACATAATCAATCCCGTAAAATTTACAAGACAAATTGATCCCCATTTACTTCATGTGCAATATTCTAGACATGTTCAAATTGTTGCCATATTGGTATTACATTAATCCATTGATAATGAAGAATCAAATATGTTAAATTTAAGACCAAGTTTTCGGCCATATTCATTCAACACATGCTGAAATTTTCAGCATGTGTGATATTTCAAATATCTTAAAATTATTTCCATAATATCATCAAATCAATTCATTGAAATCGAAGAGGTAAACATGTCACAATTAATCAGTAAAAATCGGCCAACCTTATTTACACATGCTGAATTTTCAGCATGTGTCACATATGTGACATAGTTTGAAATATTACCTTGTGTAGCTCCTTCCTTTATGTCACTGACCTTTTATACTTCATGCTTTAACAATCAAGATGCCAACTAAGCTCCACATAGGCTCCATCAAGGATGAGCTAGACGTGTGACAAGGCTTGAACATGTGCTGAATTTATTTTTGCAAACTTTGTAAAATATTGCACAATAATTATACACATATGGTATATTCCAATCAGCCCTAAATTGATTTTTCTAGAACACTTTAGAATGTATTTTATATGTAAAAAGTGTCTAGATACATGTTATATGTCATGCCAAAAAAGTTCCATGTGTCGTGTTCGTAGAAAACCGAATTTTCGACTTTTGTCGATTATGCGATTTTTCTCCGATTAAATTCCAACTTTTTGCACATGTTATATATATATTATGTCACACATAATATACATAGAATAATTTGAATATTCAGCTCTAAAGGCTGAGTAAAGTGGTGTCCCATGTGCTTAAACAGATGAATTTGGAATCTCCATAATTTGGCCTTAATTGGGGATGATTTGTGTGTGCCAACATGGAATGATTTTATGGCTGTATATACCATGTATGCCACGAAATTTGTGGCCGTTTTTGAAGTGTAGGGGATGACCATCTATATATGGCAAGTACGTGACACGTTGACGAAGTTTCGGTTGTCATCCGATACAACAATTTTTGGTTTAGAACCTTGTAACGTGTCGTAATAATTTTGTCATCACCATGACTTATATCATATGATATAAGTGTTGAGAAAAAGGGGTTTGAGTGATTTCAAAATGCATGATTTAAATAACGTGAACTACAGAAATGCATGACTTGATTTATGACATGACACTTTTTTGCATGAAAGTTGCCTTATATAGTTCATATATAATGCTGTCGTACTAACGAGACATGAAGTTTCAAAGCTTACATCAAATGGCAAACATTTGTTGTGTTTGAACTATTTTCAGGTGACACAATTAATGAACTAAACTAGTTTATTAAGTGAAGTACTTAGTTAATTAAACTAAGTAGTTCATTAAAGGAAGCAATATTTGGAAAAGGCACAAAGGCAACAAGGTGAAGAAGGAAAAGTCTTCCACTCTCCTCTCCACACATTTACACGCCATATTATATATGTATATATATATTTTCAGATTTTTTGAAAAAGGCACATACACATTTATTCCAACGTACTACCGACACGTTATATATTTTACGTACGTACGTTAACGTCACACCACCATGCTTAACTCATATTTATGATTATGTTCAGTTCTTATATCATATGATATAAGTCATGGTGATGACAAATAAAATACGACACGTTAAAAGGTTCTAAACCAAAAATTGTCGTATCGGGCGAATACCGAAACTTCGCCAACGTGTCACGTACTTGCCATAAATAGATGGCCAGTCCCTACACTTCAAAAATAGCCATAAATTTTGTGGCTTACATGGTATGTGCAGCCATAAAATCATTCCATGTTGACACACACAAATCACCCCACATTAAGGCCAAATTGTGGAGATTCCAATTTCAATTGTCACATGGCTAGGCGCCACTTTAATCAGCCTAAGTGCTGAATATTAAAGTTTAATTTATGTATATTATGTGTAACATAATATATAACATGTGCAAAAAGTTGGAATTTAATTAGAGAAAAATCGGGTAATCGATAAACATCGAAAATTCGGTTTTCTACGTACACGACACATGGAACGTTTTTGGCATATCATATAACATGTATCTAGACACTTTTTACATATTTCATACATCTCAAAGTTTTCTAGAAAATTCAATGAAGGACTAATTGTAATATACCATGTGTGTATAATTAAATGTGCACTATTTTACAAGTTTGCAAAAATAAAATTCAGCACATGCATAATCTTCATTTCACACACCATATACCAGCCATGATGGAGCTTATGTGGAGTCTTGTTGGCAACTTGATTGGTCAAGAATGAAGCATACAAAGTTGGTGACATAAAGAAAGAAGCTACACAAGGTAACATTTCAAATCTTGTCAAAATTGTGACACATGCTGAAAATTCAGCATGTGTGCGAATAGGCTGGCCGATTTTTATCCTTGATGAGCTATATTTTGTTGTCTTGAATTAAGTGGATAATTGGGAGATAATTTGGAAGTGTTTTGAATATTCTATGGAAACAAATAAGGTGATATTTTCAAATATCACACATGCTAAAAATTTCAGCATGTGTGGATGCATTGTGGCCGAATTCTAGGCTGCATGGGTGAGAAATTTTTATTTCAAAATTGATGAAAATATTGTGTACTAAATGGTGATTGAATTCTTGGATTAAATCAAAGTAAACATGTCAATATTTTGAATAAAATGCAAATGTTACACATGCTGAAATTTCAGCATGTAATGGCCGAAATTTATGAGATAAAGTTGAAGTATTTGTCTTGCTAATTTTGGGTGATAATCTTGTGAATTATGGTAATCATTTTATGATGATTTTGACACATGTTTTAAGTGTTATTCTCAGATTTGTCTAGTTATCAAGTGATAACAACATCCAACCAATACTTGAGTGCCAAGTAAGCAAGAGCTTAATGATCATCCAATGAGGAGATGCCAAGTAAGCAAAGACATGTTACAATGATGCCATATACTCTTCCAAGGACTTAGAAGATAATTTTCAATAGGGGAAGAGCAGCAATAGGGGCGGCTAAGGTTGATAAAAGGAAGAAGAAGTATTGCAAAATAGAAGACAAGTCTCACAAGTGCAAAAAAACGAAAAACGTTTTCTAGACTTTCTTCTTCTACCTTTCTTTCTTTCTTTTCTCTAAAAGCCTATTGTATTCATATTCATACATCTTGAATATGCTTCTTACATACCACCATATTCTCTTTAGTGTTGTAAAAGATTGATCAAGGTGTGATCAATCTTGAACTTGCAAGGTGGTGGTGTTCGTGTGCATTGTATTCTCATACAAGGTGTGTAAAGGGTTGGAGTTGGTGTGTAACTCCATCAACCCTGTGGTAAGGTGTTATTTTATGTTTGGTGATTAGTGCTAACCGAGGAAGGTGTCCTCGAAGACTGGAGTAGGTTGTTGATAACCGAACCAGTATAAAATTCTTGGTGTCATTTACTTTCAGCACTTACTTTCAGTTTCAACACTGTTTATTGTTTTTGATCACGTTCATAAAAATAGTAAACGGATTTCAAAAAATTACGAAACTTTCAGAAAACATAGCTACACGTCTTAGGGTTCTTTTGGCGCAAGTTTCAACCCTTTTGGATAAGTATAAGTCACCCAAACGTTTACAATTCTGAGACTAGTGCAGTCTGATTTTCAGGCTTGCAAAGGTTGAGACTTTGATCGTATTTGACTAACATTCCAAAATAATTTTTCAAAACTGTTTCAACCCATTTAAATACAACTTATAAGGGGTTAGTCTTTAAATTTTCAGAGCATTTGCAGTTACGTACAAATAGGAATTAATTTTTGAAATCAGTCTACCGTTTCTGGCAGATTTACGTAATCTGACCAGCAACAAATTTTCAAGGGGTTAGAGGTTGAATTTAAATCTTAAATTTTTAGGAGATACTCATAACATCTGAGGCTAAGTTCTATCAAAATTTCAGAATTTTTGAAGACCTACAACCTAGTTTTAAAAACGTTTTAATACTGGTGCTGAAAACAGAAACTGTTTTCAGAAGTTGAGTTCTTGAGTCAAAACTATTTTAAAAACACACTTTCCGCACCAACTATTCAACCCCCCCTTCTAGTGGTGCCTTGCAAATCCTACATTAAGACCTGAATATACTCATAAATATGAGGTAAGTAGTGGTGTGACATTAACGTACGTTCGTAAAATATATAGCGTCTCGGTAGTACGTTGGAATATGTGTGCATAGTGCCTTTTTAAAAGAAATCTGAATATATATATATATGTAAAAGCGTGTGATAAGAGAAGAGGAAGACTTTCCATTCTTTAATTTGTTGCCTTTGTGCCTTTTCCAAATATATCTTCATTTAATGAACTACTTAGTTCAGTTAGCTAAGTACTTCACTTAATGAACTAGTTTAGTTCATTAATGGTGCCACCTGAAAATAGTTCAAACATAACAAATGTTTGCCATTTGATGTAAGCTTTAAAGCTTCATAGCTTGTTAGTACGGTAACATTATATATAAACTATATAAGGCAGGTTTCATGCAAAAACGTGTCAAGTCATAAAACGTGTCATACATTTTTTTAGTACACGTTATTTAAATCATGGATTTGTGAATCACTCAAATGCTTTTTTTTCAACAATCTCCCCCTTTTGATGATTTACAAAATAATCTTAGTAAATGATTTAAATTTGATTGCTCCCCCTCCAATCGTGCACAAATTCAAATTTCGAATTTCAAATTTCAAATTTTTCTCCCCCTTGATTTGTGCAATCAATCTCAATCAATCTTTCTCTCTCCCCTGAAATCATGCACTCTCTCCCCCTTTATTTTGGAAAGACAATCAAAAGTGCATGTAAATATGGAAAGAAATATCAAATCAAATCAGCAGAAATCATGCCTAATTTAGAACGAAGATTTTCATACGTGCCTTGATTTAGTGACTTAGTGAAGATGTCGGCTACTTGTGCCTCAGTGCGTACGTGATCTATGATAATATCACCATTATTTACGTGATCACGAAGGAAGTGATATCGTACTTCTATATGCTTGGCCTTAGAGTGCAGTACGGGGTTCTTAGATAGGTTTATGGCACTCATACTATAACAATAGATAGGAATACGATTTACCATGATACCGAAATCAGAAAGTTGTTGCTTTAACCATAGTAATTGTGTGCAACAAAGACTAAGTGCCATGTATTCAGCTTCGGTAGTGGATAAGGCTACACTTGATTCTTTTTTAGAAAACCATGAAATTAGTGAATTTTCTATAAATTGACAAGTGCCACTTGTGCTTTTTCTATCTATTTTACATCCACCATAATCCGTGTCGGTATAAGCATGCAAGTCAAATTCACAATCTTTATCATACCAAATTCCTAAAGTAGGGGTGTGCTTAATATATCGAAATATTCTTTTCACAGCATTATAATGAGACACTTTAGGTTGACTTTGAAAACGTGCACACATACATACACTGAACATGATATCAGGTCTACTAGCAGCAAGATAGAGTAAAGAACCAATCATAGACCTATATAAAGCATTATCAAAGTCCTTTCCATGTTCATCTTTATCTAGTTTAGTGGTGACGCTCATAGGGGTGGGGGACGGTTTTAGATTCTCAAAATTGAACTTTTTAATCATGTCATTTACATATTTAACTTAGCTTATATGTATACCTTTACTCGTTTGTTTAATTTGCAAGCCAAGAAAGTAATTCAATTCACCAACCATAGACATTTCAAATTCGGATTTCATGCAAGTTTTGAAATCTTCAACAAGTTTATGAGATGTAGATCCAAAAATGATGTCATCAACATAAATTTGAATTATTAGTAAATCCGATTTATCTTGTTTCAAGAATAGAGTGCTATCTATCGTGCCTCTTTTAAAACCATTTTCTAAAAGAAAAGTAGCAAAACGATCATACCATGCCCTAGGGGCTTGCTTTAAACAGTAAATGCCTTTTTTAATTTGTACACGTGATCAGGGCATTTCAAATCTTCAAAACTGGATGGTTGTTCCACATATACTTCTTCTTGTATAAATCCATTTAAAAGTGCACTTTTCACGTCCATTTGATAAAGTTTAAAACCTTTCATGCAAGCAATAGCAAGTAAAAGTCGTATGGCTTCTAAACATGCTACGGGTGCAAATTTTTTGTCATAGTCTAATCCTTCTTCTTGATTATATCCTTGTGCCACAAGTCTAGCCTTGTTTCTAACAACTTTTCCTTCTTCATTCATTTTATTTCTAAACACCCACTTTGTGCCTATTATAGTCTTATTTTGTGGTCGTGGCACTAAATCCCATACATCATTTTTTACGAATTGATTAAGTTCATCTTGCATAGCATCAACCCAAGAAGAATCACTCAAAGCATCAAACACATTTTTAGGTTCGATTTCGGATATCATAGCATGAAATTGGTTTATTTCATCTGGATTTATTCTTCTACGTGGTCACACACCGTGAGTAATGTCGCCTATAATGAGATCGTGTGGGTGATGCCTATGCCATCTTGGTTGATTATTCTCTACGTTCTCATGCATTTCTAAGTGATCATGCATTTCTAGTGTGTTTACTTCATCATGCATGCCATCATCATCATCTAACATGGGTTTTAATTCAAAATCATCGTCATATTCTTTATCTTTTTTAACCTCACCAAATTCATTAAACTTCACATGAATGGATTCTAAAATTTGTCTAGTGATGGGATCATAACATCTATATGCTTTTGAATTCACAGAATATCCAACAAAAATGCATTCAATTGATTTAGATTCAAACTTGTCTAAATTCTCTTTTGTATTTAGAACAAAGCATTTGCAACCAAACACACGAAAGTAATCAATTTTAGGCATACGATCATTTACTATCTCATAAGGCGTTTTATTTATTTTCTTTCTAATAGACAAACGATTAACTATATAGCATGCATAATTTACGGCTTTCGCCCACAAAAATCTAGGTAATTTGTTTTCACACAACATGGTTCTAGCGATTTCTTGTAGTGTCCTATTCTTTCTTTCTACTACTCCATTTAGTTGTGGAGTTCTAAGTGGCGAAAACTTGTGTTTGATTCCTTTTTCTTCGCAAAATGCAATCATGTCCTTGTTTTTAAATTCATCACCTCTATCGCTTCTAATCTTTTTCACATTTAAACTATATTCATTTTCAAGTTGTTTGATTAGTTTCGCAATCTCAATGGCACTATCATCTTTATTTGCAAGAAATAAAGTCCAAGTATAGCGAGAAAAATCATCAACGATAACGCATGCATAATGACGTCCAGGCGGCTAAGAGGAAAAACTTTTGATGAATAACAATTCTTGATATTTCATTCACTTTGTGGGAGACTTTGTTTTCTTGGTTTTGCATTAAAAACCTAAGTTAAGATCCTTCAAAGTTGAGCATTTTGAAGGTGTTACCATTGCTAAAAGGTGCCGTCCAGGAGGGCCATATTGGTTTGCCTGATCAACGACCATCTTGAAGTGTTGGTCTTGCTCATTTGATCCACATATTTTTATCACTAAGGAAGCAAGGGGAAGTCTTCTTCCTTGTGCCTAATCCTTTGTGAAGGACGTTTAGAAGGTGGAATTGTTGGAGCCCACATCTTGCACGCATCAAATTGGTATCAGAGATCAGGTTACTCTATTCCACCATCTATCATTTCCTTTTCGTTTGAGTCTAGTCATTTCAATTTCAGTTGAGTCCTTCTTCTACCCCCCCACTCTACACGCCATTGTCTTGCATTTCATACAAAAAAAACAAAACGTCCAATTCATTTGATTGAATTTTTGCATTTTGTTGCATTTTGCTTTTCATCATTCAAGTGTCATCTCTTTTATTTCCTTTTGGCGTCACATCTGATTTAAGTCGTTCAAACTTGAACAAACTAGGGTTTGTTGCATTTTAGGTTCCATCCAGCTTGCTTTAAACATTCCAACCATCAGCCTATAAAGCTACCTCGGTTTCAAATCATCTTGTTGCTACCGAAGCTTTTAGTTGGTGATGATTGTATGCATCTTGTGATTCGCATTGTGATTGATTTCATGTTTTAAGTCATGTAGTCATACGTGTGTTTGTCTTCACAACCCTTTTTCAACAACAAGAAAATCCCTAATTCTACCCCCACACCCCACGCCCAACCAGCACCCACCCCAACCCAACCCTCACACCCACCAACCAGGTTCCAAACTATCTTATTTACACTCTCCACAAAAAGCCCCAAACCAATTTTACCAAACACAATCAGAATCAAAAGATCCCAACTCATTCAAAAAAACCCTAACCCTAGAATTTGAATTTTGGTTCAATTCTCTCCTACACTTAGCCGTTATCCAAATTGACCACACAAATCATCAATTACCAACCCAAATAGTCCATTTACCCCGCCCATTCTGTTCCCAAAACCCCATTCCGCAAATTCCCAAAACGTTCAAAAAAACCCTAAATCAAAAACCCTAACCCTAACCCCATTCAGCCCTACCCCAATTTCCCTCACTTTCCAAGGTTATTTTTGTTGCAAGTCCAAGTTACAAATTGCATTTTAAATACATTGCACTATTCTATCCAAAAACGAAAGTGCTAAGTACAAAACGCGTGAAATTTCAATTCTGCCCCTAGTAAAAAAAGAGAATCTGAACCTTGCTCAATTGAAATAGCCAGGAAGAAAAAGAAAAACAAAAGAACAAGAGAAAAGAAAAAGGGCAAAACGTTTGTGCATTGCGTGGAAAATGTTTTGGTACGATTTGCAAACCTTGGATACCGTATTTCGTTCCTTGCTACATACAACCGCCCTATTCTCCTTATCCTACTCTTCTTGAACCAATCACACACTTGGTTGCTCGATTGTTGCATGACTTGAACCATTTTGTGGATAATAAGTGCATAGAATCAAAATTAACTAAAGATTGCCCACGACAACCCTTAGTTCATCTTTGGTTCAGCCTTATACATCAATTTTGGTTGCTTATTTTCTTTGAATCTTAGTAGCAAGTTCAAGTTTGTGTTCATTTCACTTGATCCTACTTTGATCCTAATTGGTGCAACTTGAACGCAAAAAGGAAGAAACAAGTGGAGAACATTGTGATTTGAAGAAGCATTGGCAATACACTTTCTTATTGATCACTTTGAGCCTTCTTAACTTCAGGTTATCCAAAAACCAAAGTGGTAAGAGAGTGGAAAGACGAGAAAACGGAGTGTTCATAGTTTGTTTTTACTAATCCCTTAACGTTTGCTTGTCTTTGTGTTAGTTTGCTTCTTTTCTTCTCTTTTCGTTTTTAATTGGTCACTTTAGGTAAAAGATGGATAGCAGCACTCACTCCGCATCTAGCAAGTCAAAAGAGGCCGAAACTGTTGACAACACGCAACAACAAATGCTGGAGATGCTTAAGAAACTCATGCATGACAATGAGGTAATCAAGCATCGCTTGGAAAATGTGGAACGAAGCTACAAAATGAGTGATGGCCAAGGTACAAGCAGGGCCGTTCCCCTACCAAAACCTAGGCACCACCCACCAGAGGAAGTTGAGGATGACAACCTTAGACCGCCACACATCGAGGCACGAAGGTTTGTTCCTCCAACACAACCAAGAAGGTACGCTCCAAGAAGGTATAATGATGATTACGTTCCATATGAGCATGATGATTATGACTTTGATGACCACCCTCCCCGTGGTTATCAAAGACGCCAAAATCCCTTTTTCCCATAAGATGACGATTTTCTCAAAACCAAAATAAATATTCCCACGTTTTATGGTAAAAGTAATGCGGAGGAATATTTAGAATGTGAAACAAAAGTGGATTTAATTTTTTCTTGTACCAATTACAGTGAATTACAAAAAGTGAGGTACGCTTCTATTGAGTTTTCTGGCTATGCACTAAATTGGTGGACAAATTTGTGTCGAAATAGAACTAAGACAAGACAACCTCCAATTGCCACTTGGGAAGAAATGAAGTTTGAAATGAGACAACGTTTTATCCGAAACAATTTTGAGATTTCTACTTTCACAAGTTTGCAAAACTTACGACAAGGTTCCAAAAGTGTAGACGAGTATTACAAAGAGTTATAAATTTTGTTGGAAAGGTCTAACTTGCAGGAACCCAAAGAAGCCACCAAGGCTCGTTTCTTACATGGACTAAACTGGGACATTGCACAACGGATTGAACTTCAACCTTACCTCGATCTAACGACCATGGTTCACATGGCAGAGAAGATTGAACAACAACTATAGGTACGTAGTTCCTCTAATTTCAATTCCACTTATCGTACTAGTCAATCTTCATCAAGGTTTTCCAGCAAGCCTTCAGGAACGGGAAGCTCACGGCCTACGACAGGCCAAACAAGTGACCAAGGCGTGTCACAAAGGATGGACAACCATGTGCAGGGCACACAAAAATGAGATGAACGAGACCAACAAAAAGCTCCCACAGGAAGTTCTTCTGATCTCTCAAACAGGTTTGGAGGCATTAAATGCTATAAATGTCAAGGACGTGGTCACATAGGAAAAGAGTGTCCTAATGCAAAACGAATCATGTTAATTGAGGAGACTAATGAATATGTGACTGAGTCCGAGTATGAAAATGAATCTGAGCATGATAATGAAACTGAACCCGAAGAGAAGCTAGGTATACTAGAGATTATGACACTAAGGAATTCCTTGTGCGTAGAGCTCTAAATGCATATCCGAAATTAAATGATTTTAGTGATGATTTTACTGTTGATATTGCGCATGATTCTTATGAAGACGATGTTGAAATTTCAATCGATACACATGTTGTTCATGATGATAAAGTTGATGTGCCAAATGAACATGACTTACATGATAAGCTTCTTGAATTGCATGATCCTAAATTGTCTAAATCTTGTTTGTCTGAATTTGATTCCAGTAATGATGTTGTTTTGCACTCTAAAGTGTGTGAACTTGACAAGAAATTGCATGTTTGTTCCCGTCATGATGTTGAAGTTGAACATGACTGTGTAAAGTTCTTAGAACATAATTCTGACATTCGTAAGAGACTTCTAGCACAAAAAGAACGTAACTTTGAGATCCTTACAGAAGTAGAAGAACAAAAGGTGCGCAGAATAAACATCCTTAATAAATTTCAGGGTCTTAGGAAACTTGTTGATGCTTCTCATGTTCACATGCATGAGACTGACTTTCTTGTTGAAAATGATGAGCTTGAATCTAACGTTGTTTGTGCTACACATGATTTGCTTGATTTACATGCTGATCTACAAGATGAGTTGAGTGACATTTCAAGTGAGGATAGTGATATTTTAGGTACTAAACATGATAACCTTGAGAGGCATGAATGGGTTGTCCATAATAATCCTTTGTTTGAGTGTCTTGATAGTGTCATCCCATATGATAGTACTGAGACTTCTAATTTGCATGCATATGAATCTGAAATTCCACTTGAGGTTACGTTGCAAACTGATTTTGAGGATGATAATCTACATGTTAGTGCTGATTTGTGCTTTGTTGAGCATGATAGCTCAACTACATCTGATTTGGAAGTTCTAAGGAGCATACAAGGTACGTTGTTTATTTCTTATGTTTTACATAAATTCTCTTTCATGCATGACAAATCTTATGTGAGGAGTCTTCTACCTACCATGTTAGTACATCCTAAACACATTAGGAAGAGGTGCTTCTTGTTGAGTGTTCATGTAGGTGTGTGCTATGATGTGTCATTATTTGTCATCATTCAATTGATTGCTCACCCTAAGCATGTAACACTTAAATTATGTATGAACATTGCACTTGGTTTGCTTGAACTTGTATCTTACATAGTTTATGAGTCGTTTGTGGAGTATCACTCTTATCCAATTGTGTGTTTAGATTTGTGTGACCTCACACCTTTCCCTCATGAACCTTTCGATTCGAGGATGAATCTTCTTGAGGAGGGGGGGATTGATGAGGATTGGGGATCCCATCAAGAGGTCACGGGTCCTATGACAAGAAGGAGGGCTAGAGAACTTGGACATCAAGTTGGAACCTTCTTGTACAAGCATGTTCAAGATGAACCTAAGGCTCATTGGGTTCATCTCATGGAACCTACATTGTGAACGTGTTCTCCCACCCCCCAAAACGTGTGTTCTTTCTTTTTGAATTTTGTCTTGTTTTCTTGTGATACTTGTTTTATGTGTTTGACTTGTAGGTAAGTAGGTGCATGCAAATTCTAAATCAAATGGAGGTCCAAAATGGATTAAAGGCGTGTGTTTCAAAAAGGGAGACAAAAGGAATTTTGTCTTGAGAGGAATGATTGTCTCCACAAAGACAAGTTCAAATGTGTCCAAGATGAAATTCCTTTTTCAAAATTAGCTCAAAATATCTCCATCCACCAAAGGAAGGGCCGGCCATATGGAGTTCAAAAAGAGATCAACCTGAATTTAAATTTGGACTCAAATTCAGCCACGATTTAAATTTCAAGTTCCAACCAATTTGATGCTCAAATTTCATACACAAGATAAAGATTTGAGCCATTTTTGAAGACAATCACACGCCAATCTTGAAGCAAGAATGAGGATAGATCACATATCAAATTTGAATCCAAGTTTGAATTCAAATTCAAACTCAATTTGAATTCAATCTTCAACCAATATTTGAATTCAATTCCAGCCACTTTATCGTCATCAAATCAGGTCTCCAACAACCTCATGAGTCATCAAAAACTCCAAGAAGATATGGGGAAGGATAGATCAACAACCAATTCAAGTGCACTCATATTCAAACTCGAATTGAATTCAAACTTCACCCAACTTTTGAATTCAACTTTAACCATATCCTACTCATCAAATCAGCTTCTCCAAGGCCTCATTTGATCATCATACACGGCTGGATATGTGAAGATGGCATCCTACAATCAATTCAAATTTTAGCTAGGATTTGTTTTATTTTTGAATTCAAACAATTTTCAATTTTTAAACACTTGTTAGCTAGTTTATTTGAAATCATTTTAAGGCTGAAAGTGATGAGTATTCAGCCTATAAATAGAGCCCTTGGGGCGGCTAAGAGGAAAAACTTTTGATGAATAACAATTCTTGATATTTCCTTCACTTTGTGTGAGACTTTGTTTTCTTGGTTTTGCATTAAAAACCTAAGTTAAGATCCTTCAAAGTTGAGCATTTTGAAGGTGTTACCATTGCTAAAAGGTGCTGTCCAGGAGGGCCATATTGGTTTGCCTGATCAACGACCATCTTGAAGTGTTGGTCTTGCTCATTTGATCCACACGTTTTTATCACTAAGGAAGCAAGGGGAAGTCTTCTTCCTTTTTCCTAATCCTTTGTGAAGGATGTTTAGAAGGTGGAATTGTTGGAGCCCACGTCTTGCACGCATCAGGAGTTATAGTTGCGATACATGACCTAAGTTTGGAACCAACATGCCGATAAAAATGAGGAGGTATGGTCTTCGTGTAAGTAAATATACTTGATAAATGATATTATCCGCAAGAGGTTTAGATGGTGATTAAGATGTAGATCCTATAGTAGCCGTGAATTGAAATTGTGTAAGCACAAACAGGGGTGGTTGATATTCATGTGGGATTCAATAGAGTTAAAGTTAGTAGTTGGAATAACCAATTAAAGAAGTACAACAGGTTGGTGTGGCACGCGGAAGCATAGTGCGTTAGAATGCCCTAAGATGCTTAAGTTAATGACCACTTAAGTTGAATCCTGAAATATAGAATGAATATAGATTAACTATGATTAAGCATTGAATCATGCGATAATTTGATGATGTTACTTTTATGGATATTAATCTATAGAGACAAGTAGGTCTGAATACATACGAAGACATAGTAAAAATTTTCTAAGTTTCAACTACGGAGAATGAAGACGGAGATTGAACCCTATGAGGACGAGATCGTCTAATAGGATGCTAGTAATGACTAAGTCAAATTATACTAGGATACACGTGTTCTGAAAATACACACGGTTTATGGAATTAGTCACGTGAATAAGATGACTAAGTTATGATTGTAGTACACCTAAGCACTGAATATAGAGGGTTCTTGTTAGTAGCAGATATGAGTTCACATATGACTAACGATTGAGTTGTGGATTCACTTAGCGTGTGACGTTACCCTTACGCGTGATTCTAGAGTTATAGAAAAAATGAAGTTATGATTTCAACAAGCAGATGACAATAAATTTAGAAGTTACCTTGTAAGCATACAGTAAGTGATTCTAAGAACTTAATCTGTGAGGTAAAACATTGGTAGAATGTGAAAAGAGGTGAAAAAGTAGGATCTGGATATTGCCGACCCCATGGCCAATGTCAATTGGTAAAAGCGAAACATCAACTGTCTGAAAGACTAATGTTGTCATTAGAAGTACCAGAATGGAAATAGGAGATCAAAGAAGAAGTGTGGAAGGAGTATCTGCGTCTTTTCGATTAATGCACACATATTTCGAGGACGGAACTTTTTATAAAGGGGTAGATTGTTACAATCTTTGTTTTCAAAAGAAAGAAAACGAAAAGAATTTTTAATTAAAAAATGATTTAATTGCGAAAAAATATTAGATTTGAAACCATCACTCGTGGGGGGTGTCGATTCCCCCACTAACTGACCATTAACCCCCGCCTAAAATCCCTCCCCCACCTCGTCATTTTTGACCCATTCTAAATTAAAAATTGTTTAACCCCCCTTAAATTTCCCCCCTCTTCTCCCATCGGCCATACCCAAAACAGAACAGCAAAAGATAATTTTTTCCTTGCCCAAATATCCCTCAACTATCAGGAAGCTGTGGAAACAAATTTGTGCTCTCAAATTCCATTAGCCGAGAGTTTTGGGAGAAAAGAAAAATTAATCTTCAACCTTCCGAATCTATTTACGGTATAGCATAAACCATTTGAGGTAAATAACCTTGGTAAATTTGCTATGTTTTTTGCAAAATTATGTAGTTATTCTGGTATAAACCCATGGATCATGCACGTATACATTCTTGCCTTCATAAATGCTTGAATATATATATATATATATATATATATATATATATATTGAAAAAAAGGATATGTTTATTATGAAATAAAAAAGACCCTCGCTTATGGCGGAGGAATACCTTATTACAACCGAAAAAACTATAATAATAGTAACAGTATATGATTACCAACATCCAATCCGTATATGATATGCCGCATTAAAACCTTGCCAAGTAAAACCACCCTTGTGGATAAAACCTTGGCGAAGGAAAAAACGTACATATTTATAAAGATGGACTGTTGATATACGCTATTAAGTAATGAAATAGAACTTGTAACCCTAATATTACACCAACGTAAAAAAACAATCAGCCATGTGAACAGCCTCACATGACGATTGGCCAACGTCCAAACAGTAGTCGCGCCAATGCCCAAGAAAAGTAGTACGATCCATGCTCCCGTCAATGTATCCAAACAAATACGTGTCCGGTGTAGGAAATTAAGTAACACTGAAGATAGCTGCCTCCGATGAGGATGCCTGGTCCGGATGTCAACCGCATCAACTGATTGGAGTCTAGGCACAACCCATGTCCTCGTCCACACATTGCAATAATATAGTGCTGAGTAAAGCAGAAAGCCACGGCTTAATGAAATTTGTGAGATGAATTGAAGGTAAAGTATACCTGGTCTGCCGGCACAACACCACGTGCTGGCAGAGGTACCATATACACGCCAATCCATTTGGAAGACTTGCAATAATAGGAAGCAGTGTGTTGGAGTCCACGACGTCCAGCTTAGATGTTGAGAATGTGATGCATGCTCATAAATAGAGCCTGTAGCAATGTTGAAAGGCCACCAAAGTAAAGAGAGATGGACGCCAATGCGATGATGATGTACACGTACCACCAAAATAATCCGAGTCAGTATCGGGAAGAAAAGTACATGTAAAAACCAGTATAATGATGTAATAGCAAGCGTACCGAGTCTGCCTGTACTTAGGAAGGTGCAGGCAGGAAAATGTTGAGGTAGCCAATCCTTATGGAAGACGCTAGATGTACGAACTCGGTGAAGTCGTGCCAAATTGACAGCGTGGTTAAGTTGACGAACATTGACATTGTGAGAAAAGAACACATTAAATATGTTAAAGATATGAAAGCTGCAGCAGTGAACTAAAAGAGTGCAATGCGTACCATATCTGCCCGTAACCATTATGGTACGGGCAGAATATATTGAAAATTGCCAATCCATGAGGAAGACTAGAATGTCAGGACGATCGCAAGCTCGCCGATGTGTGGTCCAACGTGAGCGACGCACGAACCAAAGGTGGGAGATTGTGGCTGCTGAAAGCACTGGTCGCAGGCTGAATCATTGCGTGTTGTGCAAGATAGTGAGCTGGCATATTTGCTTCGCGATATGTGTGAATGATCTCCAGTCTGTGATGTTGAAGTAGGGTGTGTAGCAGTCGCAGATGATAGTTACCAGTAATATATTGTGGCTGATGTAGTCGTGACAACATTTGAGCACAGTCAGATTCGATTATGATCATACGATAAAATGGGAGAAAATACATCAAACCAAAAAGAGTAGCCTGAATCTCTGCCAACAAAGGCGTACTCGTAGGCAGCCGAAATGAAAGTGCGCTCACACAATGACCCTCGTGATCACGCAATATTGCCCCACCCGCGGCGTAGTGGCGGCTTACTGCTGCATCAACATTGAGTTTGAGCCTACCTGAAGGGGGGGTTTGCCACCGAATAATGCGGAGACGTGGAGGGCGAATCCGGGGGATCCATGAAAGAGAGAGAGTTGGCCCCGCTGCAAGTTTGGACCCCTGTATATTCATTATTCACATTCGAATATCAAAATGTATCGAGTTTTGTAAGCCTGTAGGTGAAAAGGTCGTAGAGTCCCCATATATCAATTGCGCATAATTTCACCATATATTTGAAACTGTAATGGCAGGAATGACAATTTTCAAAACCCCAAATAATGATGAAGTAGTTGAACGATACCACCATGCTAGTAAATACTGACGCAGAGATAGTGATGTTGGAGGTATTCCATGCAACTCTGCAGCAAAAAAACTCCATAAGTGGCGAATGTGGTTGCAGTAAATGAAGATATGATCCACTATGGCTGAGTGTTCTCTGCAGAAAGGACACTGTGTGGGACGTGCCACCAAATACTGGCCAATGTAATCTTCAAATGGTATGGCTGAATGAAAGAGGCGCCACAACAATATTTTTGTGGAAGGGGAATGTTGCTTAAACCAAAAAATTTTTGTAGAAAGCTGTGTTGGACGTGACACCCGACATAGAGCATAGGCCGACTTGAGAGTAAAGTCGTCCGTGGGCGTAGATGTCCATAGAAGAGAAGGTGTCGTTCCAGTTGTTGCGGAGATGCAAGTGTGGTGAATTCGACATATGAGCTTCCACACTGATGAGTCGGGGAGTCGTGGATGATAATCGCCCCTCCGTCCATATTTATTGTGCATATACTGACTCCATAAAGTATCTTGTTTATGATATGTCCACCAAATCCTACAGTGATATGCCTGCTGCAAATCGCTGAGGTTTCGAATGTCTAAGCCGCCTTCCTCAAATGGCATTGTGATTTTGTGCCATGCCACCCAATGATGCCTATCCCCCCAATAAAATGCCGCCATCTTTCTGTTAATCATTCGGATGACTGATTTGGGCAAACTTGCTACTGCCAGAATATGAAGCAGAAGCGCTACAATCACTGAGCGCAAAAGCACGAGTCGTCCCGCTGAGGAAAGAAGACGGGCATGCTAGCCGTGTAGACGGTCATCAATATGTTGTATAGGGTTGTACAATATCTGGATCGAGTGATTCCTTTATGTAAATATGAGCCGAGATAGCGAAACGGCAGAGTTGTTGCCCGCATGCCTAGTATACCTTTGAACATCCGACATTGACTCGAGGTGACACTAGACGAAGGTATGAAACTACTCTTTTGAAAATTCACCTTTTGCCCTGATGCCGTTTCATACATAGTGAGGAATGCATGGAAGCGTCTGAGATTGCGCTGTGTGCCTTGGAGGAAAATAAGCAAATCATCTGCATATGCCAAATGTGAGATGGCCATTGGTATTCGTCCTAGACGAAATGATTGTATGTTGCCTGCTGCAACTAGCGCCTTTAGGCCTCTGCTGAACCCTTCAGATGATAGTATGAACAGCAAGGGTGACAAGGGATCACCCTGCTTGACCCCTCTAAATGGGCGAAAGGAGGTCGATGGCTGCCCATTGATCAATACTGACAGCTTTGTAGCACTTAAATGGTTAATGACAATCCGAATGAAAAAAATCTGAGAAACCAAACTTGCGTAATAATAGTTCGAGATATTCCCAACTTACCCTATCGAAAGCCTTCATCATATCTAACTTCAGGCATAATTGAGATCCCCCTCTATCCATCATGTGGACCATTTCTCTGGCCAATAACACTTGAGTCGAAATGTCATGTCCGGGAAGAAACCCTGTTTGTTCCGGCGATATTAACTATGGTAGTAGCTGACCCAATCGCGTGGCAATAATACGAGTACAAACCTTACTCAGAAAATTTGTAAGGCAAATAGGGCGGAAATCCCCAAAAGTCTGTGGTGACTGTGTTTTTGGAATCAATGTAAGCAAGGCGGCAGCCATGACCGTCGGCTGTGGTACACCAATGAAAAATTCCTGCACCGCTTTTAAGACATCCAAATGTATGATTGGCCAGCATGAACGGTAGAAATTGCCATGAAAACCATCTGGGCCTGCAGCACTTTGTGAGTTTAAACTCCACACAGCTGCTTTTACCTCTGATTCCAACAGTATCTGTGTGAGAATGAGATTACCTGCTTCTGAAATGAGTTGTGGAATGTGTGATAATATAGATGAGTGATTCTGCGTTGGCGCACGAGTGAATAAGTCCGTGTAAAATGCGACTGCGGAAGTCATAAGTCATCCGGATTTGTCAACAACCTACCAGCCAAATCCCGAATCTGTCTAATATAGAGCTGGGAACGCTTGCCTTTGACGAGAGAGTGGAAATAATGTGTATTAGCATCACCTTCTTGTAACCATTTTACCCGGGCCTTTTGTTTCCAGTATTGCAATTCATAATTGGAGGCGAGTAAATAATGTGCTTTGGCCTTATAAAATGCTTCACGTGTCTCTTCCGTGGGCAGGTGTCCCAAGTAGTTTCTGCTCTATTAAGCTGCTCCTCTGCATTCTTCAGAGTGTCAAAGATATTCCCAAATATAGTTTTATTCCATTGTTGTATGTCTTTCTTGAGTGAAAATAATTTCGTATAGAAACCACGCATTCCTCCTGTTGTAGGATATGAACCCCATGCATTCTTCACATAAGCATGAAAATCCGGGTTTTGAAGCCATGCATCTAAAAAACGAAATGAGCGACGGATAGGCTGACTGCTTAGCTGACATTGTATAAGAAGTGGAGTGTGATCCGATGATGCTCGTGGCAAATGAGTAAGCTGCAAAGTGTCAAATATATTATTCAGCAGTGAGTTGATAAAGATCCAATACAGCCTGCATCGAACGCGTCCAAGACCACGGCCTTCAGCCCAAGTGAATCGCGATCCCTGATATGGAGGCAACATAAGTGAACATGCTTCAATACACTCGTTAAAATCCTGTAGAGCAGATAGAGAAGGTGTGGAGCGGCCGTGATGATCATCAAGGGAGCGAAATGTATTAAAATCTCCTCCAACCAACCATGGCAACTATAATCCCGTGGCAAAATCACATATTGAGCGCCATAAATGTTGACGCTGTGAAGCAGTATGTTTTGCATATACCAAAGAAAGTACAAAAGTTTGCTGCAGTGAAACCGATAATAAAGTCAGGTGGATGACCTGATCTTCATCCTGCGTGGCAAGCAAACGGAACTCATTATCATGC
>AP025040.1:21103478-21117240 GCA_036186865.1 Eustoma russellianum | reverse complement strand
AACGGAACTCATTATCATGCCAAAAAACCATATATGTTCCGATTGTGAAGCATGATAGTGTGAGAAGCCAAGACGCAAACCAAATCTATGTATTTGTGAAGGAGTATGTTTAGGTTCTATTAAGGAAACTAAATTTAAACGATGTTCTTGAATCAACTGTTGTAACCGAGGTGACGATGTGCGCATGCCTCGGATATTCCATATTAAGACATTCATTGAGTAAGGTTCGAAGAACTTCCCTGTATGATATGAGACGCACTACGTGTCAGAATGGTCGATGGTGGCAAGGGGGTAAATCCTTGCGTGCTCGACGTTTATGACGTGGAACTACCATGATGAACAGAGCTTCCTCCTGCTGATCTTCCAGACGCGAAATTAATACCTCGTCCTCCGGTGACGTCTGCATGAGCTGCATGCGGCGGGCAACATCCGCGGGTACAGTAGGAATTTCCTCAACCGGAGTGTCAGCAGGTATATCATTATCGGACGAGTGCCCAATATCCAGCGGTGTAGGGTCAGTTGGCACATGGTTATCCACAGCATCACAGAATTCATCCTGCGTATGGTCATCAAGAGCATTATCTGGTGGTAATGGGGCCTGATCGGCTGATAGATTGGCAGCAGTGTATAGATCATCGTGAGGCCCTGTTGGATCAGCCAAAAATAATGGATCTTGCTCATTGTGGTCCAAGTTATCATCTCCAGTGGACCTTTGCTCTTGAGCCGGGGGATGCTCTGAGGGTTTACGCTTTACCAGAGTCCAGCGCGTCTTGGGCCGACGAGCCAGGGGAGGCGGAGGAGGGGGCGGGGGTATACTGGACGCCCCTTTTGGTGGACATGCAGCGGTTGCATGTCCCAGTCTACGACAGGCAGTGCAAAATAGAGGCAAATCTTCGTAAACTATGGGCTGCAATATGAAACGCCCTTTCGCTTGGAGATATATCTTTTGCGGCAATTCTTGAGACACATCAATCTTCACACACACTCGAGCGACCGATGGCCGAAACCCTTCGGAAGTTGCAATATCAAGCTTAATCGGCAAGCCAATAGGCCAGACGATTTCAAACAAAGCCTCCCGCTGATGGAGATGGACAGGCAAGGCAAGTAGGGCAATCCAAACCGGGACAATGGGAACATCGGATGAAGGGTCAAAATCTACAGTCCACTTAGTAACCCTCATATGACACCCAGATATATGCCAAGATCGGCGATAAAAACACCGTAGATAGTCGGCCTCATTACGAAAATTCATCAAAATATGTGATTGATCAAGCAGTGTAATCCGAAGATCATGATGAAACCCAATTTTCTCGAAAACCTCTCGTATGACTTTTAACGGTGGACGGCCATACCAAAAAGTGCCAACCAATGTGTAACGGAAAGGAGCAGCAAGAGCATCAATTTCCGAATCAAGAAAAGAAACCAGGGGAATACCTTTGTGGCGAGCATCCGGCTTTGGCGAAATGGAGACTGACGGGGTAATGCTGGAACCAGCAACAACTGCAGCAAAAGATGGTGCAGTCGACATAGTGACGGCGGATGGGGAGAAAGGGAACAGCTTGGATGCGTAGCAGGACGAATTAGTGGAAATCGCTGATCACGGCGTGAAGACAATAGCGGTAGAGGAAGCCTGAGGCGGCGGCGGCTACTGCCGCCGAAAGGGGTGATCGCCGAACCGCATTCGTCTCTTTAACAAATATATATCGACATATCTCTCTATATATATGTGTATATGTATAGCGAAAAACCTTTAAGTCTAGCGGTTGAGTAGCGGGTCTCGAGTTCAATTCCCCTCCTCAATTTTTTTTAATAACGGAGGAGTCCTCCTTCATTTTATTATGATATCATGTCCCTCACTTATGGCGGAGGAATACCTTGTCTACATAAGAGTGCATAAAGTAACTGAATGTAACAACTTAAAGGACGAAAAGTAGAACAAAGTAATCCGTCACAGTTTATGGGAGTGAAAGAATGCCCATATAGTATATGACATGCCTCATCAAAACCTTGGCAAGCAAAACTACCCTTGTGGATAAAATCTTGCACAAAGGAAAAAGAGTACATATTTATCCAATATGGGACATCAAAATGCAACATGTGAATACAACAAACATCTCACAGCCAAAGCGTTTGTGTGTCATCCGCATCCTCCAAAGCATGCCATGCAAGACAAATGAAGATCATAAGTATCTGATAAAAACTGTGATAAACGGAAAAACCATGAGTGAAAAATATCGTACGCAGCCTGCCTGCATCTGGTACAATGCAGGCAGTGAAAGCAAAAGTATGCCAATCCATATGGAAGACTGTAGTAGTGTCAAATCTGTCGAAAGTTGTTGGTGGTTACATCCAATGCAACACTGCCGCGGACCAAAGGTGGTAGCCCGTCTGAAGTGAAAATACATGTAGTAGCTATCGTCATGCAATGCTATGCTAAATAACGAGCAGGCAGGTTGGCCTCTCGGTATGTATGCCTGATTGTTTTCTGAGTATGTCTAACTAATTCTTTGCAACCTGTCTCCAACTCAATGTTAGTATGTAATGGCAAAAAATATAGTAGAGCAAAAAAGGCAGCCAGAAGTTCAGCTGCAAAAGGTCGAAGAAGAGGCAATCGAAATGTTATTGCGCCAAGACAAATGCCACATGAATCACGCGAAATGGCCACACCTACGTCAAAATGACGGCCTACGGCGGCATCAGTGTTGAGCTTTAAATGGCCCGAGGGAGGAGTCATCCACCATATTACTTGTAATCTGGGCGGTTTAAGAGGAGGTAAAAGTCCTGTCAGTTGAATATTGTGGGTGGCCTGTGTTATTTTAGTTCCATCTATTGTCTTCCCCCATGAGTAATTATTAGCACGTATCTTCGCCATTATCCCAGAGCTTGTCCATGTGGAATCCTCATTATATGTAATGGATGTGTAAAAACACTAGATATTATATAAAATTATGCCAGGAGTTATAATATGCAACACACCTAACAGAGTGCGCGTGGAAGAAGAGAGCCACCAAGCCATCAAATATGGCCACAAATCCATGGAAGACGAATGTATCCCATTCAAACTTTCGGCAAAAAAATCCAAATCAGATGAATGAATTGACACTGAATAAACGAATGCGAAATTGTTGCTGATGCGGATGTGCAAAACAGACATTGTGTTGGATGTATAACCATAAACTTACGCAAATTATCTTCCAAAGGTAAAGCACGATTTGATAAGCACCACAAGAAATTTCGAATGATAGGCCGCTATTGTTTATGACAAATGAATGAGGATGATAAGATGGTTGGACGTGATACATGACAAACCTCAAATGCAGATTTCAAAGTGAACATGCCCGTATTGGTGAGTCGCCAAATGATCATATCACCATCCCACTGACTATGCTGCTGACCAGAGGAATGTACTTTACATATTAGCTTCCATGTAGGTGAGTCAGGGAGGCGTGGATGATAATCCCCTCCATTGTCATATTTTGCCATCATATATTTACTCCACAATGTGTTTTTTTGATGATAAGACCACCAAATACGAAAACAGTAAACCTCCTGTAGTGTAGCCAGATTTCACAGCCCTAAATCGCCCTCCTCATATGGTGTTTGAACGCGGCTCCAAGATATCTAGTGTTTTCTAGGCCCCTAATAAAATCGTGCCATTTTCCTATTGATCTCCTTAATGACCGATTTTGGTAGTCGCCCCACCGCCATTACATGTAAAGGCATCGTTGAGATAACATATCACAATAATACTAATCTGCCTGCCTGCGTCAGTAACTTATTGTGCCATACATGTAAACGAGAGTTGATATGCTGCAATAAAGTGTGCAATACCTGGCCTGTGGAATCCCCTTATGCAAAAAACATATGAGATACTTTAAAGGCAGAACAGTCGATTGCATTCCAAGTAGTTGTAAAAATTGCTGACGTCGAAATGTATTAACATTGGAGGAATCAATAAAGCGGCTCTTCTGCAAATTTGCCTTCTGACCCGATGCATATTCATATGAAGCCAAAAACTGTTTGAATGATCGAAGATTGCGTTTTCCACCTCTCAAAAATACTAAAAGTTCATTTACTTAAGCCAAATGTGTAACATGAAAAGGTATTCTGCCCAAACGAAAAGAAGAAATGCGCCCCTCTGCTACTGCAGCTTTGAGACCTCGACTGAAACCTTCTGAAGCGAGGATGAAGAGTAGAGGTGATAATGGATCACCTTGTTTTCCCCCTGTGTGGGACAGGGTGCACCATTAATTAAGACTTAAAATTGTGTGCTGCCTAAGTGATTCATAATTAATCTTATAAAAAATACAGAGAAGCCAAAAGCAGTTAGAAGCAATTCTAAATATCCCCAGCTGACTCTGTCAAAAGCCTTCTGCATATCCAACTTCAAACACAGCTGCCCTCCCCCACCACCTTTATCCAACATATGTACCATTTCCTTGGCTAAGAGGACTTGGGATGAAATGTCATAGCCTTTTATAAATCTTGTTTGCTCCAACGATATAATCTTGGGCAATAACCCACTAAGCCGTGTTGCTACGATGTGTGTACAAATTTTACTCATGAAGTTTGTTAAACAAATGGGCCGAAAATCACCAAAGGAGTGTGGTGCTACAACCTTGGGCAATAAAATGATCAATGCACTAGCCATGCATGTGGGTTGTGGAATACCAAGAAAAAACTCTTGCGCCGCTTTGACTACATCTATGGAAATAATATTCAAGTAGGAGCAGAAAAAATTACCATGAAAACCATCCGGACCCGCTGCACTTTGTGAATCTAAATGCCATACTACTGACTTTACCTCATCCGGCTGTGGTATTTGCGTGAGCATCGTATTCTCTTCGGCGGACACCAAAGTGGGTATATGATCCAGTATCTGACCATAATCACCAAATAGCTTCTCTTGTAAATAAAGCCGTGTAAAAAGAAATTGCTTCACTCTCCAGTTTATCCTGTGTATCACAAACTATGCCATCCACCGTATAGAGCTGCTGTAGCCTAAGATGGCATCTCCTGCCTTTATCAATGGAATGAAATCAACGGATATTGGCATCACCATCTCGGAGCCACTTGACACGAGCCTTCTGCTTTTAGAAATTGTATTCATACTTCGTTACAAGCATAAAATCTGCCTTGGCCTTGTGATATCCTGGCGATTGTTTGGGTTTGGATCCCCATCATATGTCTGCTCAGCGAGACGCAGTTTATCCTCTATGTGCTGTACATTACCAAAAATATTTCCAAAAATATTTTTATTCCATAATATAATATCCTGCTTGAGCCTTGTCAACTTACGATAGAAACCATACATGCCACCTGTAGTAGGATATGATTCCCATGGCGTCTTAACATAGGAATAAAAATCAGTGTGCGCCAACCAAGCATCAAGAAATCGAAATGATTTCGGACCAGTTGTCTGAGGTAGCTTGCAGATTGACAAAAGAGGTGTATGATCAGATGGAGCACGAGAAAGATGCGTTAGTTGTAGATCACCAAATGCATCCTGAAACATTGAATTTAGAAAAACCCAATCTAGGCAACGGCGCACACGTCCAAGGCTACGCCTGTCCGTCCATGTATATCGTGTACCATGATATGGTGGATCCACCAGCGCACAGTCATCAATGCAGTCATTAAAATCTTGTAATGAAGATAAATGTGGGTTAGAACGGCCTTTGTGATCCTCCAAAGAGCGGAATGTGTTAAAATCACCACATAATAGCCATGGGCGTGTTTGAGAGTTTGCATATCATCGCAGTGATTGCCAAAGGGGCCATCGTAGGACCACCGTATGATGAGCATAAACCACCGTCCAACAAAATGTGAAATTATTAGGCAAAAAAACAAAACGTAGATGTACAAATTGTTCTTCGGCACATAGCTGCTCAAGGTGATAATGATAGTCTCTCCAAAAGATCCATATGGCGCCGTTTGGTGAGCTATGAGAATATGAGAAACCCAGGTCCATCTGAACTCGTGTTATATGAGATAAAGAATGTTTATGTTCCAGCAAATCTAAAAGATTTAACTGATATATACGATCCAAACGATGCAAACGTGGCAGTGATGTGCTAATGCCACGTAAATTCCACGTCATAATATTCATTGGGAGGATGTGCAAGATTCACCCTTATGAAAGATCCTAGTTGCACTACGAGTTAGAACAGTTGAAAGAGGTAATGGAGACAACTCCTTTCTTGTACGCCTGCGATGTTTAGAGACTACCGGAATAAAACCTGCCTCATCTACTGGTGCAACCAGCCTATTTAGCAGCTCTTCCTCAGACAACGATGGGCCCAACAATTGTATGCGTCAGGTGATATCTTCTATAATAATAGGTATATCCTGCTGGGATGGGGAGTGAATATTTGGCAATTCTGTATCTGAGCTATGACCCACGTCAATGTCAGCCGCTTCATCGACGTGAACTTGATACTCAGCATCCTGACCTAGATGAGATAAATCATGTGCATAAGCCGGTTTGGGGATTTCCTCTTCTGCATTGTCCTCTGCTTATGCCTCAGTGTCTTTGGCTACCTGAACTGACTTCGGTTGCCAAACCTTTTTATTATGCATGGGTTATGGATCCTGAGTCTCATGTATTTCATGCGTTTTGGTACAGAAACCCTCTTTATGCCCAAATGTTCTGCATTTCATGCAATACAGCGGCAAATCTTTATAGAGAACATTTTGGAAAAAAGACGATGGGCCACAATCAACATAGATTTTCGTTGGTAGATCCACTGTCACATCTAACTCGATATAGACTCTGGCAACAGAAGGTCGGTTAAAATTTAACGTTGCTGGATCCACCTTTATTGGCCGTCCAATAGTACGTGCGATCACATAAAAAGCACGTTGATTATGTAAATGTATGGGCAAGCCAATGAAAGAAACCCAGACTGGAACCACTAGAGTTTCAAACTTGGGGTTGTATTCAGGTGTCCACTTGGTGACTCTCATCTCATATCCAAGAATACGCCATATGCCACGATAAAAACGACGTGTGTAATCATCCTCCCTATCGAAATTCAGCAGTATATGGGAATCATCTAAAAGGCATGTGGTAACCGTACCTGAGAATCCAATAACATCTAAAGCGCGGCGGATAGAAGCCATCACCGGCCGGCCTCGCCAAAACGTACCAACCAAAGCATAGCAAAAGCGCGAGGCCAAGGCATCGATTTCGGCAGTGGTGAATTGCATCGATGGTGCTCCCTTGTAGCGTCCAATATCACGATCTAAGAACGAAGCAGAGGAGGAGACAACAGATGCAAAAGACTTGGATAACAGAGGTGGATCGCCAACCATCACCGGCAAAGACAGGGTATCGCGCGATCGCCTTGTCGCCGCCGCCAGAGAGCTTTTAGTATCTTTTTATGTAATTAAATATTTCCTCCAATTTATATATATATATATATATATACTTAAATAAATCCGCATGTATTATATATATATGTGTGTGTGTATATATATATAAAGGAAAAAACGCTCTCGGGCTCTGCTCTATCTGTTGATTTTGCGTTTTGCAGCAGTCTCCCCATGTCGCAGCTGGGCTAGCCGGCCTCGACCACCCGCTCGTTCGCCTCCATCCTTACTGCTACACCAACAACAATTGCCCCGAAATGTTGAGAAATCGTGGTTTGAGTGATTTGAAAATGCATGATTTAAATGTTATGAAATGCATGAATAAACTGTTACTTGACATACCTATGTGATAAATATGATTTATATGCTTATATATATTGTTGTCGTACTAACGTGCCATGAAACGTTAAAGCTTACATCATATAGCAAACATGTGTTGTCTTTATACTATTTGCAGGTGCCATGATTAATGAACTAAACTAGTTCATTAAGTGAAGTACTTAAGGAGATGAACTAACTAGTTCATTAAATGAAGACATATTTGGAGAGAGCTATTTGGCAACAAACTTGAAATGGGAAGTCTTTTCTTCTTCACATACACACACGCCATATATATATATATATATATATATATATATATATATATATATATATATTATATCCATATTTTTTTACGACAAACTATATACTTATATTTGACATTCTAGCGACACGTCATACATATCATAAACGTATGTCGACATCACACCATCATATACACATCATATTTATGAGTATATATAGGTCTCATATCATACATTACAAGTCATATTGCTATCAAAATTACAACGACATGTCACGAGGCCATAAGCCGAAAATTGTCATATCGGGTGACTACCGAACCTTTACCGACATGTCACGTACTTACCATATAAAGACGGACAGCCTATATACACTCAAAATACTCAGAAAATTTGTGCTCCACATGTCAAAATCAACCCCAAAGTCGTACCATGTTTACACACATCAATCACTCACAATTTAGCCTTAATTTGTGGAGAATCCAAACTCAATTTTTTTTAAAGCACATGGCGTTTTTAACATCAGCCATAGGAGCTGAAACTACACTTTATTTTATGTATATTATGTGTGACATAATATAATATATTATATGTCTAAGAAGTTTGAGATTACTCGGAGAAAAATCGCGTAATCGACGAAAGTCGAAAATTCGGTTTTCTACAATTACTATGCTTGGAAGGTTTTTGTCTTGATGTAACATATATCTAGACACTTTTTACACATCCAAGATATATTAGAGTATTCTGAAAAAATCAATTAAGAGCTGATTGCAATTTACCATGTGTGAAGATTATGCATTATTATTTGACAAAGTTTACCAAAAGATAATTCAGCACATGGTGCAGGTGTATTGACATGCCATTTCAACTTATTTGGAGCCTAGGTGGAGCTTGTTTGGCCCTTTGATATGTGGAGGATAAGAGACATGTGATTGGTGACATTGAAGAGGAAAAGACTCACATGGAAACATTTAAAAATCAAACAAGTGCTAAAATTTCAGCACATGGTATTGCTTGCCGATTTTTACCCTAATTGTCTTCCAATTTTCTTCCTAAATTATGGGGTAATCATATCTTGATTAATTGAAACTCAACTTTTGTGTAATTGAGCATGTGTTTCAGATTTTAAGTTGAATTTCTAGCTCATTTTATGGACTGCCAAGGTGGATAAACGATGGACAATCATAAAGTGAAAACTAGGCGAAGACAAGTCATTCGTCCAATCATATTTCGCCAACTAAGCAAGGGTGTGTCACCATGTTATACAATGCAATCTTCCAAGGGTATTCAAGACAATTTTCAATGAAGAATTCTGCCCTAGGGGTCTGCCACACACTTATAAAAGGAGGCAAGATGATTCAAACAATGCTAAGCCAAAGTTCACATTCTTTCAAGATCAAACAATACTATTCTCTTCTTCTCTTATTCTTTTCTCTTGCTCCTAGCTTCAAGCCTATCATTCTTATATTCCATATACTATATAGGCTTTGTTCATACCACCCACATACATTCATCTCTTGTACAAGGTTGATCAAGGTGTGATCTTACCTTCATTTGATCAGTCGTGGTGTTTGTGTTGTGGTGTTTGTTTGTTTGATTGTAAAAGGGTGGAGTTGGTGTTTAACTCCAGTCATTATTATGGAAAGGTATTATTTGTAATTAGTGAATAGCGAGTAAGGTCTCCTCGAAGACTGAAGTTGGTTGATTTAACCAAACCAGTATAAAAATCTTGGTGTTATTTACTTTCAGCACTTTTACTTTCAGTTTTCAGTTTTCTACATTGTTTTCATACTGACGGAAAAAATAGAAAATGCTTTCCAAAAATCATAAAATCTTGTAAAAACATAGCCACATGTTTTAGATTTCATTTGGGACAATTTTCATCCAATTTGGTTAAGTATAAGTCAGTCAAACATTAATAGTTCTGAAACTAGTGCAATCTGATTCTCAGATCTACAAAGGTTGAGAACATCAACGTGGTTGACATACTTACCAAAAGAATTTTGAAAAACTGTTTCAACCCATTAAAGTGCACATCTTAAGGGTCATGCATAATATTTTTAGGTCATTTAGAGTTGTCAATCAATGGGAATAAATTTTTCTTTTCGAAGCATAGTTTCTGTCAGATTGACGCAATCTGAGCAAAAACAGTTTTTCAAGGGGTTGCACTAAGAGTTTTATTCTGAAATTTTGATGTCCCATTAACGATATCTGAGAGCGCATTCTCACCAAATTTAACGATTTTTGGAGCTATACAACCTGGTCAACTAGTTAATTCAAAACAAGATCTGGAAACAGAAACTATTTTTAGAAGTGAATTATTTGGTCTAAAAAGTTTTAAAAACGAATTTTCCGCACTCACTATTGAACCCCCTTTCTAGTGGTGCTATACAGGTACTACAAGTGGTATTAGAGTACAGCCACACTCACTACAAGAAGATTAAACGACTTTTGTGAGATGGCATCCACTAGTCACAAGACCAAACAAGAAGTTATGTCAAGCCAAAGGCCTCCTCTTTTCGACGGTGAGTCTTTTATACAATGGAAACTTCGTATGAAACTTTTCCTTATGTCTATTGATATAGACCTGTGGTCCATCATAGAAGACGATCCTTTTTTTTCATCTAAGATATCCACAGTTGACGGTGTCACTTTAGAAGTCGTAAAACCAAAGCAAGAATACACTAGTGATGACTAAAAACGTATTTTCAAGGGGGTAGACTTAGAATTTTAATTTGAAATTTTTATGAGTCACTCATAATATCTGAGAGGACATCTTCACCAAATTTCATAATTTTTGGAGTTCTACAACTAGGTCATTTAGATAAAATAAATCCGGGTCTGTAAATAAAATCTGTTTTCAGAAGTGAGTAATTTGGTTTAAAAAGTTTTAAAAACCAATTTTTTCGCACTCACTATTGAACCCCCTTCTAGTGATGCTATACAGGTCCTACAAGTGGTATCAAAGCGCAGGCACACTCACTACAAAAGGATCAAACGATCTTTGTGAGATGGCGTCCACTAGTCACAAGATTGAACAAGAAGGTATGTCGAGTCAAGGGCCTCCTCTTTTTGGCGGTGAGTCCTTTATACAATGAAAACTTAGAATGAAACTCTTTCTTATGGCCATTGATACAGACTTGTGGTCCATTATAGAAAATGGTCCTTTTATTTCTTCTAAGTTATCCACAGTTGATGGTGTCATATTAGAAGTCGTAAAACCGAAACAAGAATACACTAGTGATGACAAAAAAAATTAAGTATGAATGCTAGAGACATGAAACTTCTTTTAAATAGGTTGAGTAAAAGTGAATTGAGTTATGTGTCAAATTGCTCTAGTGCCCAAGAAATGTGGAGAATTCTTGAAATGAAATATGAAGGTACTAGTGAAGTTAAAGAGTCCAAGATAAACATGCTTATGTCTACTCTTGAATCCTTCAAATTATACCGAATGAATCTATTGTTGATACGGATTTAAGATTGACTAACATTTACAATTTCCTTGAGTCTCTTGGAAAATTATTTTCTTCATAGGAAAAGGTGCAAAAGGTATTAAGAAGCCTCCCATTCGAATGGGATCCCAAA
Source organism: Eustoma russellianum (assembly GCA_036186865.1). Classification (NCBI taxonomy): domain Eukaryota; kingdom Viridiplantae; phylum Streptophyta; class Magnoliopsida; order Gentianales; family Gentianaceae; genus Eustoma; species Eustoma russellianum. The sequence goes on along the minus strand of AP025040.1, from coordinate 21,105,724 downwards.
GTCACTGCAATTGGAGAAAGTAAGGAAACAAAATCGATAAAGATGGAGGAATCAATCGGATCACTAAAGGTATACGAAAACAAACTCACACTAAGGAAATCGGAATCAATGTCAAATCAAGGTAAGACTATAGCATTTAAATCAAATGAATACGTCTCTACTTCCTCTGATCACATAGATGATAGTGACACAGAATCGGATAACAAGGATCTAATATTATTGGCTAAAGGTTTAAGAAAGTTTATGAGAAAGTCATTAAAGAATAAACATAAGGCTGTTTCAACTAAGAGAAATAAAAATAAAAATAACGTTAAATATATAAAATACCATGAATGTGGAAAACATAGACACCTATCATATGACTGCCTGAACAAGGACAAACCGATAAACAAAAACCGTGACAAGGACTGGACTAAAAATAGACCCGCCTCAAAACTTAAACAAAGGAATACAATAAGTGCTCTCAAGGCCTCCACTTGGAGTGACTCATCCGATTCTGAGACTGATGAAACGGAAGAAGAGACAGGATAAGTATGCTTTGCATCCAAGGCATCAAACGAGGTATGTTTTGACTCCGACTCTGATTCCAAACCCTCTTATGATAATTTATTTAGTCAATATCTTGAATTGCATAAACTCACGAAGACTCTTGCAAAAGAAAAGAAACGGTTGATTGAAGACAAGAAGTCGTTAGAATCTTCAAACAAGAATCTTGTATCTCAATTAAACGATTCAAAAGAAGAGCCGTCTTGCACGATTAATGCATTACAATCTGAGATTTCATCATTAATATCCGAAAATAATGAGATGAAAGCTGAGATTTCAAATTTGAAATCAAGAAACGCCGATTTTGAAAAGATGGTAAAACAGTTCGATACGGGTAAATAATGTCTAATGTATTAAGGAATCTGGAGTTCATAATTCTCGGACCTACTTAGCGTAAGTTAAAAAAGCTAGCCATCAACGTCACCGGCACAAACGCTCCGACACCCTCTGGCTCTGTTGCCAACTCACCGGCCGGCAGCGGTTTAGCACCCTCGTCGCCGACACCGTCGAGTGGATATGTTCCTCCATCATCAAGCTCTGCCCCAATTTCTCTGGCTGCACCTTTGCCTATAACTTAGTTGTCGATTGCATCAGAATTCTTTTACTAGATATTGATAACTCGGGCATTAATTCCATCATCCGTAGAGCTAACAAAGGAGGGGTTTATATTTGCAAACAACTTGTAAAGCTGCCTGTGGTACGTATTGTATTTTCCCAAAGAATCTTAATATCTTTGGTGTCCAAACACTACGCGACTTGGACGACGAGGCAGAGGTTGTGAACTCATCTGTGTAAGCCTTCTAGCTGCTGCACCGTCCTCCGGCAGTTTAGAACCCTCGTCGCCGAGTAGATCTGTTTCGCCATCACCAAGCTCGGCTCTAATTGCTGCGGGAGCTTTGCCTACAACTGTCGGCAAGTCTTGTCGCTTGGACCTTGGTGTGCAACAGCTGAACCAGGTGATATAGTTTCATTTTTTTTGTATTATCATTGAAGTATTTTTGATTGTTTACATTTAGTTTCAAACTTTAGTTTCAAACTATCGGCATCAGTAGCAAACCTTGGATTTTTAGTTTTAGTTGCAATAATTGATAGAAGACGTCATGATTTTTCCGTGAGACCATGTCTAAGGAAGAGGGGTGTAGGTAAGGGGAAGAAAAATGAAGATAGTCTAAGGGTAGCCTCTTGGAATGTTGGAACATTAAGTGGTAAATTGTTTGAGGTTGTAGATACACTTAAGAGACGTAAGATAGATATAGCATGCCTCCAAGAAATTAGGTGGAAAGGGAATAAAGGTAAAGAGTGTAATGGGTATAAGTTGTTGTATTCAGGGTCAGATGGGACCAAGAATGGGGTAGGATTCCTAGTAAAGATAGAATTACACACGAACGTGATTGATGTGATTAGATATAATGATAGAATTATGGTGTTGAAGTTAGTACTAAATAAGGAGGTAGTGGCAGTGATTTGCGTCTACGCACCCCAAGTGGGATTAGGAGAACATGAGAAGAAAAAGTTTTGGGATTGCTTAGATGTAGTGTTAAAGGCAATACCCAGGGAAGAACGAATTTGTATCAGAGGTGATTTTAATGGACATATTGGAAAGAATAGCGATGGTTTTCAGTCGGTACATGGCGGGTTTGGTTATGGAGATAGAAACGAACAAGGTAGAGATCTGCTAGACCTAGCAATAGCCCATGACC
>AP025040.1:20981123-21082539 GCA_036186865.1 Eustoma russellianum | reverse complement strand
AACTGAAGGAGGTATGTAGAACTTGTTGAACTCTTTGTAAGAACCTTTCCCATGGTATTGGTCTCGGTAAAGATTGCAAATTTGCTTTCCACCACGGATTTGCTTCTCCAAGCATAAATGGTCTAACTGCTTGTGTTTTCATTTCTTCTGGTGCACGGATTAACTCAAAGCAATTCTCCGCTTCATCTAGCCATTTTTCAGCAATGTCTGGGTCTGATTTTCCTTGGTGGTACATCGGCTCTTTTCACTTTCTCAAAATAATACTGTGCATCCCTAACTGGCTCATGAGGCTGAGGAGGGGCATTTTGCTGCATCATAACCTGGCCAATTTGCATCACAGTCTGGCAGAAAGCCTGAAAGGCGTGGATATCAGGGATCATCTGAGGTAAAGGCCCCTGAGGTGGAGGATTATTCTGAGCAGGAGGTGGGTTCTGATCCTGCGGTGGTAGTGGCGGAGCGACTTGAGCGGGTGGAGGAGGAACGGGCTCCTGAGGCTGTGGAGGGAATTGCTCCTGTGTAGTGGGTCAGGCTCTAGCGGGTCTGCCACAAGGTCGAGCCATCTGCACTACAGAGCGTCGGAATTTATTCAAAGTTGAAATATCAAGATAAGGGACCGAAATCAATTCATAATTCAATGGAATATTCGAGAAGATAAGATTCAGATTAAATTTCTGAGGCATTTAAAATCTCATCGACTAGGATTTAATCACTAGGTTAAGGCCCTAATTCCAGTCTAAGTCATCCTAGTCTAAGGTCGACACTCTTCTAAGATCATGACTTAGGTCTAAGGTCAAACTTAGATTTCTAAAATCACAACTTAATTCTATATTCTGCCCGAATCTAGAGCCTGGGTTCTGATACCACATGTAGCGCCCCGTACCCAGCCTGCCCGCATACGGTGCGCCTGCCGTACTTCGCTACGGAGAGTACCAGACGTCAATGCATAACATGTCACAGTCCATAACAAATTTATGGACTTTATGCCTTCATCTTAACAGGTAAGCAAAAACTTAGGAAGAATAAAAACTTTTAAACAAAACATTCCGAATATCCGACATAAGGTCTACAACCATGTCCGAAAAATAAAGGGAAATCTGTTCCAACATAAGTCCATCAAAACATAAACCCGTCATAATAAAAATCCTTAAGCTGCCATCCACTCGTACGTTTACGGATATAGAATTCTAGGCTCATCGTCAATCCACTCTACATCGTTTCCTGCAGGCTCTGGGGAAAAAATAAGAGGGTGAGTGACAAAGTCACCAGTTAGTACACCATAAACAATCAAGAATTAAATAGAAAGTATACACAGAACCAAATCCCAAGAAATTTGGATTCCCAGCATACCTGACATTCAATCCATTAGCCGCAATGGAAATAAGATCATAACTTATGTGATGAAAGATAATAAGATCATAACTTAAGTGAAAGAAAATAATAAGATCATAACCTAAGTAACAGTACAGCTAGCATTTGACTAGTAATTAGATGCAATGTGTAGGAATATGCAAATGTGACGCAACATGATAAGATAAGAATTAATTCGATCATTCTTTCATTCAAAATATAATCATCATAAAACAAGAATAGAGAGTGTTCAGATCTATTATCTCCGGATCTGAGGCGGTCATACCATTCCCTTCAGATCTATTATTTCCGAAAAAACGGTAATACAATCAATCATCATCATCAGGTCTATTCTCTTCGGACCTGAACGGTCATAAATCATCATCCTCAGGTCTATTATCTCAGGGCTTGGACGGTCATAATCATCATCCTCAGGTCTATTATCTCTGGGCCTGGACGGTCATACTCGTCATCAGATCAATTAACTCCGGATCTGGAGCGGGTTGTGCTGGCCAGGAATTATTGGTACCAAGAGGAGTCTTTCTTTCAAAAATAAAATATGTTCTTCAAAAGAGCTTTTCTTAAATTTCTTTGGCATAAATCAGTCTCATAAATCGTATGAACATGGACAATGCAATGCATGATATGCAACATGCAATTCATAACTAAATATAGATCACATAAACCAAATTGTCCCTTAAGCTGGAAAATAGTCCAGCATTATTGCTCTGTTCATATGGCCTCAAACTTACCAATTCAGGGCCTATTTTCAGAAACTTAAGCCACGCATATGCATAATGGGTTCTTAGTTACATGCCAAAAAAATTTCGTAATATTCCGAGGTGATTAAAACCCTCAAATCACTAAATTACTGAAAAGGGGTACTGCTGAATCCGGCAGTACAGTACCCGCCCTTACCTTAGTTCCATGGGCCATAAAGCCTTATTCAATTAAGACTATTGACTAGAAAACATAGACAATATACTGAGGAGAAATATTCAGAGGCCAAAACATCACATACAAGTCCAATTAAACAAAATCAAGGCCTCACAATACACGCTACTATGCTGCCCTGTTTTCCAGTTTTGCACCGTAACATTCACTTCAATTGTTACCCCATAAAAATAGTGATTACAAGCAAATTCTTTTCATGGACGTGTTCATCTATGTCTTAGGTAAATACCATAAAATTTTCAAGGCAATCCAATATGCTTAAGAGGGTCATTTAATTTTCTTTCTCACACTAGGTACTTGCAGGAACTGCAGTGACCTATTCCTACTAAACATTTTACTAAGGTCAAACCACAAGTCCTTTTAACAAAATTCCACCTCACAAATTTACTACACATATAAGGCTACCATCTTACTAAAATATTGCTAAATTGCACACTCCTATGGTTTCGTTTTCAGGCCAAACACTTCACTACTCAAAACTGTCCAGTTCCAGAAAATTTGCCTTTCATCACTTTTTCTTATCAACCTTTCCCAAGTAAATTTATTTCCCTAAAATAACTTACTAAACACTAAACGCACACTTTAACATAATCATTCCAAGTCTCATAATATTCTCTAGGCTACACATGAACCACGCCAAAACAGCCTTGCAATTTTACACATAGCACACGCCATCTTCATACATTTTACACCTCATAAAGTCTATTTTTGACAAGACTAATTCATTTATCAAATAATCACCACAACAGCCCGTATTTTGTGCATAGTAGATCTCATGTCATATTTGAGTTTGAGCACAAACATATCCATATAGTAAATCATTCAATCATGCCAACGCTTTTCTTTATAACCACTAAGTTCTCATGTTTGGTACTTAGAATATTCAACTAAGATTTATATCTTAGAAATGGCTAGTCATTAAAGCATACACTTCACAAATAAGTCAAGATTTCTTAGAGTATACTTGCCTCTTTGAGCTTAAAACTTTCCCTAGCTTGAGCCTTGGTTGAAATGGAGTAAAGTTCCCTCCAACTTCTCCATATAGCATACGGTTTTGGAGAGAAAATAAAAGTGGACAGTAGCTACCATTTTAAATGCATAAAACAGCTAGTTTGAGGCTAGATTGTCTTACCAAAATAGGATTCAAATGGGGATTGAAAGAGATTCAACCCACTAAGATGCTAACACCACCTAGAACTTGAAGAATCTTCACCTAGTGACCATTTATAGGTCACGGGTTGTAAGGGAAAAAAGTAAAATGTGAGCCTTAAAATTTAAAGAAAGTGGAAGCCACTTCTAGAAGCTAAGATGTAACTCACCTAGATGGAACTTGGAGCTTGAAGATGAAGTTGATCTTGAGACTCCCTTAGCCAAGATTGCCGTAGGAGAGTATTGGGGGAGTAGCCTAATTGTTCAATGAGTCTTTAGTGGTTTGCTTGGGGTAACTCTTGAGAGTGTTGAGAGTTGGGGAAGGGAAGGAAGCTTCTAGGTCCACTTGAAAATGGTTTCTTGTGATACCGAGAGGAGCTAGTCGACGGTTTTGTTAAAGGAGGAGGAGGAGAGACTTCTCTTTTGCATGGACACCATCATGAGGCTCATTTAGTGTCTTGCCTCATTTACTCCTTGAGTTACTTTTGAGGTTGGGTTAAGAAAAAAGTAATTAGGGTTGTTGATAAAGGTTCTCATGGCTTAACCATGGTCTAATACCCGGTGGCATGGGGGGGTTTCTTAGGCTTCTTTATTCTTTATTTGCTTTTGAAGATAAGTTAAGGTAAAAAGGTTACTAAAGTGGTTAGTTTAGGTGTTAATGGTAAAGGTGATCCCATGAATCTCCCATTGCTTGCATCCAATGGCCTTAAGGGTAAGGAGGGAGAAATCACCATCATAAGGCTATTACTACATGTGTAGGACCTATTTAGAATTGTTTTAAGAGGCAAATAAAGTGATTAGTTGGGGTATTGAGATAAAAAGTGATCTCATGGATGCCTCATTATTGTAATGCGCGGTGGTTGAAAAGGAAAAAGGAGGGAAGCTTTTTCTTAAACTCTTGAAACACATTTAGTAGAATACTTAATTACATGTGTAAGATTTTAGGCTTACTTTAAGAAGGCTATTAAAAGCTAGTTGTCTTGTAAGAATTTAAAGTACTCTAGAGTCTCCAAGCCCTTATGGCCGAAAATTCTAAAAGGTCTTGGGAGGACAAAATTGTCATTTCACATGCTTCATAGGACATACTTGGAGTATTATACTATTTCTTACTTTAAGGAAATGAATTTAAAAAAGAAGTTATAAATCTTAATAAAATGCACTTTAACATTTTATTAAACCACTTCATACGAGTCTTAAGTACATAACGATTTTCCGCTGGGTACAACAGCATCTTTATGGACATGCATGATGGAATGATTGGTTTTGTACCATCATAAGACTACAATACTTCTATTTCTATGGAATCCTCTTCTTCTACATATGAACATGAATAAAATTACATGCATGTAATTAAAATAATCATGGAGGAAGTTCTTACAACACTTTCTAGTATAGTACTCCCATATGACTACAATTTACATTGAAGTAGTAAAAGGATAGTAAAGGTCCCCTCTGTTTGACATGCACGGCCTCATTGGCCTATTGATGACTCAATTTTGTTTTGCATATCCCATTAGAGTATCATCCTAAGTATATTTGATTAATACATTCAAGGAAAGTACACATGCATCATCTATTTCAACATGCAACATTCTTCTCATTCAACAATGGTTAGAGACTTCAATTTTAGTTGCATACATGATCCGTTTATTACGTGTGAACATACTAAACTCCATCTTTAATTTCCTTTAAGGAGCTAGGAAGAATACTTGCCTTGGAAGCTTGAATCTTACACTAACTAGTGAAATATCTCTCCTTTGATGCCTAGCTTGAAGGTCACAGCCTTGAAGACCAATAATAAGAGAAGATTAGTTCTTTAGGAAGATATAAGAGTTTAAATGTACTAGAACCAATTCTAAAGGATTCTTACCTTGAGTGGTTTAGGTACTCCTATTTATTCCACTAAGATTACTCCTTCTTCCTCCTTGTTGGAACCTACAGTTGAAAGCTTAAAATGGAGATGATTTGAGTATCTTTGAGATGAATGGAAAGAGATAAGGATGTGAAGGAGATAGAGATGGAGGTTACCTTGAGTTCTAGAATGCATGTAACCTTGATTCTTGCTTGTCAGAAAGAGGAAGTTCCTCTCCTTCCTGGCTTGAGCTCACGGTTTGGAGGATGATGGAATGGAGGATTTGAGTTGCTTGGAGGGAGAGAGAAGTGTGATGGGAGGAGTTGAGAGGTAAGTGTAATATGGAATAAGAAAGCAAGATGAATTTTATATTATGGGTGGAGGGGAAGCCTTGGCCGGATGTGAGTAGTGGAGGAAGTGATGGGATTCTTCTTAGATGATGAAAAGGGTGGAAGAGAAAAGCATTTGCATGAAAGAAGAGAGGTTGGTTGTCTTACATGGTGTAAGACTTGTAATGGTAAGGAGAATTAAAAATAAAATGGATAAGTAGAAAATCATGGGAAAAGATGAAGAGAGAGGTCGGATGGTGAGGTGGAGAGAAAAACCATTTTGCATGAATTTGGATTGGAGGGGTTTTATTTTGTGTAAGAGAAAGAAATGATTAGGTTGAAGATTAAATAATAGTAACAAAAATGTATGAAAATTGGAGGAAATAGAGGGAGGGGCCGGATGGAGTAGTAGGCAAGTGGAATGTGAATTTCCTATTACATCCTTCTATATGTGTGGCATTTTTCTTTTCCTTTTATTTAAATTCCTAAATAGAGTTGTACCAATTTTCTTTATTTATAATTCATTAACCCACACTCATTCGATTAATTTGGAAATTATAATATTTATTTAAGTAATCTTACACACCTTATCTTAATTTATGGTATTAAGACAATTTATTCTAAGCACGTAACAGGGTTAAGATGTAACCGTTCTCCCCCCTTATAAAAAGTTTTGACCTCAAAACTTACGTACTTCAGTCGAAAAGCTTAGGATGCTGCTCTCGCATCTGCTGTTCTGGCTCCCAAGTCGCTTCCCGTTCTGTGTGATTACTCCATTGAACTTTTACAAACGGAATTGACTTGCTTCGTAATATCTGTTCCTTTCGATCTACAATTCATACTGGTACTTCGTCGTACGAAGCATTGTCCTTGATTTCCACATGCTGATGTTCTAGTACATGAATCAGGTCATTAACGAATCTTCGTAGTTGCATCGTTCCAGATAATCAGCAATTTGTCGTTTCATTCCATTCCACCAGTAATGTCGCTTTAAATATTGATACATCTTAGTAGCTCCAGGGTGTACGGATAGTCGAGAATTGTGAGCTTCCTTCAGGATCTCTTTTCGAATTTCCTTGTCACTTGGCACACATAGCCGGTTTTGAAACCATAAACTGCCATCATCTCTAATTTGAAAATCATCTGTTGGTGCTTTTTTAGCCTTATCTACAATTCTTGACAACTCATCACCCCTTAGTTGTGCATCTTTTATCCGATCAATCAATGTTGGCGTTATTACTAAGGTTGCTAGAATATTAGCTGTAGACTCGACCATTTCAAGTTCAAATTCAGCCATGTCTCGCTCTGGAAGTGTTTGTTGTTGGACCGTGTACCTGCAATAAACACCACTAGAGGGGGGTGAATAGTGGTTAGCGGAAATTACACTAGCACCCTTGATTAAAAACTCCTTTGAAAACAGAATCTGACAGAGCCTCAGATTCAGAACCTGTTATTGAAAAATTCAAAGATAATTGTACACAACTCCAACTATTATGAAACTTTCCAGAATTGAACTTCAATGAGTAAGAAAGACTCTATCCAAAAATCAGATAAAAATAAGATCGTTTGATCCTTCAAACAAATAAAAAGATTCAGATGGTCAACCTGGACAGAATTGGACAGAATGTTGCTGATTTTGAAAAACGTGTTTCTCTTTGAATACTCAACCAAAAAGGTTGATCTTTATATCATAACACTCCTTAGGATGTGTAGATTAAGTTTTCAAAAGGCCTTGACCTTAAACAATTCTTAATAAATACAGAATTTAAGTTTTCTCAAAACTGGTCAGATTGCAGCCAGATTGGAGCAGTTATCTTGAAAAGACTGAAAGACTAACTTTCCCTTGCTCAAATCAAGTGATTCTTGTTGAAAATGAAAGATAACAGTCTAAAGTATAACTCCACCAAAAATCACGAATTTTGAAAATGTTTAGCTATTTTTTCAAAACGTGAGAAGTTATGTGAAATCTGTAGTAAAAACGGGCAGAAAACAGAAATGAAGAAACAAGAAAAGAACACCGAGGATTTATCCTGGTTCGGTCAATATGACCTACTCTAGTCCCAAGGAACACCTTTCCTTGGATTTCACTATGCAAAGAAACACCTTACAACAAGAACCAAGCTTGATCCTTGGGTTATACACCAACCCTACTCAAGACTTGGATAATCACCTTCTAAGCAACACTTAGTTACAACACCTCTACCACCTATTGATGTAGCCTTATAAAGATGGCTAATCAATCTTACAAATGAAGCTCAAGAGACGTGTATCACAACAAAAACAACAAGAACACATTTGCTACAAAGAATGGAACAAGAACAACAACAAGAAGAAGATGATAGCTAGACAATTCAATAAATGCTAGTGAGCTTCAAGTGTGTTTCATCTTCTTCACCATTGCCTCTATTTATAGTGTGATTTGAGCCTTGAAGATAAGAACTCCAATGTGTCACCATCTTCATCATCAATTCCAAATGCCTTCTCATCATTGGTTGGCCTTGTACACTTGGCAAAATAAAACACAATGATTGGTCCACCTTGGCAACTCTATGTGGCCGAACATTTAAGCTCAAAGATGATTTGGAATTATCTTGAAAATGTGAAGATAATAGCACCATAACAACTCCATCTTCTTCTCAACTCTTTGGCAAGATAATAGGCATGTAGGCATTGACCATTTTAAATTCAAAAATTCAGCTCCAAAATAACTAAGTAGCCGTTGGCTACTTCTTGGATTTTCCAAAAATAGTTTTGATTTTCTTTAATAAAATAGGAAAAGATAATACCACAAAATTATCCTCAACTCCAAGCACAAGAATAGGACATGTGAAGTCTTCATTTGACTTCAAAAAATCTGCTGAAAAACCTCAAGAAAACCAAGTAGCCGTTTGGCTACATTTGAATTTTACAAGTTGGCAATTTTGCCAACTAGCTCCTTTTTGATTGGTCCACTTGTCTCCACCTCACAAAATGAATTACACATCATATTCAACTGTTTATACAAGTTTGCAGACTGGCAAATATGTATATCAACTCAAATTTTTGAAGAATAAATCACCAAATAATAATTGACAAGATTATGTCAATATATGCCACCAACATTCCAACTATTTCTTCTTGCATGTAGGGAACACTTCCACATCTTTAACAACTTTATAACCTCTGAAAAATGATGATAGATATGTTCTTATAACACATATAAGAAAGTCTTCAAGATACACAAAGAATGTGACATCTCAAATCGTCACATATCCAGCTATAGTCAACAATATCATCATGTGAGAGAATAAGATATAAGATCACCATATAATCTTCAAAATAATAATAGCTCAACTCCAGAATGAAGATAATAATATGCTCAAGAGATTTCTTGAGTGAAAATACCATAAATACCCTCAGGGGTAAAATGAACAAAATACCCCTGGTATATGAAAACTCCAGAAATGACCCCGATGGTCAGAAATAATCAAGATATCACCCTTTTCATAATAAATAGTATAAGAATGCACCCTTGAAATATTTTCACCATATCAAGTTCCTACAAAACTCAAAATACCAATTTTGCCCTTTTTGGTAAGTTGTAGAAACTTCTAAGGCACATTAGTCACAAGACAATTATAATCACCAATATCTCATAAGAATCACATAATAAACATATATGAAATATATATAAATGAAAAACAATCATTTCATCACTTTTTAGAAAAATAAACATTCTGTGAGATGTGGATCTATCCATGTGAGGGGCTGACGTACGTCGATCAATCCACGTGAGGGGTTGACGTACGTCGATCGATCCACGTGAGAGATCGACGTCTTACTGTGAGTTTGGTTCTTCTCAGTTCAACATGGATCGATCCACATGAGGGGCTGATGTACATGGATCGATCTATGTGTCTCTGCCTAAGAGATCCACGTCATTTTTCTTCACTTTTTCAACCTTTAATCCCTTATAACACCATATGTGACATTTCTAAGTATTCACCACTTAAAATCATGACTTTGAAAATTATCCAAACATATTTCTCAACATTCTCCCCCTTTTGGATGATTTTCAAAATAACTTAAAATGATTTTAATGTCACAACTCATAACCATTATGTCACAACTCATAACCATTTGTTTAACATCATAAATCTTACCAATTGTTTTCAAACTTTGTTTTCAACAAAATTTTAAATAGTTATGCTCCCCCTCAACTTATACTCTCCCCCTTAACCTATACTCAACTCATAACCAATTGAAAATTACTTAACTCATAACCAATTGAACTAAAATCATGTTCTTATTCTATCTCCCCCTTTATTTTGCAAATCATGCAAAAGATAGAACTATACAATGGTGTCATAACTCATCATACCTAACTTGGCTCGTAAGTTTTCAAACGTGGCTTGATTAAGGGGTTTGGTAAAGATATCAGCGATTTGGTGATCAGTTCTTATATGGTTTATGACTATATCCTCATTCTGAACATGATCGCGAAGAAAGTGGTATCGCACCTCAATGTGTTTGGCCTTAGAATGAAGCACCGGATTCCGAGAAAGATTGATTGCACTTGTGCTATCGCAGAAAATGGGAATCTTATTCATTTTAATGCCAAAATTACTAAGTTGCTGTTTAAGCCAAAGTACTTGGGTAGTACATAAACTCAAAGCAATATACTCGGCTTCAGTGGTAGAAAGAGCTACACTAGCTTGCTTTTTAGAAAACCAAGAGATCAAGTTGGTTCCTATGAATTGACATGTACCGCTAGTGGATTTTCTATCTAACTTGAAACCACCATAATCAGCATCACTATATGCGTGTAATTCCAACTTAGCGTTTCTGTCATACCACAGTCCTAAGTGAGGTGTATGCTTAAGATATCTAAAGATCTTTTTCACCGCATTGTAATGTGATACCTTAGGACAAGATTGAAACCTAGCACACATATACACACTAAACATGATATCAGGTCTTGATGCTGTTAAGTATAACAGTGATCCAATCATAGACCTATAGAGTGTGTCATCAAAAGGTTTACCATTTTTTTATCCTTATCAAGTTTGGTACTAACACTCATGGGGGTAGTTGTCGGTTTCAACTCTTCAAAGCCAAACTTCTTAATCATATCATTGACATACTTAAGTTGGCTAATATGAATTCCTTGAGGGGTTTGTTTGATTTGAAGGCCTAAGAAGCAGTTCAATTCTCCTACCATTGACATTTCAAATTCTGACTTCATACACTCTTCGAAATCTTTTGCTAAGGTAGGGTTGGTTGAACCAAAGATTATATCATCTATGTATATTTGAACTATTAACAAATCATTATCTTTTCTTCTTAGGATTAATGTGTTGTCGATGGTCCCCCTTTGATAATTATTTGCAATAAGGAAGTTTGCAAATCTATCATACCAAGCTCTTGGAGCTTGTTTCAAACCATATAAAGCTTTTTTAAGCTTACAAACATGGTTAGGATTCTTTGGATCTTCGAATCCATGGGGTTGTTTGACAACCACTTCTTCTTGGATGTATCCATTCAAGAATGCACTCTTGACATCCATTTGGAAGAGCTTAATATTTCTTAGACTTGCAATCGCAAGTAACAATCTAATTGCTTCTAGTCGTGCAACGGGTGCAAAGGTTTCTTCATAATCTATTCCTTCTTTTTGATTATAACCTTGTGCGACTAGCCTATCCTTATTTCTTGTAATATTTCCTTGTTCGTCTATTTTATTCCTAAAGACCCATTTAGTTCCTATGATAGACTTGTCTTCAGGTTTAGGTACTAAGTTCCACACGACATTCCTTGTGAATTGATTTAATTCCTCATGCATAGCATCTATCCATGATATGTCACCTAAGGCTTCCTTAACATTCTTAGGTTCTATGTGTGAGACTAAGCTATGTCCTTCAAGCTGACTTATGTTTCTACGTGTTCTAACCCCAACACTTGGATCCCCAATGATTAATTCTCTAGGGTGCCACCAATTCCTAGATTGACTATGTTCACCCTCCTCTTGTTCAAATGTTTCATTAGTGTGAACGTTATCATATGTAATTGGATTATTAGTTGTATTATCTTCCAATTGCAAAGTCTCTTGATTTATTTCATCTAAGGGTTCATGCATGTCTTGTTCAGGGGGAGTTGGTTCTAGATGCTCAAGTACAGGCTCAAGTAATACATCACCACCAAACATATTTTCAACATTAGTTTCTTGTTTATGTTGATTTTTATCACTAACTTCAAAGCATGCATTTTCATTGAATTTCACATGTATGGATTTAATTATCTTTCTAGATGCAGGATTATAACACCTATATGCTCTTGAGTTAGTAGAATAACCAACAAATATGCATTCAATAGACTTTTGTTCAAATTTATCTAGATTATCCTTAGTGTTCAACACAAAACATTTACATCAAAATACTTTAAGATAATCTCTCTTAGGTTGTCTATTGTTTAGCGATTCATAAGGCGTTTTATTTAATTTCTTTCTAATAGTAAGCCTATTTATAATATAGCATCCACAACTAACAGCTTCAGCCCATAAATATTTAGGTAATTTATTTTCACAAAGCATTGTCCTAGCAACTTCTTGAATTGTTCTACTTTTATGTTCAACAACTCCATTGAGTTGTGGCATTCTAGGTGGTGAGAACTCATGTTTAATTCCATATAGTTCGCAAAATTTGATTACGTCTTTGTTTTTAAATTCTCCACCTCTATCACTTCTAATCCTTTTAACATTTTCTTCATAAATGTTTTCAAGTTGCTTAATAAGGGTTTCGATTGCTAATGGAGCATCGTCTTTGTGTGTTAAGAACAATGTCCATGTGTAGCGTGAGTAATCATCTACTATGACACACACATAGTAGTGTCCACCTAGACTTCTTGTCCTACTTGGACCAAATAAGTCTAAGTGAAGCAATTGTAGTACATGACTAGTACTCACTTCATGTTTCGGTTTTAAGGTTTCTTTAATGTGTTTTCCCTTAATACATGTTTCACACATTTGAAAATTATCTAAGTGTAACTTAGGCATTCCTCTAATTAAATTCTTCTTAGATAATTTCTTAATGGTTGAAATTCCTATATGGCCTAATCTCCGATGCCATAAATTCACATCTAAGTCATGTGATATAAGACATTTAACCTTAGCTTTTAACATGTTATCTAAGGTAAGAGTATAAATATTACCATCTCTATTTCGTTTTAAAACTATTTCTCCTTTTTCATATATTATATCACACGAAGTAGGAAGAAAAGAGACATTATAACCACAATCTGTAAGTTGAGAAATACTAAGTAAATTATAAGAGAGATTGCTTACTAACAACACGTTTCGTATTTGAAATGTGTTAGGGTCCCCAATTGTTCATTTTCCAACAACTTGTCCTTTGTTGTTGTCACCGAATGTTACTTTTCCTCCATTCTTGATATGTTCCAATTCGATGAATAGTTTGGGGTTCCCCGTCATATGCCTCGAACATCCACTATCTAAAAACCATTTGGTTTTCAGATTCTTTGTCTTTGCCTCCTTCTTGCATTCTTTGCGTTTTTCCTACAATGGGGACAAAGTTTTAGGTACCCTTTATTTGGGTCCTTGAATGTTACGGGCACTATTCTTGTTTAGATATCCCTTAGGTATCCAAACTTGAACATACCTTTTAGGCACATTTTTAGCATAATTATAATTTGGAAAATAAGACGAATTAGCATATAGATGATCATTCCACATAAGTGAAGATGTATTATTATACATGTTGCGCCATGGTTAATAATCATTATATGATGGCTGAGTTTTATAATATATATAAGGCATGCGATTTGGTTTCTTGAATGGCGCTATATAAGGGTGTTCATAGGCATTTCTATAAGACTTATAAGAGTGTTGCCTATACATAGGTTCATAATAAGTTGGATGCATTTTATTATGTCTAGTTGCATTTGTATACATATAGGCATAATTTCTAGGTTGTTTGATGCAAAATTTGGCCTAGATGTATGTTTATGCGTGTGTGTTTTTATGGGTGTATGTTGCATTTTTGCCTTAGAATAAACAGAAGAAGGAGTAGAAGAAGATTTAGCAGGCAAAGTTGTTTTTATATCTTTATAAGGATGTTTAGTAGTTGAAGATACAAACTTAGTCTTTCTACCTACTTTGTCATCTTCTTCTTTATAGCCTAAGCCGGTTTTATCATTTCCATATTTTTGTGACGAGATTAGTGTATCTAACATATTAGCACCCAACTTAAATTGTTCTAACATTTTTTCTAAGTTAAGTTTAGAAGACTTAAGTTGTACTTTCTCATGTTCACAACTTTCCAACTTAGACTTTAACATATTATTTTCCATTTTTAACTTTTGTTTATCTTTCCTATATGATTCAATTTTATTCTCTAAAGAATCAAGAGTTTTAGAAGTCTCTTGTTTAAGAGATTCTAATTGATCAGAAAATTCCAAGTTGGACGTCTTCAACTTGTCATTTTCTTCAACTAGTTTCTTCTTTTCTTTAGAGAGCCTCTTACAGTGAGCATGCATTCTTAAGAACTCTTCATACATTTCATCAAATGTCATGTCACTATCAGAATCACTATCAGATGAAGAACATACCTCGTCGGATACGAAGCAGACTTGAGCTTCCTCAGTTTCGGATTCTGAGTCGGATGAGTCGCTCCATGTGCTCACCTTAATTACTCGTTTCCCTTTTCTTGCCTTAGACTCCTTTGTCTTTGTCGTTTGTGCTTCCTTGTCCTTGGCTTGTTTATTATTGTTGTTATTACTATTATTTTTCTTCGTGGGACTTTCGTATGACATATGTCCTTTTTGACCGTATTCATAACACTTTAATTCTTTATTATACCATTTGTTTGTATTATTTTTCCTAGGTTGAGAAGAAGAAGAAGAAGAACGTTGCCTATTCCTATTAGGACGTTTGAAAAACTTTCTAAGTTTTCTTGCTATTATTATCAAGTCATCATCTAATTCAGTATCACTATTATTGTCATCATTATTTGTATGTGTTTCAGTTGTTTTGAAAGCTATTGACTTACTGATGATTTAGATGACTCGGACTTCCGTTGGTTTAGTTTTACCTCATAGACTTTAAGAGACCCGATCAATTCATTCATCTTAGTGATTGACTTTGTCTCCTCGATTGCAGTCATCTTTGGATCCTATTCAGCAGGAAGGCTTCGTAGCACCTTTTGAACCTTTTCATTGTTTGAAAATGACTTCCCTAAAGCTTCAAGGGCATTGAAAATATTAGTAATCCTCAAATCCATAGATGTTATGGATTCGTTCGGCAACATTTTGAAAGTCTCTAATTCAGTCATAAGCATGTTTATTTTTGACTCTTTAACACCACTAGTACCTTCATGCTTTAATACAAGTGATTTCAACATGTCGTGTGCGCTTGTGCAATTTGACACATATCCTGCTTCAGAAGTTGTAAGTCTATTCAAAAGTAATTGCATAGCTTTAGCATTCATGGACATTTTCTTTTTATCTTCCAATGATCATTCACTTTTATACTTTTCAACCTCCTGTGTGACTTCTCTAACTTGTACAACTTTCATTGGAATATACGGCCCATCTTCAACTATAGACCATAAATCGATGTCTATAGCCATTAAGAATAGCCTCATTCTTAGTTTCCAATGAACAAAATTATTGCCATCAAAAAGAGGAGGGCGTTGGGTGGACATACCTTCCAACTCACCTTTGTGAGAAACAATAGCCATTGTATGTACCTTGGATTTGAGACAAGCGGTATATAATGAATTGTTGTTTCTTGGCCTTGTATTGTTCGTATGGTGTTGAATCTTGCTTCTTTTGAGTGGTGTTGACCTGGCTCTGATACCCATTGTTGGACCATGTACCTGCAATAAACACCACTAGAGGGAGGGTGAATAGTGGTTAGCGAAAATTACACTAGTACCCTTGATTAAAACCCCTTTGAAAACAGAATCTGACACAGCCTCAGATTCAGAACCTATTTTTGAAAAATTCAAAGATAATTTTACACAACTCCAAAAATTATGAAACTTTCCAGAATTGAACTTCAATGAGTTAACAAGACTCTATCCAAAAATCAGACAAAAATAAGATCGTTTGACCCTTCAAACAAATAAAAAGATTCAGATGGTCAATCTGGACAGAATTGGACAGAATGTTGCTGATGTTGAAAAACGTGTTTCTCTTTGAATACTCAACCAAAAAGGTTGATATTTATATCAAAACACTCCTTAGGATGTGTAGAGGAAGTTTCCAAAATGCCCTGACCTAAAAAATTCTTAATAAATACAGAATTTAAGTTTTCTCAAAACTAGTCAGATTGCAGCCAGATTGGAGCAGTTATCTTGAAAAGACTGAAAGACTAACTTTCCCTTGCTCAAATCAAGTGATTCTTGTTGCAAATGAAATCTAACAGTCTAAAGTATAACTCCACCAAAAATCACGAATTTGGAAAATGTTTAGCTATTTTTTCAAAACGTGAGCAGTTGTGTGAAATGTGCAGTAAAAACGGGCAAAAAACAGAAATGAAGAAACAACACAAGAACACCGAGGATTTATCCTGGTTCGGTCAATGTGACCTACTCCAGTCCCAAGGAACACCTTTCCTTGGATTTCACTATGCAAAGAAACACCTTACAACAAGAACCAAGCTTGATCCTTGGGTTATACACCAACCCTACTCAAGACTTGGATAATCACCTTCTATGCAACACTTAGTTGTAACACCTCTACCACCTATTAATGTAGCCTTATAAAGATGGCTAATCAATCTTACAAATGAAGCTCAAGAGGCTTGTAGCACAACAAAAACAACAAGAACACCTTTGCTACAAAGAATGGAACCAGAACAACAACAAGAAGAAGATGATAGCTAGACAATTCAACAAATGTTTGTGAGCTTCAAGTGTGTTTCATCTTCTTCACCATTGCCTCAATTTAGAGTGTGATTTGAGCCTTGAAGATAAGAACTCCAATGTGTCACCATCTTCATCATCAATTCCAAATGCCTTCTCATCATTGGTTGGCCTTGTACACTTGGCAAAATAAAACACAATGATTGGTCCACCTTGGCAACTCCATGTGGCCGAAAATTTAAGCTCAAAGATGACTTAGAATTATCTTGAAAATGTGAAGATAATAGCACCATAACAACTCCATCATCTTCTCAAATCTTTGGCAAGATAATAGGCATGTGGGGATTGACCATTTTAAATTCAAAAATTCAGCTCCAAAATAACTAAGTAGTCGTTGGCTACTTCTTGGATTTTCCAAAAATAGTTTTGATTTTCTTTAATAAAATAAGAAAAGATAATACCACCAAATTATCCTAAACTCCAACCACAAGAATAGGACATGTGAAGTCTTCATTTGACTTCAAAAAATCTGCTGAAAAAATCAAGAAAACCAAGTAGCCGTTTGGCTACATTTGAATTTTACAAGTTGGCAATTTTGCCAACTAGCTCCTTTTTGATCGGTCCACTTGTCTCCACCTCACAAAATAAATTACACATCATATTCAACTGTTTATACACATTTGGAGGCTAGCAAATATGTATATCAACTCAAATTTGTGAAGAAAAAATCACCAAATAATAATTGACAAGATTATGTCAATATATGCCACCAAAATTCCAACTATTTCTTCTTGCATGTAGGGAACACTTCGACATCTTTAACACCTTTATAACCTATGAAACATGATGATAGATATGTTCTTATAACACATATAAGAAAGTCTTCAAGATAGACAAAAAATGTGACATCTCAAATCGTCACATATCTAGCTATAGTCAACAATATCATCATGTGAGAGAATAAGATATAAGATCACAATATAATCTTCAAAATAATAATAGCTCAACTCCAGAATGAAGATAATAATATGCTCAAGAGATTCCTTGAGTGAAAATACCATAAATACCCTCGGGAGTAAAATGACCAAAATACCCCTGGTATATGGAAACTCCAGAAATGACCCCAATGGTCAAAAATAATCAAGATATCACCCTTGTCATGATAAATAGTATAAGAATACACCCTTGAAATATTTTCACCATATCATGTTCCTACAAAACTCAAAATACCAATTTTGCCCTTTTGGTAAGTTGTAGAAACTTCCAAGGCACGTTAGTCACAAGACAATTATAATCACCAATATCTCATAAGAATCACATAATAAACATATATGAAACATATATAAATGAAAAACAATCATTTCATCACTTTTCAGAAAAATAAACATTCTGTGAGACGTGTATCTATCCATGTGAGGGGCTGACGTGAGGGGCTGACGTACGTCGATCGATCCACGTGAGAGATCGACGTCATGCTGTGAGTTTGGTTCTTCTCTGTTAAACATGGATCGATCCACATGAGAGGCTGATGTACATGGATCGATCCATGTACCTCTGCCTGAGAGATCCACGTCATTTTTCTTCACTTTTTCAACCTTTAATCCCTTATAACACCATATGTGACATTTCTAAGTATTCACCACTTAAAATCATGACTTTGAAAATTATCCAAACATATTTCTCTGCGTGGCTGGATTTTTGAATTAATGCGTCAGCCACTTTGTTTGCTTTACCTGGGTGGTAATGAATGGCCAAGTCATAATCATGTATCAGTTCCAGCCACCTGTGTTGTCTCATATTTTATTCTTTTTGAGTGAATAAGTATTTCAGACTCTTATGATTGGTGTATACCTCACATCGTTCCCTATACAGATAATGTCTCCAAATTTTTAGTGCAAACACCACAGCGGCTAATACCAAATCGTACACTGGGTAATTTTCCTTATAAGGTTTAAGTTGTCAAGATGTGTATGCAATGACTCGGTCCTTCTATATAAAATGCAGCCTAATCCATTCCGAGAGGTGTCACTATAAATAGTGTAACTTTTCCCAGCAACTGGTTGAGCTAAGATTAGGGCTGAGGTTAATCTTGGTTTGAGTTTAGTGAAGCTCTTTTCGCAATCTGCTATCCACTCAAATTAGGTTTTCTTTTGTGTTAGTCTTGTCAGGGGTACCGCTATTCTAGAGAATCCTTCTACGAACTTCTAATAATAGCCGGTTAGCCCCAGAAAACTTTGAACCTCAGTCACATTCGTGGGTCGTGAACAATCCATAATTGTGTCGATCTTCTTAGGATCTACTACTATGCCAGCTTCCGACATAGCATGTTCCAAGAAAGCGACACTCTGTAGACAAAATTCGCATTTGCGGAACTTGGCATACAATTGCTTTTCTTCAAGATACTCAATACTACGGTTAAATGCTCGGCGTGAGTATCCTCATCTGGTGAGTATACCAGAATATCATCGATAAATACTACAACAAATTTGTCTAGTTGTTCGCAAAATACCATGTTCATTAGATCTATGAATGCGGCGGGAGCATTCGTTAATCCGAATGGCATTACCAGAAATTCGTAATGCCATTCGAGTTTGAAAAGCGGTCTTTGGAATGTTTTTGGCCTTAATTTGCAGCTGATGATAATCTGACCGAAGATCGATCTTATTGAATACAGTGGCTCCTCTAAGCTGATCGAACATGTCATCAATCCGAGGCAGAGGATACCTATTTTTAATGGTGACTTTATTTAACTCTCCGTAATCGATGCATAATTGCATGTTGCTGTCCTTTTTCTGTACAAACAACACTGGTGCTCCCCACGGTGACATGCTAGACCTGATGAAATTTTTATGAATCCGCTCCTGCAATTGTGTTTTTAGCTCTTTTAATTCTGCTGCAGCCATTCTGTAGGGAGCCTTCAAGATGGGTTCTGTTCCAGACATCACATTAATCTCGAAATCGATTTCTCGATCTGGTGGTAAACCTGGCAAATCTTCTGGAAATACTTTCGGGAACTTTCAAACTATTGGAATACTCTGCATGGACGATGCCTCACTCTCGGCTTCCAGAGCATATACTGAGAACCCCTCATCTCCTTTCCTTAGTGCTCGGAAAGCCTGAACTGCGGTTAGATATATGTTCTGGGGGGCCTTTTTCAACTTATTATTTCCCTGATAGATAATTTCCTTCTGCCCTGGGTTTTGGATCATTATCTACTTTTTCCGACAATCAATTTGGGTATGATTGTGGAATAACCAGTCCATACCCAGAATAACATCAAAGTCACCCATATGTATTGGAATTAAAGTTGACTCAAATTGCTGGCCTTCCATTTGGATTCCACAATTCTTATACAAATAGTGTGACATGATGACCTAATCACCCGCTGCCAGAACCGTATAGGGGTTTTCTAACCAGGTAGGACAACTATTCAACTTCTTGCCAAGTCTTTTAGATATAAAGGAGTGGCTTGCGCCACTGTCGAACAATATGCTTGCCAGTACATTATTTACTAGTATTGCACGTGAATCCACTCATATACAAATATAAAATTTCTACATTAGATATGGAAGATTCCGTCATAGGTCCTACCATGCAACATCGTATAATACTTAATGCGAGTTATAAGCAATTAGGTTGAAGCATATACTAGTGAATACCTGCCACGACATCAGGAGCCTCCTCTACTTTTGCATCCGTCATAACATGCACTCTCTCATTAGCCTGAGGGCGTCCTCCTTGCTGCTGCTGTGGTTTTTGCCTTTCTGGACATTCTCTAATCATGTGACCCGTCTTGCCAAACCCAAAACATGCTCAGCTCTCCTTTTGGCATTCTCCAAGATGATTTTTCTGACATGTCTGACATTTCAGAAAAACTGGTTGTGTCTGATTCTGCTGACTTTGTGGTTGAACTTCTCTCTGCCTATTTGATGTTGACGTTGAGGCTGCGACCTCCCACCTGCTCCCTTCTAAAACTTAGTTTGCTGTTCGTGCCGCCCTCCGGTTATTTCTCTAGGTCTCTTGTCCTTTGTCTCTTCATCTCATCTTGCAATATCCCGTTCAACTCTATAGCACGCGTCCAACAACTGACCGAAATTGACCAGATTTTCCTTTACAATCCAAGTCTGGATCCTCGAATTTAGTCCCCTTTCGAACTTGATCATCTTCTGTCTTTCATATGCCATCACAGACGGAACATACCGACCTAATATTGTGAATCGATTAACATATTCAGAAATGGTCATACCAACCACTTGCTTCAGAGATTCAAACTCATTGATTTTCCTGATGGTCACTGAAGGTGGAATGTAAAACTTCTGAAAGTCATCTACAAATCTCTCCTAAGTCACAGGTGTTGCCAATGGTTGAATTTTCATTTTCCACTATTGATTGGCTTCACCAATTATAAATGGGCGAATAACCTGAGTCTTAACTTCATTAGGTACTTGTAACAATTTGAAACAGTTCTCAACCTCGTCCAACTATTTTTCAGCCTCGTCCGAATCTGGCCCTCCTTCCAAACTTGGCACACACGATCTCTTAAGTTCAGCGAAAAAATATCTGGTGCCCATCTGCTGTGGCTGCTGTTGTTGAGGTGGCAGGACTGGTGCAACTTCAGCATTTTTCACTGTTTGTCCTAACTGAATCATGGCGTCAAAGAAGGCTTAAGGAATACTTCTAGGGCCCTGTGCCTGTGGAGGAGGGACTTGTTCTGGTGGGGGTGGCACCCAGTCCTCAGCTGGTGGTGCTAGTGGTGGTGGAGATAATTGAGCGGATCTGTTCATACGTGATCTGCCTCGGGGTCTTGAAGCCATCCTATCGACACAATTAATTCACATTATCAGCTTACAGGTTCATTAAAAATTTTCCTTCAACACTTCATTTGTGTGCATAGTAGGTCCTAGTTAACCATTCTAGTAACCCTACCCTAGGCTGTCTCAGTCATCTAAGATCAACCTTAAGTTCTAAAATCATATCTTATGTACTTATCATTTTTTAGCTTAACTATCCGCTATGGATCTGGAGCCTTGGCTCTGATACCACAAGTAGCGCCCCGTCCGGGACTAGGGTCTTGGTACAGTGCACCTGTCGTACTCTACTACAAGGAGTACAAGGCGCCGATAACATACATGAATAAATCGTCGTAAAAAGCAGAAATAACATCAACATAAGTACAACCTAATACATCCGTATAAGTGTCATGAGTACATCAAGAGTACAAAATATCATAATACAGAGCTGAATATCCAAAATACAAAAGAGGCCGTAGCCAGCTACTAGTCAGCTCCTCGCACCTAGTCTCAAGGTTCATCCTCAATAAACTCTGTCTTAGGGTCATGTGGATCTGCATAGTGGAATAAAGGGGTGAGCAATAACAAATCGCTCAGCAAGTATTTCTGCCTAGGTTCGTCAAGTGGATCATACATGGGGACTGGGGAAGTGGGTGGTATAGTATGGTGTAACAAAGACATCCGATGCTCAATGTAAACAGAAATAGTAAGGCATAAACTAAGTGCTGAAATATTAAAGAAGATACCATAACGTGAAGAACTACCACAGATGAAAAGCATCGTAAACACACTCTTCTGCTAAACATTCTTGTCTTAACCCATAGTTACTTTGTTTCTGTGTATGATCTTCTTTGGTTTGCTTCTTGTTATTATTTAGTCATACATGGTCTCGTTTTTTCAAGATTCATAACTTAGGGCCACTAGAGGGTACATGAGACCTGATCATCATATATACATCGTAAAACTTTTGGAAAACATTTCATTTCATACATGCATAAACATGACATGACATGAGTGGCTATAGCACTTTGCATAACATAGGAATAGTACCAACGACATATCGAATGATTACCTGAGTAGCGACGAGTACCGTTTAGGAATCCTGATGGTCCAACCACGGTGTTACATCATACATACATAGGACAAACGGTGACGCGTTAGAGTAGAGAACCCGAGTCCCGGACGCAGTGCTACACTCTGCGATAAAGTATTTTGCCCCTGACATCCTCCCCCAGGACCAAACATTAGGCAACTCTCCATACAGAACATCATAGACGTAACAGAAAGACAGAGAACCCTTGCCCCAGACAAGGTGTTACACTCAGCCTGTAGATCATGCGTATATAGATATGTGGAGAGCCCTTGTCCCAGAAAATGTGTTATACTCACCCATGGATACATGCATAGGTCAAATGGAATCATTCGTCTCGTGGTACAAATCAGTAAATCATGAAAACATTAAAACATTTCATGCAGAGCTTATAAACATGGTTGGAAAGAAACTTAGTGTTGTTGAAAACTATGAAGACAACATGCATGAAGGAAGGCTGTACATAAATTTCTTTTCACTATTATTTGGGTTTAATCTTGGCTTGGTCATATTTTTAGTTACTTATAATTCATTTCATTAGCTTGTTGTAATTGATTAGATTGCCCCTTGGTTGGGCCGTGTGCCATTAATATATGGACCTTTATAGTATTATGTATTCATGATGATTGAATATTTAGATTGTCTTTTGTTAATGGCACTAATTTAAGTTACACTTCATTTTATTTGCATAATCGTGATCCAAAGTCATCCATTACTAATAATGCACCTAAACTTGGGCTTAGGGCCGAAAGGCCCTTCTTGCTCCTTTTACATTTATAAACTTTCATTTAATGTCCCTTTGGGGTCAATTTTCATATATGTAACTTTTGCTAATATTATGATCTCATGGAAATTATTATATGGTCGTACTTTACTAGTGTAGATACAAAAAGGGCCATTGGGCCGGAAGTTGTGTAGTCCATGTCTTGGAATTTTATTCTTATGCAATGGATACACTTATGGCCTTTTTCCTTTTCATGTGCTTGATACTTTATACATAATCATGAAAATATACTTTTTTGGAATTTGTACTTCAATTAGAACCTATCTTAGATCCCCTTGGCCGAATCTAGGGGTGGTTTCAATTATAAAATTACCAACATTTACATTCATGCATGATGGCGAGGATGATGATAAAATCCATTTATTCATTTTAATTATTGTAGGTATGGTGATGATATTCCATAATGTACATCAACCTACTTAATGTTAACATGCTCAAATTCCATTACACATAAATAATCATGTCCATAAAGATTAACTTTATGATGATGATCGTTCTACAAACGACATGCAAGCATATATAGCACATAATGTAGAACAACTATAATATTTCACCTTTCTTAGAACATGATCATCAAGATACACATCATGATAATGTTGATGATTTCACGGCCTATGTGAGAGACTCATGGACCGTCCCCTATAGAAAGAAAAATGATGATTCTAACATTGATGATAATCAAAGATGGCATCTTTATGGACATGCATGATGGAATGATTGGTTCTGTACCATCATAATACTACAATAATTCTATTTCTACGGAATCCTCTTCTTCTACATATGAACATTAATTAAATGAATTGCATGTAATCAAAATGATCATGGATGAAGTTCTTATAACACTTTCTAGTATAGTACTCCTATATGACTACAATTTACATTAAAGTAGTAAAAGGATAGTAAAGGTCCCCTCTTTTTGACATGCACGGCCTCATTGTCCAATTGATGACTCAATTATGTTTTGCATGAATCCATTCAAGAAAAGTACACATGCATCATTAATTTCAACATGCAACATTATTCTCATTCAACAAAGGTTAGAGACTTCAATTTTAATTGCACGCATGGTCCATTTATTATGTGTGAACATACTAAACTCCATCTTTAATTTCCTTGAAGGAGCTAGGAAGAATACTTGCCTTTGAAGCTTGAATCTTACACTAACTAGTGAAAGATCTCTCCTTTGATGCCTAGCTTGAAGGTCACAGCCTTGAAGGCCAAGAATAAGAGAAGATTAGTTCTTTAGGAAGATGTGAGAGTTTAAATGTATTAGAACCAATTCTAAAGGATTCTTACCTTGAGTGGTTTAGGTACTCTTATTTATTCCACTAAGATTACTCCTTCTTCCTCCTTGTTGGAACCTACGGTTGAAAGCTTAAAATGGAGATGATTTTAGTATCTTTGAGATGAATGAAAAGAGATAAGGATGTGAAGGAGATAGAGCTGGACGTTACCTTGAGTTCTAGAGTGCATGCAACCTTGATTCTTGCTTGTAAGAAAGAGGAAGTTCCTCTCCTTCCTGGCTTGAGCTCACGGTTTGGAGGATGATGGAATGGAGGATTTAAGTTGCTTGGAGGGAGAGAGAAGTGTGATGGGAGGAGTTGAGGGGTAAGTGTAATATGTAATAAGAAAGCTAGATGAATTGTATTTTATGGGTGGAGGGGAAGCCTTGTCCGGATGTGAGTAGTGGAGGAAGTGATGGGATTCTTCTTGGATGATGAAAAGGGTGGAGAGAAAAGCATTTGCATGAAAGAAGAGAGGTTGGTTGTCTTACATGGTGTAGGACTTGTAATGATTAAGGAGAATTTAAAACAAAATGGAGAAGTAGAAAATCTTGGGAGAATTTAAAACAAAATGGAGAAGTAGAAAATCTTGGGGGAAAACGAAGAGAGAGGCCGGATGGTGAGGTGGAGAGAAAAAGCATTTTGCATGAATTTGGATTGGTGGGGTTTTAGTTTGTGTAAGAGAAAGAAATGATTAGGTTGAAGATTAAATAATAGTAATAAAAATGTAAGAAAATTGGAAGAAATAGAGGGAGGGGCCGGATGGGGTAGTAGGCAAGTGGAATGTGAATTTCCTATTACATCCGTCTATATGTGTGGCATTTTTCTTTTCCTTTTATTTAAATTCCTAAATACAGTTGTACCAATTTTATTTATTTAAAATTTATTAACCCACACTCATTAGATTAATTTGGAAATTCTAATATTTATTTAAGTAATCTTACACACCTTATCTTAATTTACGGCATTATGAAAAAATTTATTCTAAGCATGTTACGGGGGGTTAGGGTGTAACACTCTTGCAAAGGGTTGAAGGAATAAGGACCCAAAATAACGGGTACCTAATTTGTTGTTACACATTGCAGGGAACACATAAATCAGAAGATACATCAATCAAGTGGTTCTTTGATAATGATTGCTCGAGGCACATGGCGGGTGATCCAAGCTTGTCCTCAAAGTTGAAGAAGGTTATGAAAGGTGGATTGGTAACCTTTGGAGACAACAACGAAGGAAGGATCATCGGAAAAGGAACAATTGGAAAACTGAGCACTCTTCAAATCTCCAACGTGTTCATGGTAAGTAATCTATCCTAAAATTGCTTAGCATTTCACAATTTCTGGATAATGGTTTTGATGTGTGCTTTTCTCATCCATACTGTAATATAGTTAATAAAAACGGAGAAAAAGTATTAAAAGGTAAAAGAGAAGGCAATATTTTTACACTATCTATGGATGACATGTTAGACGCTAAAGAAAGATGTTTTATGTCAAATGAACCTAATGTGAATTTATGGCATCGACGTTTAGGACACATTGGCATCTCAACTCTAGACAAACTTCAACAAAAGAATCTAGTACAAGGATTGCCTAAACTTGATTTAGACAACTTTAAGTTGTGTGAATCTTGTATTAGAGGCAAACAAACATGTGAATCACTTAAGTCTAAGAATGAGATTAGTACATCTAGAGTCTTAGAATTATTACATATTGATTTGTTTGGTCCTAGTCGTACTAGAAGTCTTGGTGGGCGACATTATACATGTGTCATCGTTGATGATTTTTCTCGCTACACATGGCCTTTATTTTTTGCAAATAAAAATGATAATGCCGTTGAGATTGCTAAATTAATAAAACAATTTGAAAATGAATATGGTTTAAATGTGAAAAAGATTAGGAGCGATAGAGGCGACGAATTTAAAAATAAATATATGATTGCATTTTGCGAAGGAAAGGGTATTAAGCACGAGTTTTTACCACCTAGAACACCACAATTAAACGGAGTAGTAGAAAGAAAGAATAGGACATTACAAGAAATTGCAAGAACCATGCTATGTGATAATAAACTTCCTAGATTTTTGTGGGCAAAAGCCGTAAAAAGTGCATGCTATATAGTTAACCGCTTATCGATTAGAAAGAAAATAAACAAAACCCTTTTACGAGATTTTAAATGATTGCATGCTTAAGATTGATTATTTTCATGTGTTTGGTTGTAAATGCTTTGTATTAAACACAAAAGGTAATCTAGATAAATTTGAGCCGAAATCCATTGAATGCGTCTTTGTTGGATATTCTGTGAACTCTAAAGCGTATAGATGATACGATCCTGTCACTAGACGGATTTTAGAATCTATTCATGTGAAATTTAATGAATTTGGTGAACTTGAAATAAATAAAGAATATGATGATGATTTTAAACTAAAGCCCGTGTTGGATGATATAAAAGAAAATATTGTACATGATGAACACGACACACTAGAAATGCATGATCACTTAGAAATGCATGAAAACTTAGAAGATAATAAGATGGCATAAGGATCACCCACACGACCTCATCATAGGGGACATATCACAAGGTGTACGACCATGTAGAAGAATAAATCAAGATGAAATAAATCAATTCCATGCTATGATATCTGAAATAGAACTCAAGAATATGCTTGATGCTTTGAATGATTCTTCTTGGATTGATGCTATGCATGATGAACTAAATCAATTCACAAGAAACGATATATGAGATTTAGTACCCCGACCACAAGATAAGAAAATAATAGGCACAAAGTGGGTGTTTAGAAACAAAATGAATGAAGATGGTAAAGTCGTTAGAAACAAAGCTGGCTTGTAGCACAAGGCTATAATCAAGAAGAGAGAATAGATTACGAAGAAACATTTGCACCCGTAGCACGATTAGAAGCTATACGATTATTACTTGCTATTGCTTGCACAAAGAATTTTAAACTTTATCAAATAGATGTAAAAAGTGCATTCTTAAATGATTTTATACAAAAAGAAGTCTATGTAAAGCAACCACCCGGCTTTGATGATATAAAACATCCTAATCATGCGTATAAGTTAAGGAAGGCAACATATGGTTTAAAACAAGCACCTAGGGCTTGGTACGATTGTTTGGCTACTTTTCTTTTAGAAAATAGATTTAAAAGAGGAACTATAGATAGTACTCTATTCTTAAAACAAGAAAAATTGGATTTGCTTATTATTCAAATTTATGTCGATGATATTGTGTTTGGATCTATATGTCATAAGTTAGCAGAAGAATTTGAAACTTGCATGAAATCCGAGTTTCAAATGTCTATGGTAGGTGAATTAAATTACTTTTTTGGCTTGCAAATTAAACAAACTAGTAAAGGCATACATATAAGTCAAGTTAAATACGTAAATGGCATGATTAATAAGTTTAATTTTGGAAACTTGAAACCATCTACCACCCCTATGAGTATAACCACTAAACTTGAGAAAGATGAAAATGGAGAAGACTTTGATAATGAGTTGTATAGGTCTATGATGGGTTCTTTTCTTTATCTTACTACAAATAGACCCGACATCATGTTTAGTGTTTGTATGTGTGCTCGTTTTCAAAGTAATCCTAAGTCTCACACTATAATGCTGTGAAAAGGATATTTTGGTACATTAAGCACACTCCCACATTATGAATTTGGTATGATAAAAACTGTGAATTTAACTTACATGCATATACTAATGCAGATTGTGGCGGATGTAAAATAGATAGAAAAAGCACAAGTGGTACATGTCAATTTATTGGTAACTCACTAATCTCATAGTTTTCGAAAAAGCAAGCTAGTGTAGCATTATCCACCACCGAAGCAAAATGCATGGCACTCAGTCTTTGTTGCACACAACTATTATGGCTAAAACAACAAATATCAGATTTCGGTTTACTTGTAAATCGCATCCCTATATACTGTTATAGTATGAGTGCTATCAACTTGTCTAAGAACCCAGTTCTACATTCTAAGGCAAAACATATAGACGTAAGATGTCACTTTCTCCGTGATCATGTAAACAGTGGTGATATTATTATAGAACATGTTCGTACTGAAGCACAAGTAGTCGACATATTCACAAAAGCACTTAATCAAGCCACGTATGAGAATTTACGTTCTAAATTAGGCATGATTTCCATTGATATGTTATAAGTTGCTCTTTCTTACTAATGCTTTTGATGTGTTTTTCAAAATAAAGGGAGAAAGAAATGCATGATTTAAGGGCGAGAGAGAGATAAAGTTAAGGGGGAGCACGATAGCACAGATAAAGTTAAGAGGGAGCACGATAGCACGATATCATGAAATTCAAAATTTTAAATTATGCATAATTGTAGGGAGAGCGATCACATATAAATCATACATAAAGGTTATTTTTCAAATCATAAGAGGGAGATTATTGAGAAGGCGGGGTTTGAGTGATTTGAAAATGCATGATTTAAATGTTACAAAATGCATGAATAAATTGTTACTTGACATATTTACGTGATAACTATGCTTTACTTGCTTATATATATTGTTGTCATACTAACGTGCCATGAAGCGTTAAAGCTTACATCATATGGCAAACATTTGTTGTCTTGATACTATTTTCAGGTGCTATGGTTAATGAATAAACTAGTTCATTAAGTGAAGTGCTTAAGGAGATGAACTAACTAGTATATTAAATGAAGACATATTAGGAGAGAGCTATTTGGCAACAAAATTGAAATGGAAAGTCTTCTCTTCTCACATACACACACGCCACACACACACACATATGTATATTATATCCTTATTTTTTACGACAAACTATATACTTATATTTCGACGTTCCACCGACATGTCATACATATCATAAACGTACGTCGACATCACACCATCATATACACGTCTTATTTATGAGTATATATAGGTCTCATATCATACATTATATGTCAAATTGCTATCAAAATTATAACGACATGTCACGAGGCCATAAGACAAAAATTGTCATATCGTGTGACTACCGAACCTTCACCCACATGTCACGTACTTACCATATAAAGATGGCCAGCCTATATACACTCAAAATACTCAGAAAATGCGTGCTCCACATGTCAAAATCAGCCCCAAAGTCATACCATGTTTACACATATCAATCACCCACAATTTAGCCTTAATTTGTGGAGAATTCAAACTCATTTTTCTTAAAGCACATCTCTTTTTTAACATCGGACGTAGGAGCTGAAACTACAATTTATTTTATGTATATTATGTGTGACATAATATATATTACATGTCTAAGAAGTAAGAGATTAATAGGAGAAAAATTGCATAATCGACGAAAGTCAAAAATTCAGTTTTCTACACTTACTATGCTTGGAACCTTTTTGTCTTGATGTAACATGTATCTAGACACTTTTTATACATCCAGGACATATTAGAGTATTCTAGAAAAAACAATTAAGGGCTGATTGCAATTTACCATGTGTGTGAGTATTATGCATTATTATTTTGACAAAGTTTACCGAAAGAGAATTCAGCACATGGTGCAGGTGTATCGACACTCCATTTCAACTTCTTTGGAACCTAGGTGGAGCTTGTTTGAAACTTTGATTATTGGAGGACAAGCCACATGGTGACATTGAAGAGGGCAACACACACATGGAAACATTTCAAAATCAAACAAGTGATGAAATTTCAGCAGATGTTATTGCTGGCTGATTTTTTACCCTAATTGCCTTCCAATTTTCTTCTAAAATTGCAGGGCAATCATATCTTGATTAATTGAAACTTAACTTGTGTGTAATTGAGCACGTGTTTAAGATTTTAAGTTGAATTTTCAGCTCATTTTTATGGAGTGCCAAGGTGGATAAAAGATGGCCAATCATGAAGTGACAACTAGGCAAAGACAAATCGTTCGTCCAATCATATTTTGCCAACTAAGCAAGGGTGTGTCACAATGTTATACAAGGAAATCTTCCAAGGGTATTAAAAAAATTTTCAAGGAAGAATTCATCCCTAGGGGGCGGCCACACACCTATAAAAGGAGGCAAGATGATTTAAGCAAAGCTAAGCCAATATTCACATTCTTTCAAGATCAAGCAAGACTATTCTCTTCTTCTCTACTCTTCTCTTGCTCTTAGCCTCAAGCCTATCACTCTTATATTCCATATACTATATAAAAATTGTTCATACCACCCACATACGTTCATCTCTTGTGCAAGGTTGATCAAGGTGTGATCATACCTTCATTTGATCTGTGGTGGTGTTTGTGTTGTTGTGTTTGTTTGTTTGATTATAAAACGGTGGAGTTGGTGTTTAAGTCCAGTCAACCTTTTGTCAAGGTGTTATATGTGATTAGTGAATACCAGGGAAGGTGTCCTCGAAGACTGGAGTAGATTGATTTAACCAAACCAATATAAAAGTCTTGGTGTTATTTACTTCCAGCACTTTTACTTTCAGTTTTTAGTTTTCTGCATCGTTTTCATACTAATAGAAAAAATAGCAAACATTTTCCAAAAATCATAAACGCTTGTAGCAACATAGCCACACGTCTTAGCTTTCATTTGGGACAAGTTTCATCTAATTTGGTTAAGTATAAGTCAGTCAAATGTTCATAATTTTGAGACTAGTGCAATCTGATTCTCAGATCTGCAAAGCTTAAGAACATGAATGTGGTTGACATACTTACCAAAAGAATTTTGAAAAACTGTTTCAACCCATTTAAATAAACATCTTAAGGGTAATACCATAAAATTTTAGGCTATTTAGAGTTGTCAGTTAATAGGAATAAATTTTTCTTTTCGAAGCACAGTTTCTGGCAGATTGACGCAATATGTGCAAAAACGGTTTTTCAAGGGGTTGCACTTAGCATTTTAATCTAAAATTTTTGTGACCCATTAACAACATCGGAGAGCACATTCTCAAAGTTCATGATTTTTTGAGATCTACAGCCTGGTCAACTAGTTAATTCAACCCCCCTTCTAGTGGTCTAAAAAGTTTTAAAAACCGAATTTTCCCCACTCACTATTCAACCCCCTCTTCTAGTGGTGCTATGCAGGTCCTACACAAAACCTCCACAGCATTACAAAGGATGCCCCTCTATCGTTTTTGTAGAAGAAGAGGTTTCTGCCATGTTGGTGCCGTCCCAATACACTCTTTGGATCTTTTTGGAACGGCTGCCCTGCAATGACCGCGCTAGAGAAAGCACTCGACAAGATCGGATTCGCTGGACAGGTAAAGTCCAGCCTTTTAGACAAGACACACGTTTTTCTTTGGATTGAATGGGAGGAAGATTACCATCATTGTTTTTGTCGTCGTTCATGTAATATCCTTAGTTTTGATCTTAATTAACCCATCGGCAAACTGAAGGTTGGTTGCGGGCTGATCATATCCACCAGAGCTGAGCCCAAATCAACCCTGCATAGCTGAATTGAAAGAGATGTTCGGCACTTTTTTCTTAAAGCATGCACAGGCCACAAAGAGTCACGGTGAAGGGAGAAAATATGCTAACTCGATCTGCTGTAAGAGGCCCAGAGTTGAGGCGCTGCAAGCGATAATACTGTGCTTGGGGATATATAATTTGTTCCAAACGATGCCTGCATAGTCGACCTTAGGATAGGTCTGCCTAATGATGTTCCAGGCTGTTTTGGAGTTTGATCAAGTCTCCACTTGCTCCTTTCTCATCTAGCTCACGATTGAATAAGATAAAGTTTCTTCCTTATGAGCTCTCTCAAACCTACTACTCTTGATGTTGATTCAGTAGATTCGGTTAAACACTCGCTGGAACGAGCAGAGAAAAAAGAAGAATGGCGATAAAGAAAAGAAGTAAGAAGGGAGCTCAATGAAAATTATCGTAGTGTAGTTACAGTCAACTAATAGATAGTAAATCGCTGTAACGTGAGCAGCGCTTCGCTCCTTATATAGGCCAGCAATATCCTGGGATATTATATGTGGATCACCAAATATACGTATGGTTTCGACCCCCGTTACGATGCACCGATCGTGCCCGTATGGCTATTTCTACCGGGCCTTCCCATTTACTTACACAACCAGCCAACCCTATTTGCCATAGCTTCAATGGTTGGAACCCCTATTCGAATGGATGTGGCTACGTAACAAATTCTCTGACCATACATTGCACGGGTAGGTGCCGAGATTGATGTCTCTAAGGACTTCCCATCGAAATTGCATATCCAAAGTATGAATCATCATCATTTTCAGCCTGTCATATATGAGGATGTCCCTCTATTTTGTGGAAAATGTTGTATCTTGGGACATAAATAGGATGACTGCGCTAAGGCAGTATTGCCGTCAACTACTCCGGTCGTCGTGCGATTACCCACTGATCTTCTGGAAACATTGAAACATTGGCGTGAGAAACCAAAAAATTATAAGGTCACTGAGATGGCGCAGGAGATACTGCAAGTGCAGGGGCTGCCATCAGTCCACCCAGCTTGCCTGCGTCGGATTTGGCTGACCCTCTGTTAGTGTCGGTTGTTGTTGAGGACACCCAGCCATCACATTCTTAGAACTTGGATATGTTAGGCCATTCTTTAGATGATTTAATGTCCGAGGAGCATGACCACAATGGTGAGACCACTATTGTGCATTTAGTTTAGGATTCGGAGCTTTATATCCCGGTAGCCAAGCATCTCGATTATATTGCAGCACCGAATATTCTGAAGGAATTTCGTCATGCATCCACCAGTTCGGCTCGCCATCTGCAAGGCTTCACTGAACACACATCGGATGCCGAGCTTTTACACCAAATGTCCCATCTGCCTAATGACTATGATGATCACGGTTTTGTTCCTTGTGTCCGTAAATGTACACGGTGGCTCCACAGTCAAATTCCACGTCCTCCCTATCAGGTTATTACCAATACTGTTGCTCGATCTTCATTCTCACAGCCTCATCTCTCTCAATGAATAGGCTTACTTGGAACATTCGGGATTTAAGAACCTCATTTCCTCGTTTGCATTTGTTGCTTCAGCAGTTTTCCGTTCATTTTCTTTTCGTTATAGAGACGCAGCATGCTAGTACCCGTGTGGATCGAGCTGGGATTCAACTTGGGTTTTTTGTCTATGATGTGCGTATGGTGATGGTCGAGCATGGTGCTTCTAGTAGAGAAACGTCATGGACTTATTGGAGTCTACCGGGAACCCTCAAGTTACTCACTTACGGCTCCGTTTACTTTCTAATAGTCTTGTCTTTTTTGGCATTATTGTGTTTATGGTCGCCATAGGTGGTGGACCGAAAAGAACTACAGGCTGACTTGCGGCGACATTGCGACATTATTCGGGAGCTATGGGTGTTATCGGGGGATTTTAATACTTTCCTGTCACTTCCGGATCATAAACGCATTGCCCGCCCTACACTATCTTCAATGGGTGATTTTACTGTGATGGCAAACTACGGGGTTTGGCATATTGTGCCACACCTCGGTACATGGTTTACATGGCAAGGTGGTTGGGGCTTGGGCCGTGTCTAGCAACGCTTGTACTGGATATTTTGTAATGCGGCTTTCTATGATCTGTTTTCGAGGTAGGGTTGACACATCCCAATCGCACTATATCTGATCACTGTCCTTTGCTACTCCAATGTGGAACGAATGCCTCGGTTAGGCCTCACCAATATCGGTTTTTGACTGTCTGGACATCACATCCTGATTTTTACAAATTCATGCGTGTTGCTTAGGAATCTTATCCCACGATTGGGGGCATGCATGGTTTGTGTGCCAAACTTCGTAGGTTTAAGGGAGATGTATCCTGGTAGAATAAGGATATTTTAGGTAATATTTTCCACCGCCTTGAGCATGCAGAACGGCAGGTATGTTCTTTGGAAGTGGAGTATGATCTCAACCCATCTGTTGCGAATAGGGAGGCATCCTGTGCATCGCAAGCTGAGGTTCACAAGGTTTCGGCTCAAGAGATGGAGTTCTGGAGATAGAAAACCTGGGTTAATTGGCTCCAGGATGGTGAGGCTAACGTTGTCGTCAGAGTATTTAGTGCATAGGACTCAAACGAGTGTAGTTTGTGACAATCCTGATAGTATTAGTGTGACAGTAGTTGATCACTTTACGAGGATGTTTACCAGTCAGCCTATCGATGACAGCTTGGACTTTTTACAGTGCATTCCACGCATAGTGGCAGAGTCGGATAATACATTTTTGACACATATTCCGTCGGAAGAAGAGGTGAAGCAGGCGGTGTAGGAGTTGGATTCTCATAGTGCGGCCGGCCTAGATGGTTATAATGGGTGGTTCTTTTGATCTTTTTAGGATGTAATACACTTAGATGTGTATAAGACAATACATGAATTGTTCTTGGGGTTTCCCCTTCCACAGGCAACGGCTCACTCTATGATTGTTCTTCTCACAAAAGGGTCGACTCGACACATGTTCAGTGATTACAGACCGATTGCATTATCTACCTTTATGAATAAGATCCAGATTCGTATTCTTACTTCTCGTCTGAGCGGCGTTCTCTCGCAGGTAATATCTTCAGAGTAGGCTGGCTTTCAGAAAGGTCATAGTATCTCAGAGAAAGTGTTACTTGGTAGTGAGATGGTTCATCCGTTTGACTGGGATCAAGACCATGTAACGCCATTATCAAACTTGATATGGCTAAAGCTTTTGATCGTGTCAATTGCCAAATCCTTCGAACGACCCTTCTCCGATTTAGGTTTTCTCCCTTTTTTGTATCACTTGTTCTCAACCATCTTGAAGGTACACATATTTATATTTTAATTAATGGAGTTCCCTGGGAATTTTTCAAACCTGCACGTGGTGTTAAGCATGGCGATCCTTTATCACCCCTCCCCTTTATCTTGGCTGCGGAAGGCTTCAACCGTGGGTTAAACCAGCTGGTTTCTAAGGAGTATATCACCACCTTCTCTTTAGGGCGTATGACAGTTGTCATTTCTCATTTATCATATGCTAATGATCTGCTAGTGTTCTTGGCTGCTAACCAGCGTTATTTTTTACGCTGACATCTTATGAGCTTGTGTTGGGTCAGGCTGTTAATTGGCATAAGAGTACAATGATTTTCTCAGCTCGAGTCTCTTCTCAACAACGTCGGGCTTATACTCATTTGTTATCCATGAGGCAGTCAGACCTGCCAATGAAGTACTTGGGTTCCTATTTGCATAAGGGTATCACTCGGGTAGCTCACTGGAAGGATCTTCTACAGCATGTTCCCGATTAGAGCAATGCCAGCAAAAGCTATTAGGGGTGTCTGGTCGCCTAGTTCTTATACGTTATATCCTCTCTTCTATGCCGATTCACGTTATTGCAGTGACACGGCAGCCCTGGAGCATCATTCGTGCTCTTGAGCAGCAATTTTCTCACTTTTTCTGGGGTCTAGGATGGCAGCATTGGGTCTCATGGCGCAGTATTTGTTATCTACTTCAGGAGGGAGGTTTGGCTATACGGGATCTTAACACGGTACAAGATGCACATGCTTGTAAGTTATGGTGGATGTATCAGACTGCTGATAGTCTGTGGGGTCAGTATATGTGAGTTCGGTATGGTGGTCATGGGGATTATCAGCCACGACTTTATGATCCCCCATGCTGGCATCTTATTTGTGATATTTATCATACTTGTTTTCCCCTGGTTGATATGGCAGATGGCGTTCCTATGAGGCCCAGATCTATGGGGGATTTTTCCCTCTGCCATACGTATGAGTTGATTCGACCGATGAAGTCCTCTCTTACGTCAAATACGTATATTTGTTTGATGACACAACGCCCATCCATTCGGGTTTTCCTTTGGAAACTTTATCATGGTGTCTTGCCTTTGCAGGATAATCTTATGCATTTTCTTGTAGTTCTGCCTTCCATATGCCCATTCTGTCGGATGGCCTATGCCTCTACTAGTCATTTAATTTTTCATTGTCATAAGGTTCATGTCGTATGGGATTAATTTGATGCGCTGTTGGATATTGGAGTCTCATCTCGTCCAGGTTGGCAATCTCATTTGCTGCTCCCAACTCATTCTTCGACGAGATGCAGAAAATAATCAAGGGGTTTTACTATGGAATATTTGGAAGATGTACGCTGCTATTGTGTTGGATGACTCTACATGGTCGCAGCGTCTTGTCATTTGGTCTACTCGGAGTGATCTATTCCTGTGGGCCAAGTCTATGTCTTGGTCTAAAATTGTAGCCTCGGTATCCCGGCTTATCCAGTTTGGTCGTCGGCTACAGGTCATTCGTTGGTCACCTCCACTGTTAGGTCGTCTGAAGCTTAATACTATTTCTGCAGTTGGTCGACGTTCGACTGATGGGGGTGCTATTGTACGTGATTCTTCTGGTATGTTCATTCATGCTCTCTCTTATCCATTGCGGCATGATTTTCTACTTTGGGTTGAGGAAGAAGCCGTCCTTATGGCTCTCGTCTACTACTTACCATTATATGGCCAACTCCTTATTGAGGTGGATTTCTTAGAGTTGGTTTGTGCTCTTGCGACGTTAGATTCTTATGTTGTCCCAGATCTATATCGTCTTCGATCTCTCCTTGCTGCATCCTCCCTCCGCTTATGCATGCACCCAGAGAGACTAATCAACTTGCTCACTTTCTGGCTCACATGTTCGAGGTTTTGTGCTCATGGATACATCTTTAACTTCATTTCCCCATGCTAGTACAGACATGTATCATGGGGCTCCTCCACCTTGAACGACGAACATCGGCTAGCGGCCGATGCACACTACATCTTTTCAGTCGCCTGATTTATTGTTCATTACATTTGCTTGTGCATTGTATTGTATCACAACATTTCAGTCGTATAAATATGTACGTCTTTTTCCATTGTCCAAGGTTTTCCCACAAGGGTGTTTTACATGGCAGGTTGTAATATGGCATATCATATACGATTGAATGTTGCCTTCCCTGCTACATTCCTTTTATATTGTACCATGGTTTCCCTCCGCCATAAGTGAGGATTTTATAATAAAATTTTGATGTTTTCACTAATACACACACACATGTATGTGTTGGCCGCATGTATGAGTGAGGTGCTACAAAGTGAACACTTCAAAAACAATGCTCAATTGACAGAAGTTATGGTCACTGCACTATCTAGCCGATGTGATATTTTTTTGTGGCTTTTTGTGTGTGTTGGTGGCGGTGGCCGAATGGCCACTATTGGTGCATGGGTTCGGTGTAAGTTTATGTATGTTTGCGGTAGTCTTTTCATAATAATATGTTTATATACATTTAGGAATATCGTTATTGTTTTTGTGATTTTGCATAATTGTTGGGGTGTATGGGTGTGGGGTTGATTGGGCGTGTAACCATGGATGTGAATGGAGGATTGTATAAATTGTATATAATATAAATTCATATGCTTTCAATTAGGGTTTTTGGAGTGAAAATTTGGCAAAATAAATTCTAAAAAGGGAATTTTTGTGCAGTTTGAGGGTGGGGATGGATTATAGATTAGGAAAATAAGATTTCTGGTGATCGGAGTGCACCACTAGCGGCAGCCTGTGAGGGCGCGTGAAGTGTCTGGTGGCGGTGATTTTTATGGCAGTGTGTTAAGCATGACGCATGCTATTTGTCTTAGGTGTTAGATTTCAGGGGTGTGGTGTGTTGAGTTCGGCCGAGGGGCTGAGAAGTGGTTTTAGGTGGATTTAGGGTTTGGAGGAGCAGGGAAGGGGCTAGGGCAGGGCAGACCAATAGGCAATGGGGCTGGGCTGAGTGCTTAAAGGTGAGTTGAGATAAGTTAGGTAGTGCGTTGGGGGAAAAGTGGGTCGAGGGAGGTGCATATATATATGTATGTGTATATGCGCATGTATGGACATGGACATATATACATATATATGCATACGAAGGCTGAGGGGTATTTTTGGAATTTTTGAAATTTTGGAATAATTTAGTATACTTGATTTGGAATATTTGGTTTGTTGGGCATTTTGGTAATTTTGGATAACTTTGGACTTGGACAATAATTTTTGAAAATTTGCATTCATATTTCGAAATTCACCCCTATAATGTGAAATATATTGTAAGTTGGATTGGTTCCAAACAAACGGTGCATTCAGACGTAACTACCTAGTCTGGGGCAGGGTACACGGACATATTGGCCGCCACTAGGGCACCACAGGCGTAACGACCTAACCTAGGATAGGGTGTCTGTGGCATATTAACTATTGAGGGACCAATTCATAAAATCTTTCGGTATAAGTCACTTGTACAGAAAGTGCTATAGCCAGTGCATTTGATTTTAGCCTTTGGATCGATTAAACCAGATTTTCTTGGACCGTAAAACCTGCAACAAACATCACTAGAAAGGGGGGTGTGAATAGTGGTTAGTGGAAATTACACTACTACCCTTAAAAAATTCCCTCAAAACAGAATCTGAGATCTACTTAGATTTAGTACCTGTTTTTGAAAAATTTTCAAGTCACTGTACACAACTCCAAAACTTATGAAATTTTTCAAAAATCAATTTCAACGTCTTAAGTATACTCTCTCCAAAAACTAACTAAAAATAAACCACTTGACCCTTCAAACAAATAAAAAGATTCAGTTGTTCAATTTGAACAGTTTTGGACAGAATGCTACTGAATTTTGAAAGCCAATATCTCTTTGTTTACTCAGTAAAAAAGATTGATCTTTATATTAAAATATTCCTTAAGATGTCTAGTTCATGTTTCTAAAAGGCTCATACCTGAAATTGTGCTTAATAAAATCAGAATGCATGTTTCCTTAAAACTGGTGAAATTGCTGCCGGAATAGAGTAGTTATCTTGCAAAGACTGAAAGACTAACTTTCCCTTGCTCAAATCGAGTGATTCTTGTTGCAAATGAAAGCTAACAGTCTGAAGTACAACTCCATCAAAATCACAAATTTTGCAAGTTTTTTTCTATGTTTTCAAGTCGTGTGAAGTTGGGTAAAATCTGCAATGAAAAACGGGCAGATTGCAGAAAAGAAGAAGAAAGACAAGAACACCGAGAATTTATCCTGGTACAGTCAATGTGACTTACTCTAGTCACAAGGAACACCTTTCCTTGGATTTCATTATGAAATGACACCAATGCAACAAGAAGAGCCTAGTTTGATCCTTGGGCTACACACCAACCCTATTCAAGACTTGACAAAGCACCTCTAAGCAACTTTGGTTGCAACACCTCAAACACCTATTGATGTAGCCTTATAAAATTGGCTAATTAATCTCACAAAATATGAAACAAGAGGTGTATAATGTAGCTATAGAACAACTATCAATGGAACACCTTAGCTACACAAAGTATGAACAAGAAATGAGAGAAGAGAAAATAGCAAGACTATGAACTTCAAGTTTGATCTCAAGAGTGTGTTCTTCTCTTCTTCACATTGCCTTCTATTTATAGTGTGAAATGAGTCTGGAAGATAAGAATGCCAATGTGTCATAGTCTTCATCATCAAAGCTTAAGTGTCTTCACTTTATTGGTTGGACACCTAAACACCTTGTACACTTGGCAACTTCAAGCAACATGATTGGTCCACCTTTGTTCTTAGCTTGGCCCATTTTTTCCACCTTGGAATTTCCTGAAATTCATGAAGATATTAGGATGGGATAGGATGGCATATTCCTCAAGAATCCCTCAACTTCTTAGCATGATAATAAGCCGTGTGATGCCAAAACATTTTGGATAAAAAAAAATCTCCAAACAGCCTTTAGTAGCCGTTAGTTTCAAATTGAAATATCCAATTGCCAACTAGCTTGTATTTGGTTTGTCCAATTGTACACAAGTCATAAAATGAATAAAACTCCTTTACCACATAATTGACCATGTTTTTGAGGCATTTATATGTGTACAAACTCAGATTTAATGAAGACAAATAAGTAGACAAAATTGACAAGACTTTGTCAACATATAGTTCAAAATTCTCATATTTTTCTCCTTGTAAGTTATGGTGAATTTTGTACCAATCACAACCTCAAATTCTATGCAAAAATGTATATGAGAATCTACAATAATATATGTGGGAAATCAGGCAGGATTGGTTGAATTTATCTAACCCAGAATCAATTGATATAAACAGAAGACAAAGAAAGTCTCCAGCTTTAATTCTCAGAAAAGTTCACAGCAAGATCTTTGAACTTTAACTCCACAAGAACAGAATAAACACTTTAACTCAAGATGAAAAACTTTCATTATCACTTTGAATATAAACAATAGAATGACAAAATATGTGCACAACAATAAACAGCTCAGTTCTCAGAAGAGAACTTCTTGTTCTACAACTGCAATATTGTGGCGCCCCGCACCACGGCCCCGCCGAAGTCGGTGCACCCGCCGTACTTCACTAAGGAGAGTACTAGGCGTCGTCCATACGCATCATGATCCATGATACTAATGCATGGATCTCTGTGCTTTCGCGCAATAAACATGTGAAACCGTGGCAGAATTTAAAACTTCAAATTAAAGCGTCATCACAAGCAGTTAAAGTTTACAACCCACATAAATTGTAGCAGAAAACGACAAAAGCAAATTGTTTTCCATCACAATTACAAAACACCATCATCATCCCTTAACGCTGGTATGCTCGGTCTACTAATCCTGGCCATCCTCCAACACACTCACGGGTAGGAAACCCTAGGCTCGTCATCCATCCATTCAACTTTGTCTCCTGCCACCTCTGGAGAGAAAAATAGGGTGAGTGACGGAGTCACCAGCAAGTATACTATAATAGTCATGAGTTAAATGGAAAGTATGAGCAAGAACCGAACCCCAAATAATATTTGGTTTAGAAGCATACCTGTCCTCCAATCAACATTCGATAAGGATCATCGCTTAATGTGATACGGTCATAACTTAAGAAATTACTTGTTAGAGCAGAATATAACATAAAGAGACTATGACATGCATCGACGTATAACACAATAATCATCATCACTTAGGTTCTACAAGATCGTGACAACTTAGTTTAAGTAACACGAGCTGCTACACAATGATTCCATACGTGTCATGCATGCATTTGCACATGTGATGCATCATGGTAAAAATGAGAAAATGACTTTTCATGCTTTTCTTTCAAATCATCATCGTCATAAAACAATAGAGTGTTCAGATCTATCTTCCCGGATCTGAGGCGGTAACTTCTCCCCTTCGAATCTATTACTCCCGGATTCAGAACGGTAACATCATCATACTTGCCGGGTCTATTCTATTCTGGGCCCGCACGGTCATCATACTTGCAGGGTCTATTCTATTCCGGGCCCGCACGGTCATCATACTTGCAGGGTCTATTCTATTCCAGGCCCGTACGGTCATCATACTCGCAGGATCCATTCTATTCCGGGCCCGCACGGTCATCATACTCGCAGGGTCTATTCTATTCCGGGTCCGCACGGTCATCATTCATACTGGCCAGTTCATACTCACACACGGTACCGGTGGGGAAGCGTTCTTTTAAAAAACCCAAAAATCATCTTTTTGAAAACGCTTTTCATCTTTCTTTCACGTAAAATCCATGCCATAAATCATGCATGTGACGATGAATGCAATATATGACATGTGACATGCAAATGACGGCATAGTGCATAACAAAAACGAATGGACACATTCCGTTGACATGCTGGAATTTTCCAGCTTCGTAACGTCTACTTCTTCTTAGGAGTTTTCTGCCAAAATGCATGTTTTAGACCCATTTAACCACATGTACTCCTCCGTGACTGTCATAAGTGAATGCCATGCATGTGTTGCGAACTTACGATATCAATATGGGACTCATTTACTCCTTTTCATAAACAATGCAATCTGAATTCTGAAACGACCATATTTTACTATAAAATTTATTGTGATAAATCCTTTAATCTTTTTCTGGAAATTCCAA
This sequence comes from Eustoma russellianum, assembly GCA_036186865.1. Lineage (NCBI taxonomy): Eukaryota > Viridiplantae > Streptophyta > Magnoliopsida > Gentianales > Gentianaceae > Eustoma > Eustoma russellianum. The sequence goes on along the minus strand of AP025040.1, from coordinate 21,040,299 downwards.
CTCCCTAACTTAATAAACTCATAGGGCTAGCATCCTGCCAATTTTTAGCCCAAAACCAATTCTCTAAGGCCTTTTTCCAGATCATGCAATGCGTGACATAAATTCTGCATATCCAACATAATTCAGTTTGACCCGTTTTACTAGGAAATTAATTAAAAATAAACCACAACTTATTTTGATAAAATTTCAACTGCCATCTCTCCTTTATTCATGAGGCTAGTACCATGCCGACAATTAATGGATTTGCATACCCCTAAGGTCCATTTTTAGGCTACTAAACATATTACTTGAATTCTGTCCAGTACAACTTTTCCAGTAAGACCAATCTTAGGAGAAAATTGATTAAAAATATACCGTGGCTCTTTTTAAGGTGATTCCAACTCTCACACTTAACAAACACATAAAACTATTAGCATACCAAAAATCAGTGGAATTTAAGGTTCCTAAGGTCCTTTTTCTGGCTTCACAAAACAGCTAAAATTTCGGTCCAGCTCCAGAATTTTTCAGTGATCATATATTTTTCCTAAATGTCCTTGGCTCACATTTTTGTCACTCTTACTTAGCAAAAATTTGAGATGAACACACACACACCCTTCACATCAGCCTCATTATTTGGCGCATGCAAGAAAATGACAAACTCGAGAGTATTTTAAGCCTAACACACAACAAGATTAAACCTTGTCCCCATTTCCTTGCAATATTGACATTTTCCATTTGAAACTCACCCAACCTCCCTTATCCTTCTACCGTGAGCATTTGGTCATGAAAGGAAGAATCTTTAACACATTCAAGCCTAGATTGACACTTAAACATGCATAAGATCATCAAAGAACTCATCTTTGGAGCAAAGTGCCCCTCCTACACATTTACATACATAGGGCCGAAAGTTTTGGACTTAAAACTCACCATTTCACAACTAAGATCAAATCTTAGACATTTCTAGCCATTCATGCACACACTTTCACATCTAAACCATAAAAAGTATAGTGTACTTGCCTTGGAAGTCCTTGGATTGGGCTCGGGCTGGTTGGCACGGGAAGCACTTCCTCTTCCCTTTTCCTATTACACACGTCATAGGCTCTTGTTAGCCATCTTTTAGATTATGTGATACTTCTTATAGAGAGAACGAAGGGTCTTACCATTTGCACCTTGGATGGATGGAAGGAGATCTCCATTTGCTTAAGTGTTCTTCTTGTTTGAAGTTTAGGAAAACTCTCACCCTAGAGCCGTGACACCTACAGCTTGGTCAAAGAAGGGGGATATAAATTTCTCTTCTCTTAGTATGTAACTCAATAGGATTTGTGGAGGGATCTTACCTAGATGGCCTTGGAATGGTGTGGTTCTTTGGTCTTCCTTCTTGGTTCCTTATTTTCGCCGGTGTAATGAGAGGAGAGGAAGGTGCACCTCTCCTTTGAAATAGCCTTTTAAGGTTTCTTTGTTTGAATGGGTAGAGAAAGACCTTTCTTGTAACAAGGAAGGAATTAACTCCTTCCCTTGGGTTGTGCAGCCGGCGGTCCTCATGGGGAGAGGGAAAGTCCCTCTTTAAATGACCTTTAACCATCATCTCAACCACATTATTTATTTAAGATCTTTTCCTAATCTTGAATGCAAGGGTTTATCTTCCTTGGGCATGATTGGCCGAAGCGCATATATATATATTCGTATATGTTTGTATAATTATAATTATCTTTCTTTTATTTTTGTCATTCCAAGGATGTTCTTCATACACAATTCATCCCGCGGCACTTTTGTACCTCTGACTAGTATACGTACATATATCCCACCTGTATTTTCCTTAATCCTTATCCATACATGTGGAACTATATATATATATATGTACCCGTATATATATATGCACGCACGCCCATATACATTCATAGATTTAACCATGTGGGTATATATTTAGATATATATATATATATGACATGCTTTCCGAAGATTATTTTATTGTTCTACATATACTTCTAGACCCGTACATATCAATGCGTATACCTACATATTAGTCATAAGCTAGTTATTCCCTCGGTCTTGCAGTTCTTCCTTCGCTATGTTTGGATCCATGGAACTCATGAATTTTACATACTAACCCTCACTTATGGTGACTCCCATACACCTATTCGTGCTTGTCTATGCACATACATATATTAGTATATTTATGTGTGTGTGTCTATATATATATATATATATATATATATATATATATATATATATATATATATATATCCCCTGCTTACACAAGTGTGTAGTGCCACTGATTCCCTGCCAAGTTAGATCTACTAGACCTTTCCAGATTTATAAAGTTGATGGCCAAGGTTCCTTGGGTCTTATCTCCAGACGATATCTATATTGGGGATGAAAGAAGAGGGTTCTCGATTTTGTTAAGGCTTACTTGGACTTATCTTCTGGAGTTGTTAATCGAGCTTATTCTTAGGGTTTCCTTGTCTATATCCCCTATGGCCCATCCTGTGATGCGTACATTTCTGGGTGTATGCCCATATCATTTGCGTATGGGCATGTTATATGCTTTGAATCCTCTTTTAAAGCTACCCAATTTACCTCCTTCCATTAGTTCTCAATTTCTCCGGTCGTCACTGGATACTTATACGCAGGTTTTGATCAGCCCCTTTTTGCTTCAGGTTTGTACTTAGGGTAGGCTAATCACCTTTCCTCCTTATTTGCTATGTTAGTTTGTAGCGCGGTACAACAGTCTCCCCCCCTTAAAATAAGTTTCGTCCTCGAAACTGGAGAATGTGTGCATAAGTTTCCATGTGACCCTTTGGTCCTGTAACCATTCTTAATTATCACTCTATCTATCTAGAGATAGTCTTTCTCGTGGTTCCTATGATTCTCACCTTTTCTTTAGGATAAATAAACAAGGCATAAGTGCTTTAGTTTGGAATTTTGTTGTACTTGTCAGTAATTTGGGTGCCTCGGGGTCCTCGGGGTCTCGCTCTTCGATTATCGTCTCTGGTCACCCTATGCATGGCTCCACGTGGGTGCCGCGGCCACCTTTCACCTACCCTCCTCATTTGTCTTTTCAGCCTCCTTCGTACTTTCATCCTCCGAATGTCGCGCTCCACCTCATAACATCCTCTTACCAGATCATCAAACGTGTTTGGGTGTGCTCTGTCCAATCCTTCTTTGATTCGGGGGTTCAGTCCTTGCATGAACCTCGTTATCCTCCACTGTTCGTCCTCCATAATCAAGGGTACGTACCACCCTAAGGTGGTGAATTGGCGGACATACTCTAAAACTGGGGTGTCCGGTCCTTGCCTTAGTGCATCAAATTCTTCCATTCTTTCAACCACTAGTTCCCTAGAGAGGTAAGCTCCACAGAATTCTTCTAAAACTCTAGCCCAAGCTATAGGTCGAGGTAGTGATTGGACCCTTTCTCTCCACCATTGACTGGCTTTGTCGTTCAAGAAGGGGCGGATAATTAGGGCCCTCATTTCGTCGGGTACTCGAGCTCGGACAAGCTGGTCCTCGACCTCGTTCAACCAGTTTTCGGCCTCTTTCAGTGTGGTCTCCCCTCCAAACCTTGGAACCTGCTCTCTCGTCATCTTTCGATAATAGAAACCCATACTTCCAGGGGGTGACAATAATGATGTCCCCGCGCTCGTTGGTGGGGTTATCTGCACCATGTAGCGTCTGTTTACTCGAAGTCATACCAATAATAAGTCTACTCAATCGGTACGTAATGAAAGTCAGGTGTCACATAACAAGTTGGATATAAGTTGGTTTCCTCTTAAAATGATCCTCTACCAGGGCCCAGCTCTGGCTGGCTCCCTCTAGGTCACGCCATCTGCATCACGCAGTATCGACTTTATTCAGTACATGAACGTCACAACCAGTAACAAAATGTAACTGAACATATCGGGAGAACATATGCATACATACATTACTGTTCAGACTTATGATAGGTCATGAGGTGGGACCTACCACTGGGCCGTGCCCTACTCAGTTGGTCAACGTCGTTTCGTTCTAAGGTCAACTCTCATCTAAGATCAATTCTTAGGTCTAAGATCAAACTTAGTCGACTATAATCATAACTTAATTCTACATTCTGCCCGGATCTGGAGCCTTAGCTCTGATACCACCTGTGGCGCCCCGCACCCCGGCCCCCCGAAGTCGGTGCACCCGCCGTACTTCACTAAGGAGAGTACTAGGCGTCGTCCATACGCGTCGTGATCCATGATACTAATGCATGGATCTCTGTGCTTTCGCGCAATAAACATGCGAAACCGTGGCAGAATTTAAAACTTCAAATTAAAGCGTCATCACAAGCAGTTAAAGTTTACAACCCACATAAATTGTAGCAGAAAATGACAAAAGAAAATTGTTTCCCATCACAATTACAAAACACCATCATCATCCCTTAACGCTGGTATGCTCGGTCTACTAATCCTGGCCATCCTCCAACACGCTCACGGGTAGGAAACCCTAGGCTCATCATCAATCCATTCAACTTTGTCTCCTGCCACCTCTAGAGAGAAAAATAGGGTGAGTGACGGAGTCACCAGCAAGTATACTATAATAGTCATGAGTTAAATGGAAAGTATGAGCAAGAACCGAACCCCAAATAATATTTGGTTTAGAAGCGTACCTGTCCTCCAATCAACATTCGATAAGGATCATCGCTTAATGTGATACGGTCATAACTTAAGAAATTACTTGTTAGAGCAGAATATAACATAAAGAGACTGTGACATGCATCGACGTATAACACAATAATCATCATCACTTAGGTTCTACAAGATCGTGACAGCTTAGTTTAAGTAACACGAGCTGCTACACAATGATTCCATACGTGTCATGCATGCATTTGCACATGTGATGCATCATGGTAAAAATGAGAAAATGACTTTTCATGCTTTTCTTTCAAATCATCATCGTCATAAAACAATAGAGTGTTCAGATCTATCTTCCTGGATCTGAGGCGGTAACTTCTTGTCTTCGAATCTATTACTCCTGGATTCGGAACGGTAACGTCATCATATTTGCCGGGTCTATTCTATTCCGAGCCTGCACGATCATCATACTTGCAGGGTCTATTCTATTCCGGGCCCGCACGGTCATCATACTTGCAGGGTCTATTCTATTCTGGGCCCGCACGGTCATCATACTCGCAGGGTCTATTCTATTCCGGGCCCGCACGGTCATCATTCATACTGGCCAGTTCATACTCACACACGGTACCGGTGGGGAAGCGTTCTTTTAAAAAAACCCAAAAATCATCTTTTTGAAAACGCTTTTCATCTTTCTTTCACGTAAAATCCATGCCATAAATCATGCATGTGACGATGAATGCAATATATGACATGTGACATGCAAATGACGGCATAGTGCATAACAAAAACGAATGGACACATTCCGTTGACATGCTGGAATTTTCCAGCTTCGTAACGTCTACTTCTTCTTAGGAGTTTTCTACTAAAATGCACGTTTTAGACCCATTTAACCACATGTACTCCTCCGTGACTGTCATAAGTGAATGCCATGCATGTGTTGTGAACTTACGATATCAATATGGGACTCATTTACTCCTTTTCATAAACAATGCAATCTGAATTCTGAAACGACCATATTTTACTATAAAATTTATTGTGACAAATCCTTTAATCTTTTTCTAGAAATTCCAACTCTCTAACTTAATAAACTTATAGGGCTAGCATCCTGCCAATTTTTAGCCCAAAACCAATTCTCTAAGGCCTTCTTCCAGATCATGCAAAGCGTGACATAAATTCTGCCTATCCAACATAATTCAGTTTGACCCGTTTTACTAGGAAATTAATTAAAAATAAACCACAACTTATTTTGTTAAATTTCCAACTGCCATCTCTCCTTTATTCATGAGGCTAGTACCATGCCGAAAATTAATGGATTTGCATACCCCTAAGGTCCATTTTTAGGCTACTAAACACATTACTTGAATTCTGTCCAGTACAACTTTTCCAGTAAGACCAATCTTAGCAGAAAATTCATTAACAATAAACCGTGGCTCTTTTTAAGGTGATTCCAACTCTCACACTTAAAAAACACATAAAAATATTAGCATACCAAAAATCAGTGGAATTGAAGGTTCCTAAGGTCCCTTTTCTGGCTTCACAAAACAGCTAAAATTTCGATCCAGCTCCAGAATTTTTCAGTGATCATATATTTTTCCTAAATGTCCTTGGCTCACATTTTTGTCACTCTTACTTAGCAACAATTTGAGATGAACACACACACACACCCTTCACATCAGCCTCATTATTTGGCGCATGCAAGAAAATGACAAACTCGAGAGTATTTTAAGCCTAACACACAACAAGATTAAACCTTGTCCCCATTTCCTTGCTATAATGACATTTTCCATTTGAAACTCACCCAACCTCCCTTATCCTTCTACCGTGAGCATTTCGTCATGAAAGGAAGAATCTTTAACACATTCAAGCCTAGATTGACACTTAAACATGCATAAGATCATCAAAGAACTCATCTTTGGGGCAAAGTGCCCCTCCTACACATTTACATAAATAGGGCCGAAAGTTTTGGACTTAAAACTCACCATTTCACAAATAAGATCAAATCTTAGACATTTCTAGCCATTCATGCACACACTTTCACATCTAAACCATAAAAAGTATAGTGCACTTGCCTTGGAAGTCCTTGGATTGGGCTCGGGCTGGTTGGCACGGGAAGCACTTCCTCTTCCCTTTTCCTATTACACACGGCATAGGCTCTTGTTAGCCATCTTTTAGATTATGTGATACTTCTTATAGGGAGAACGAAGGGACTTACCATTTGCACTTTGGATGGATGGAAGGAGATCTCCATTTGCTTAAGTGTTCTTCTTGTTTGAAGTTTAGGAAAACTCTCCCCTAGAGCCGTGACATCTACGGCTTGGTCAAAGAAGGGGGATATAAATTTCTCTTCTCTTAGTATGTAACTCACTAGGATTTGTGGAGGGATCTTACCTAGATGGCCTTGGAATGGTGTGGTTCTTTGGTCTTCCTTCTTGGTTCCTTATTTTCGCCGGTGTAATGAGAGGAGAGGAAGGTGCACCTCTCCTTTGAAATAGCCTTTTAAGGTTTCTTTGTTTGAATGGGTAGAGAAAGACCTTTCTTGTAACAAGGAAGGAATTAACTCCTTCCCTTGGGTTGTGCAGCCGGCGGTCCTCATGGGGAGAGGGAAAGTCCCTCTTTAAATGACCTTTAACCATCATCTCAACCACATTATTTATTTAAGATCCTTTCCTAATCTTGAATGCAAGGGTTTATCTTCCTTGGGCATGATTGGCCGAAGCGCATATATATATATTCGTATATGTTTGTATAATTATAATTATCTTTCTTTTATTTTTGTCATTCCAAGGATGTTCTTCATACACAATTCATCCCGCGACACTTTTATACCTCTGACTAGTATACGTACATATATCCCACCTGTATTTTCCTTAATCCTTATCCATACATGTGGAACTATATATATATATGTACCCGTATATATATATGCACGCACGCCCATATACATTCATAGATTTAACCATGTGGGTATATATTTAGATATATATATATATATATATATATGACATGCTTTCCGAAGATTATTTTATTGTTCTACATATACTTCTAGACCCGTATATATCAATGCGTATACCTACATATTAGTCATAAGCTAGTTATTCCCTCGGTCTTGCAGTTCTTCCTTCGCTATGTTTGGATCCATGGAACTCATGAATTTTACATACTAACCCTCACTTATGGTGACTCCCATACACCTATTCGTGCTTGTCTATGCACATACATATATCAGTATATTTATGTGTGTGTGTGTGTGTGTGTATATATATATATATATCCCCTGCTTACACAAGTGTGTAGTGCCACTGATTCCCTGCCAAGTTAGGTCTACTAGACCTTTCCAGATTTATAAAGTTGATGGCCAAGGTTCTTTGGGTCTTATCTCCAGACGATATCTATATTGGGGATGAAAGAAGAGGGTTCTAGATTTTGTTAAGGCTTACTTGGACTCATCTTCTGGAGTTGTTAATCAAGCTTATTCTTAGGTTTTCCTTGTCTATATCCCCTATGGCCCATTCTGTGATGCGTACATATTTCTGGGTGTATGCCCATATCATTTGCGTATGGGCATGTTATATGCTTCGAATCCTCTTTTAAAGCTACCCAATTTACTTCCTTCCATTAGTTCTCAATTTCTCCGGTCGTCACTGGATACTTATACGCAGGTTTTGATCAGCCCCTTTTTGCTTCAGGTTTGTACTTAGGGTAGGCTAATCACCTTTCCTACTTATTTTCTATGTTAGTTTGTAGCGGGGTACAACAAATATGTACACTATATATATGCAACAAGCATACCCATAGTGGGAAGAAGGTCTTCCCTAAATCCATACTCCAACGGTTAGCAACAGTACTTCCACAACATTCATAATTTTTAGATTTGCCAGGAGAAGTGATGGGCAGTAGGAGAAGCAATAGCCAACCTTGATGGATGATGGGGACGTGGAGTATATTTTCAACATTATTCTCTTGTTGAATTTTATTGTTGGCTTCAAGATGTGCATTTTCATTAAATTTTACATATATAGATTTAATTATCTTTCTATATTCACGATTATAACACCTAATATGCTCTTGAGTTAGTTGAATAGCCAACAAATATACATTCAATAGACTTTTGTTCAAATTTATCTAGATTATCTTTTGCATTAAATGCAAAACATTTACATCCAAAAACTCTAAGATAATCTATCCTAGGTTGTCTATTGTTCAACAACTCATATGGTATTTTGTTTAGTTTCTTTCTAATAGAAAGCCAATTTATTATATAGCAGGCACAATTAACAACTTCAGCCCATAAATATTTACATACTTTGTTTTCACATAACATAGTCCTAGCTATTTCTTGTATTGTTTTATTTTTACGTTCAACAACTTCATTGAGTTGTGATGTTCTAGGTTGTGGAAATTCATATTTTATTCCATGTAATTCAGAAAATTTTATTACATCTTTGTTTTTAAATTTTCCACCTCTATCACTCCTAATTCTTTTAACCTTTTCTTTGTAAAGATTTTAGAGTTTAGTGATATTTTCGATTGCTGATGGATCATCGTCTTAGTGTGTTAAGGACAATGTCAGTGTGTATCATGAGTAATCATCTACTGTGCGCCACACACATAGTAGTGTCCACCTAGACTTCTTGTCCTACTTGGACCAAATAAGTCTAAGTGAAGCAATTCTAGTACATTACTAGTACTCACTTCATGCTTTGTTTTCAATGTTTCTTTTATATGTTTTCCTTTAATACAAGTTTCACATAGTTGAAAATTATCTAAATCTAGCTTAAGCATTCCTCTAATTAGACTCTTCCTAGATAATTTTTCAATAGTTGAAATCCCTATGTCGCCTGGTCGTATATGCCATAAGTTTATATCTAAGTCATGTGATACTAAACATTTATCTTAGCATCTAACATGTTATTTAGTGATAGTGTGTAAATGTTGCCATCGCTATTTTTGTGATACAATTTCTCCCTTATGGTTTGTTATATCATAAGAAGTAGGGAGAAAAGAAACAATGTATCCACAATTAATAAGTTGTGAAATACTAAGTAAATTGTACGAAAAATTACTTACTAACAACACATTTCTTATTTGAAATGTGTTGGGGTCCCAATTGTCTCTTTTCCATCAACCCTGCCTTAGTTGTCGTAACCGAAGGTCACCTTTCCTCCATTCTTTACTTCCTTCAGCTCGGTAAATAGGTTGGAGTACTTGGTTTTTAGATTCTTTGGTTTTATCTCCTTCTTGTCTTCTTTACAATTTACCTACAAAGGAGACAAAGTTTTAAGTATCCTTTATTTGGGTCCTTGAATGTTAGGGGCAACACCCTTGTTTATGTACCTTTTAGGTATCCAAATTTGGATGCACCTTCTAGGCACATATTCAGCATTATAAGTTGAAGAATACAAAGGATTAACAAATATTTGACCATTCTATGTAAATAGAGATGTATGTTTATATGAGTTACATCTTGGTTTATATGCATCATAACTTGGTCGATTTTGATAGTGAGTATGAGACATACAATTTTGAGTTTTAAATGCCTAAGTGTAATCATATGATATAGGTGTGTTCATATATGCCATATAAGGAAATTGCCTATATCTATGCCTATATGCATCATTTTTATTAAATGTTGTTTATTTTGCTCAGTCATATTTGTATGCATATAGGCACAATTTCTATGTGTTCTAGATGCAAAATTTTGCCTAATTGCTTTTGTGGGTGCATGTTGTATTTCTACCTTAGGGATTAAAAGAGTAGACAAAGTTGAATTTACTTTAGTTGCCTCATAAGATAGTTTAGTACTAGATGAAACAAACTTAGTATTTTTATTTACCTTAACATTTTCTTCTTTATATCCTAACCTAGTTTTATCGTTTCCATATTTTTGTGATGATATAAGAGTGTCTAACATGTTGTTTCCAGACTTAAATTGTTCTAACATCTTTTCTAAGTCCAGTTTAGACCTTTTAAGTTGTGATATTTCATTTTCACAACTATCTACCTTAGTTTTTAACATGCTATTATCGGTTTTTAATGTTTGTTCATTTTTCTTATATGACTCAATTTTAATTTCTAAAGAGTCAAGAGTATTAGTAGACTCTTGTTTAAAAGATTCTAATTGACAGAAAATTCCAAGTTGGACGTCTTCAACTTGTCATTTTCTTCAATTAGTTTCTTTTTTCTTTAGATAGCCTTTTATAGTGTGCATGCATTTTCAAGAATTCTTCATACATCTCATCAAAAGACATTTCATTATCTGACTCTACATCAGAAGAAGAAATTACCTCGTAAGACACGAAGCATACTTGAGCTTCCTCATGCTCGGATTTTGAGTCGGAGGAATCGCTCCACGTGCTAGCCTTCATTGCCCTTTTGCCTTTGCTTGCATTGGGCTCCTTTGCCTTGAGTCTTTGTGCCTCCTTATCCTTGACTTATTATTATTGTTGTTATTTTTATTTTTCTTTGTCGGACAATCATATGAAATATGTCCTTTTTTACCACATTCGTAGCATTTTAATATTAATTTCTGGCCATTTTGAAGGCTGATAGGACGTCCATTAAGGCCTATAAATAGACCCCTTTGGCTGATTGTAAAGGCACCTTTTGATGAATAACAATTCTTGATGTTTCATTCACTTTGTGTGATACTTTGTTTTCTTGGTTTTGCATTAAAAACCTAGGTTAAGATCCTTCAAAGTTGAGCATTTTGAAGGTGTTGCCATTTCTTAAAGATGCCATCCAGGAGGGCCATATTGGTTTGCCTGATCAACGACCATCTTGAAGTGTTGGTCTTGCTCATTCTTAATCCACACGTTTTTAATCACTAAGGAAGCAAGGGGAAGTCTTCTTCCTTGTGCCTAACCCTTTATGAAGGACGTTTGGAAGGTGGAATCGTTGGAGCCCACGAGTTGCACGCATCATCTCCTTGGCTAACAACACTTGAGATGAGATGTCATATCCTTTAAGGAAGCCCGTTTGTTCTGGAGAAATTAACTTAGGGAGCAAAGAATTTAGTCTCGCAGCTATCATCCGCGTGCATACTTTACTCAGAAAATTAGACAAACATATCGAACAAAAATCACTAAAAGTATGAGGTGTGGTACATTTAGGGATCAAAAGGATTAGCAAACTAGCCATCACAGTTGGCTGAGGAATACCCAGGAAAAACTTCTGGACCTCCATAACCACATCCTGCTGAATGATATCAATGTACCATGAAAACCGTCTGGCCCGGCTTCACTTTGCGGATCCAAATGCCAAATAACCTCCTTGATCTCCGGCGCTTGTGGCATCTGTGTGAGGGAAAGATTTTTGTCGAACGTCACCAAAGTAGGGATATGCTCCAAAATTCATGCATATCTACTTGTGTTTTACTTGGTAAATAAAGCTGTATAATAAGAAACTGCCTCATGGTGTATGGTTTGTTGCGTATCACATAAAACATCAGCAGAGGTATAGATTTGTTAAATACAAAGCTGAAAACGACGGCCTTTAACTATAGAATGAAAATATTTGGTGTTAGCATCTCCATCGCGAACCCAACGGAGGCGGGCCTTCTGCTTCCAGAAATCAAACTCAAATTTGGAAGCTAGTATATATTTTGTTTTGGCTTTATGATATAATGTGCGATGGATGTCCTTGGCATCTGCATCAAACGTTTGTTCCACACGTCTCACATTCACCTCAGCTTGCTCTAGGCGATCAAATATATTTCCAAAGATATTTTTATTCTAGTGTTGTATATCATGTTTTATGTGAGATAACTTCCGATAAAACCCATACATTCCACCTGTTGTCGGATAGTTTACCCACGTTTCCTTGACATAAGTATAAAGGTCTGGGTGAGACAACCAAGCATCCAAGAACCAGAATGAGCACGGCCTAATTTCACGGGATAAGCTGCAGATCAAAAGAAGGGGAGAATGATTCGATGTAACTCGAGGAAGATGTGTTAGGCGTAAATCATCAAAAGCATCTTGAAATAAGGAATTTATAAACACCCAGTCCAACCGCCGCGGAACTCGACCCAGGCCACAGCCATCTGCCTAAGTGTCACGATTACCATGAAACGGGAGATTCATCAGCGAGCAATCCTCTATACAGTCATTAAAATCTTGCAGTGAAGATAATGTTGGGTTGGAACGACGCCTATGATCATCAAGAGCTCGAAAGTATTAAAATCTTCACTTAGTAGCCAAGGGATGCTATTTGTCTGAGTATGTTCATGTAAACCTTTCAAAGTGGCCATATATGACCGACCGACAGAAGAGAAAATTAGTAGGAATGAAATTCATCAAGATATGACTTTCATCCAATAATTCAATGGAAACATTACCTTGAAATCCAATGATATCGAAGGCTCGATGAATCGCCGCCATTGCCAGCTTGCCGCGCCAAAATGTTCTGACCAAAGCATGGCGAAATCGGCTTGCCAATACATTGATTTCCGTTGGTGTAAAGTGTACCATTGGGGCTCCTTTGAATCAACTGGTTTCACGTTGAGGAAATGTGGTAGTGGCGGAAGAAACAACTGCAGCAAGAGATTTGGTTAATGGGGGTGATGGAGCGCCGGCCATCGCTGACAAATAATTTGGTCACGTCTGTGCCGCTAGAGTCAAAGATCGCCAAAGCCAAAGGTTATATATATATATATATATATATATATATATATATATATATTTAGGTGAAGGGCGGACGGCATTGTCTGGGGATTTTATTAATATAAACCCTTACTTGTGGCGGAGGAATACCGTGGATACATCCAAATCGCTATCTACGAGGGAGACTCTCCAAAACTAAAAAAATAACTGAGGAAAACATACAAAAAGCGTAGAGTATGAGCAAACAATGGACTACATAATGCATAGACCAATATTTGTCTAATGATCGGTCTAAGAGAAAGGAAGGATCCCATGGATGGAGCCAAGTTGAGCAGCTAGCCTTCAAGCTTGCGAAACATATCCTTGGGCAAAAAATGTACCTCGATAAGATAGTGGCAGGAGGAGTCATGCAGACACTATACCAAAGAAAACCGAAATATAGAGATAAAAGTAATGAAAAGGCTAAGAGTGTACCCAAGTTGCCCGTCACCAAAACAGGCACGGGCAACAGCGATGATAGAAGAGTCCAGCCACAACCGGGAGGAACGTCGCCAGTGAATGATATTATGCACCTCAGCAAGTCAAAGTAATGTGTCATCATGCATTTAGCAAAATAACAAATGGAATAGATAATAAGTAGGCACGAAACATACCCCACCGCCCACATCAACACGATGCAGGTGGGATAACGTAGAAGATCCATTGAGCATTTATGGGCAGATGTAGGCTGTATATATATCAGTATGTAAATTGTAGGACCTGTATAGAACCACTAGAAGTGGGGTTGAATAGTGGGTGCGGAAAATTTGGTTTTTAAAAACTTTTGAGCCAACAACCTCACTTCTGAAACAGTCTGTGTTTTAAGATCCTGATTTGAAATAATTAAAAGACCAAGTTGCAGACCTTCAAAAATTGTGAAATTTGGTGTGAATGAACTCTTCGGTGTTATAAGTGACTCACGAAAATTTCAAATTAAAACTCCTCTCCTAACCTCTAGAAATTAAATTTTTGGTCAGATTGCGCAAATCTGCCAGAAACAGTACTCTGATTTGAAAATTTTATTCCTATTAATTGGTGACTCCAAATGATCTGAAATTTTTATGAAAATACCCTTAAGGTATTTATTTTAGTGGGTTGAAAAAAGTTCTGAAAATTCATTTAGGAAGTATGTCAATCACATTGAGTTCTCAACCTTTGCAAATCTGAAATTCAGATTGCACTAGTCTCAGATCTATTCATGTTTGACTGACTTATACTTATCCAAATGAGTTGAAACTTGCACCCAATGAGAGCTAGAATATGTGGGTATGTTTCGGCAATGTTTTATAATTTTTGAAAATCGTTTACTATTTTTATCGTTGTAATGAACGCAATGTAGAAAACTTAAAACTGAAAGTAAAGTGCAGTAAAGTAAGGAGAAAATCTCACTTATTAGCCTAAGGTTTGGCCCATTACTCAGTTAGCAGCCTAACGTTGATGAAACTCACTTAACAACAACTCTTTTGCCGAAATGTCTCACTTGTAGCCAGGTGACCGTTGACCAACCGTTGACCAGCCGTTGACTTTCTCAGACCAACCAGAAGTTGACACGTGACACTCTTTTTTTAATTAAAAAAATAAAATTGTATTTTTGAATAAAGTGATTTAAAAGAAATTTAAAAATTCTAAAAAATTGTAAAAATTAATTAAAAAATATTTTAAAAATCAAAAAATTAGGAAAAAAAGATAAAAAATAAAAAATTACCCTTAACACCCCAGCACCCTCCACCTACCCCCCACGCCACACCACCCCCCCACCCCCCACCCCGCACCAAAAACAATTTTTAAATTTTTTTTTCTTATTCACTCATAATGCTCCGACCACCTGGTCCACCCCTGCGTCACCTCCCCCACCCCCTCCTCTCGTGAATTTTTTTTAAATTTTTTCTAACTCACACATAACGTCCTAACCACCCCCGCGTACCCTCCCCCACCCCCGCGCACACCCCAAATGAATTTTAAAATTTTTTCAAGTCACTCACAAAGCTCCGACCATCCCCCGGTGACAAAGGAGCTTTGTGGGTGAGTCATTTTGCTTTGTCCAAGTTTGTTACCACTGTAATGCCATTAAAGCATTATTTCTCCTGGATGAATATAGTGTGTGGATGTCTTTTGCCATTGCATTCTATTGTCCTACAATGTTCAAACTTGCACCGATACTTAGATGAAATTTGGTCTCTGTTGATACATCCACAAAGTTTGATTCACTATTTTGTCCCTTCCTTTTCATATTGTGAGCCTTTAAATTTATAAGTTTTTGTTTTATCAATTTGTTATTAATTTTCAAATAATTTTATTCTAATCTGATAACAGAAAGCATGCATATTTAGGAAACTTACTAGTAATAGAAAGCCTAATTAGTGGTGTCGAGGATGATTGGCTGCTTGCAAGTTCATGATATTCGGATATCCTTTCTCTTAATATCTTGAATTATCAACAGCATTTCTCTGGGGTTTTTCCCTCTTGGTTTTATTTTGTAGGTAAAGGTCAAAGACACAGTCAGAATTTTGTAGTCTTCTGCACTGATAAGAATATTTTCTCAGAGCCATGCAGGTCTCCTCAACCTTTGCATTGTGGTGCTTGTTGCAGTAAATAGCCGGCTTATCATTGAGAATTTGATGAAGGTGTGTCTTCTAGAGAAATATTTATGTTAAAGTCTTCGTTTTTTGCATCTAACGTTTTTGCAGTAGTGAGTGCACTTTTTGTCGAGTATCATGGTGAGTGCACCTTCCCTCTTGTTTGTGCTGATACAGGAATGCACCTTTAATATACCAATAAAAATTGATCCAAAATTGTACTTAACAATGTTCCTCATTCTATCTGCAGTATGGGTGGTTAATTAAGTTCGGATTTTGGTTTAGTTCAAGATCATTGAGGGATTGGCCTCTTCTGATGTGCTGGTACATTTACCGTGAATTTTATTTTATATTTGCACTTTCATCCTTTCTTCTCAACAAATAACCATACTTAACAATTAAAATTTGTAAAGAGAAAGTGGGAGAGAAAGGAGACAAAAGTATCTTACTCTCATGATTTATTGGCTATGTATTTGTCATGTTGTCTTTCCATTTCCAATAGAGTCAAGGACACACTCTTCCTCCGACCATCCCCCGGTGACAAAGGAGCTTTGTGGGTGAGTTGAAAAAATTTTAAAATTTTTTTGGGGTGTGCGCGGGGGTGGGGGAGGGGACGCGGGGGTGGTTGGGACGTTATGTGTGAGTTAGAAAAAATTTTAAAAAAAATCGCGAGAGGAGGGGGTGGGGGAGGGGACGCGGGGGTGGACCGGGTGGTATGAGCGTTATGAGTGAGTAAGAAAAAAAATTTTAAAAAATTTTTTTGGCGCGGGGTGGGGGGTGGGGGGTGGTGTGGCGTGGGGGTAGGTGGGGGTGCTGGGGTCTTAAGGGTATTTTTTTATTTTTTTTATTTTTTTTCCTAATTTTTTGATTTTTAAAATATTTTTTAATTAATTTTTACAATTTTTTAGAATTTTTAAATTTCTTTTAAATCACTTTATTCAAAAAATACAATTTTATTTTTTTAATTAAAAAAAGGGTGCCACGTGTCAACTTCTGGTTGGTCTGAGAAAGTCAACGGCTGGTCAACGGTTGGTCAACGGTTGGTCAACGGTCACCTGGCTACAAGTGAGACATTTCGGCAAAAGAGTTGTTGTTAAGTGAGTTTCATCAACGTTAGGCTGCTAACTGAGTAATGGGCCAAACCTTAGGCTAATAAGCGAGATTTTCTCGTAAAGTAAGAACACCAAGGATTTTATACTAGTTCAGTTAAATCAACCTACTCCAGTATTCGAGGACACCTTCCTCGGTTATCACTAAACACAATAAACACCTTACCACAAGGGTGACTGGAGTTAAACACTAACTCCACCCTTTTACAATCAATACAATCGAGTAATTGAATCACGGACACCACCACCGATCGAATGAAGGTTTGATTACACCTTGATCAACCTTTTACAACAATGAATGAGTGTGGGTGGTATATTGAAAGCCTATACAATATTTAGAATATATGAACAATAGGCTTGAGAGAAGAAGAAAAAGAAAGAAAAGGAGAAGAAGAAAGTAGTATAGCTTCTTACATTTGAGAGAATTTGAGTTGTAGCCTTAGCCTTGTTTGCGCTATTCTCTTCATTTTATGCTCATGTGGCCACCCCCTTAGGGATTCTTCCTTCTTGAAAATTTTCTTTAATGTCCTTGGAAGATTTCCTTGTGTAGAGATGACACCATCTTGATTACTTGGCACACTATGATTGGAAGGATGACTTGACCTTGCTTACTTGTCACTTGATGATTGGTCCAACTTGGAATCCTTTAATGAGCTGTAAATTCTACAAAAAAAAAACTCATAAAACATGTGCTCAAATGTAGTCAAAATATTACCATATTATCACCTTTCAATCCCTTTAATTTGGGAGACAAATTGAGGTGCATTAAGAGCCATAAAAACGCCAACTATAGTAGCATGTGCTGAATTTTCAGCATGTATTGCATTTTGAAATCTTTCCTTGTGTGATGCCCTCTTCAATGTCACCAATCATGTGTGACATATTCTCCACCAATTAAAATTCTAGATAAGCTCCACCTAGGCTCCACCATGGCTGAAATAGGCGTGTACAATGAATGGGCATGTGCTGAAATTTCATTTTAGTAAGCTTTGTCAAATAATACACAATATTTACACATATATGATAAATTATAATCCACCCTAATTTGAATTTTCTAGAAAAATTTAACAAAACTTGAATGTGTAAAAATTTTCTAGATACATGTTAAATCTTATGCCAAAAAAATGTTCCATGTGATATGTTCGTAGAAAACCGAATTTTCGACTTTCATCGATTACGCGATTTTTCTCCGATTAAATTCAAACTTCTTGCACATGTCATATATGTTATGTCACACATAATGTACATAAAATAAAGTAGATATTCAGCTCAAGTGACTTGTGGAGAAAGCGTCCATGTGCTTCAAAAAAAATTTGAATTTGAAATCTCCATAATTTTAGTCTAAATTTTGGGTGATTTGTGTGTGCCAACGTGGAATGATTTAGTGGATGATTTTAACATGTGAGCCACGAAAGTTTTGGCTATTTTTGATGTATATGGTCTGGACATCTTTATATGGCAAGTACGTGACACGTTGGTGAAGTTACGGTAGTCACCCGATACGACAATTTTCGGTTTATGACCTTGTAATGTGTCGTTATAATTTTGTCATCACCATGACTTGTATCATATGATATAAGACCTGAATATAATCATAAATATGATGTGTATATAATGGTGTGACGTCGACGTACGTTTGTAATATATGTAACGTGTCGGTAGTACGTCGGAATATATGTGTATTGTGCCCTTTTAAAAAAATATGAATAAATATATATAATATATGGCATGTAAGATGAGTGGGGAGGAGACTTTCCATTTCCAAATTTGTTGCCATGAAGCTTCCACCGAATATATCTCCATTTAATGAACTAGTTAGTTCACTAACTTAAGCATTCCATTTAATGAACTAGTTTAGTTCATTAATTGTGGCACCTGAAAACAGTACAAAGACAACAAATGTTTGTCATATGATGTAAGCTTTAACGCTTCATGGCTTGTTAGTACAACACCAATACATATACGCATATGAAGCATGTATATCACATAAACGTGTCAAGTAATAATTTGTTTATGCATTTCGTAAACTCGTACCATTTAAATCATGCATTTGTAAATCATTCAAACCCCTTTTTCTCAACAATCTTCCCTTTTTGATGATTTATAAAATAATATTGGTTCATGATTTAAATGTGATTTCTCCCCCTCCAATTATGCATAAATTCGATTTTTGAATTTTGAATTTTATATCGTTGTGCTCCCCCTTAAATCATGCAATCATGCTCTCTCTCTCTCGCCTTAAATCATGGTCTCTCCCTTAAATCATGCTCTCTCTCCCCTTTTATTTTTTAAATGATATCAAAAGTGCATGTAAGGATGGAAAGAAATATCAATCTATAGCAAATTAACCGAAATCATGCCTAACTTTGAGCGTAGATTTTCATACGTGTCTTGATTAAGTGCTTTGGTGAATATGTTGGCTACTTGTGCTTCAGTACGTACATGTTCTATAACGATATCACCACTGTTTATATGATCACGAAGAAAGTGATATCGTATCTCTATGTGCTTTATCTTAGATTGTAGTACGGGGTTCTTAGACAAATTAAGAGCACTCATACTATCACAATAAATAGGGATGCGATTCACCGTTATGCCACACTTGCTTGCTTTTTCGAAAATCAAGATATCAATGAATTTCCAATAAATTGACAAGTGCCACTTGTGCTTTTTCTATCTATCAATATAAGCATGCAAGTCAAATTCACAATTCATATCATACCAAATTCCTAAAGTGGGAGTATGCTTAATGTATTGAAATATCCTTTTTAAAGCGTTATAGTGTGACACTTTAGGGTTGCTTTGAAAACGAGCACACATACAAATACTAAACATGATATCGGGTCTACTTATGGTAAGGTAAAACAAAGAACTAATCATAGACCTATACATACCATTATCAAATTCTTTTCCATTCTCATCTTTATCAAGTTTAGTGTTACACTCATAGGGGTGGGGGATGGTTTCAAGTTTTCAAAATTAAACTTTTTAATCATGTCATTCACATATTTTACTTGATTTATATGGATGCCTTTACTACTTTTTTTTATTTGCAAGCCAAGAAAATAATTCAACTCACCAACCATAGACATTTCAAATTCGGATTTCATGCATATTTCAAATTCTTCAACTAGTTTATGAGATGTAGATCCAAAGACAATGTCATCAACATAAATTTAAATAATAAGTAAATCCGATTTTTCTTGTTTCAAGAATAGAGTACTATTTATGATGCCTCTTTTAAATCCATTTTCTAAAAGAAAGGTAGCAAAACGATCATGTCAAGCCCTAGGTGCTTGTTTTAAACCATATAGTGACTTCTTTAATTTGTACACATGATTAGGATATTTTAAATCCTCAAAACCAGGTGATTGTTTTACATATACTTCTTCTTGTATAAAGCCGTTTAAAAATGCACTTTTTACGTCCATTTGATAAAGTTTAAAATCCTTCATGCAAGCAATAGCAACTAATAACCGTATGGCTTCTAAACATGCTACGGCTGCAAATGTTTCTCCGTAGTCTATTCCCTCTTCTTGATTATATCCTTGTGCTACAAGCCTTGTTTTGTTTCTAATGAGTTTACCCTCTTCATTCATTTTATTTCTAAAGACCCACTTTGTATCTATTATCGTTTTATCTTTTGGTCGTGGCACTAAATTCCACACATCATTTCTTATGAATTGATTTAATTCATCATGTATAGCGTCAATCCAAGAAGAATCATTCAAAACATCAAATACATTCTTGGGTTCAATTTCAGATATCATAGCATGGAATCGATTTATTTCATCCAAATTTATTCTTCTAGATGGTCGGACACCTTGTGTTATGTCGCCTATGATAAGGTCATGTGGGTGATCTCTATGCCATATTGGTTGATTATTTTCTAAGTTTTCATGCATTTCTAAGTGATCATGCATTTCTAGTGTGTCGTGTTCATCATGTTCGATATTTTCTTCTATATCATCTAATACGGGCGTTAGTTCAAAATCATCGTCATTTTCTTTATTTATTTCATATTCACCGAATTCATTAAATTTCACATGAATAGATTCTAAAATTTGTCTAATGATAGGATCAAGGCATCTATGTGCCTTAGAATTCATAGAATATCCAACAAAGATGCATTCAATGCATTTAGACTCGAAGTTATCTAGATTATCTTTTGTATTCAAAACAAAGCATTTACAACCAAACATACGAAAGTAATCAATTTTAGGCATGCGATCATTCAAAATTTCATCAGAAGTTTTATTTATTTTCTTTCTAATTGATAAATGGTTAACTATATAGCATGCATAATTTATGGCTTCTGCCCACAAAAATCTAGGCAACTTATTTTTGCATAGCTTGGTTCTTACAATTTCTTGTAGTGTCCTATTTTTTTCTCTCTACTACTCCGTTTAACTGTGGTATTCTAGCTGGCGAAAACACGTGTTTAATACCTTTTTTCCGCAAAATGCAATCGTGTCCTTATTTTTAAATTCGCTGCCTCTATCGCTCCTAATCTTTTTCGCATTCAAACCATACTCATTTTCAAGTTGTTTAATCAATTTAGCAATCTCAACAGCACTATCATCTTTATCGGAAGAAATAAAGTCCATGTATAGCGAGAAAAATCGTCAACGATGACACATGCATAATGTCTCCCACCAAGACTCCTAGTACGACTAGGACCAAACAAGTCAATGTGTAATAATTCTAACTCTCTAGATGTGCTAATTTCATTTTTAGATTTAAGTGACTCGCGTGTTTGTTTGCCTTTAATACAAGATTCACGCAACTGAAAGTTGTCTAAATCAAGTTTAAGAAATCCTTACACTAGATTCTTTCGTTGAAGTTTTTCAAGAGTTGATATGCCAATATGTCCTAACCGCCTATGCCACAAATTCACGTTAGGTTTATTTGACATAAAACACTTTACTTTAGCGTCTAACATCCATAGAAAGTGTAAAAATATTTCCTTCTCTTTTTCCTTTTAACACCATTTCTCCGTTTTTATTTACTATATTGCAATATGTGTGAGTGAAACACACATAAAAACCGTGTCAAGAAACTGTGAGATGCTAAGCAAATTGTAGGATAGATTACTTACCAAAAAGACGTTGGAGATTTGAATAGTGCTTGGGTATCCAATTTTACCTTTTCCGATGATTCTTCCTTCGTTGTTGTCTCCAAAGGTCACCAATCCACCTTTTGTAACCTTCTTCAACTTTGAAATTATGCTCGGGACACCCGTCATATGCCTCGAGCAACCACTGTCAAGGAACCAGTTGATTGATGTACCTTTAGATATATGTGTTCCCTGCAATGTGTAACAACGATTCAGGTACCCTTTTATTTTGGGTCCTTACGAGTTAGCTCTCCACCCCTTTGTCAGAGTACCTTTTGGTACCCAAACTTGGGTGACCTTTCTCGGTCTTACGTTTGTAATATATGTAACGTGTCAGTAGTACGTCCAAATATATGTGTATTGTGCCCTTTTAAACAAATATGAATATATATATATATATATATAATATATATATGGCATAGAAAAAGCTCTGGCGAATCGGCGCCGCCGTCATTGAGTTTTGCGGCTTCTGCCGCCGCTGCGGCTGCCGAAATTCATTCGCCGCTCCGCCGGCATCTTCCTTCACAAATCATTCTTCATAAATTGATTCCATTGTTTCCTCTGTTTTGATCGGCTCACGACTCGGCGATCCCCATGGCTTCACCCGCGCCGACATTCGCAGATATTGTCGCCGGTTCTTCTTCGGCTTAAGCCATCAGCATTTCGCCCAAAACTGTTTCTCGATATAAAGGTATTCCTTTAATCTCGTTTTCAGATTCGGAAATTGATGATCTTGCTGCTCCTTTCAAATATTCCCTAGTGGGTACTTTTTGGTATGGGAGACCTCCGTTGAAGGTGATTAGAGATGTTTTTGAGAAAATCGGTTTTCATCACGATCTTCGCATTACTCTAATTGATCAGTCGCATATACTGCTAAATTTTACCAATGAGGCGGATTATTTACGATGCTTTTATCGACGTTCATGGCTTATTTCTGGGTGTCATATGCGTATAACAAAATGGACTGTGGATTTTGATCCTTCAACGGATGTGCCGATCGTTCCGGTTTGGATAGCCTTGCCTGGACTTCCAATTCATCTTCATCGCAAAGAGGCACTGTTTGAGATAGTTAAGCCCATAGGCTGTCCAATCAAACTTGATGTTGCAACCAAAGATGGTCTGCGACCTTCGGTTGCTCGGGTATGTGTGGAAGTTGATGTTTCGAAGGATTTACCGCCAAAGATCTATCTTCAAGCGAAGGGCCGGTTTATCTTACAAACCATAATTTATGAAGACTTGCCTGTATTTTGTACCACCTGCAGACGTTTAGGTCATGCCGTTGGGTCATGCCCACCGCCATCAGAGTCGGCCATACCACCTCCCCCACCGCCCCCTCCGCGGCGACCACCAGCTCAGCGCTGGACTCCGGTTAAGAAACGGCCCACTACACAGCCAAATCTCCCAGAGCCTACTCCGCCATCTTCGGACACACAAGCTCCTCCGGCCTCCATCACTCCAGCTGCAGCTCTCGATCCAGCTGCAGCTCCTCCCGCAGATCAACAAGCCGAACCAGTGGAGCCTCAGCATGATATTCAGGAATCTGCGGAATTAGGGCATTCGTCGGATAATGACTTACCAAAGGCAGCTCCTCACGAGATACCCATGGTTCCAGCAGAGGTTGCCTGCCGCATCCAGCAGTTACCTCCTTCGCCTGACACAGACACTTTAATCTCTCGACTACAAGATTCCACAAAAGACTTTATACAGGTGGTTCCGCGTAGGAAACGTCGAGCTAAGAAGGATCTTCCTCCACTGCCTCCATCATCCATTCTTACGCGCAGTGCATCACATGCGATCCAGGGAAGTGACTCTAACCTTTTACAATGAATGTTATGATATGGAACATCAGAGGCTTTCGGGCCTCCAAGCCCCGTTTGCATCAATTAATTCATGAGCATCGGTTGAACATACTTATTATTATTGAACCTAAACATACATCAGACACTATTTCTCGTTATGCTTTGGAGTTCGGTTTTTCTAATTCTTATGCGTTGACTTCTGAGCGTATTTGGTTTTTCTGGCGTAACTCTCACTTTGAGCTGGTCACAGTGCAGGATGAAGAACAGGTTGTGCACTTTACTTTGACATATCGGCCTCTACAGTATATTTTTGTTTTGTCGGCAGTATATGGCAATCATACTCCATCTCTACGTCAATCTTTGTGGTCTTCTTTATGCACTTTCTCTGCGAATTCAACATTGCCTTGGGTTCTCGGTGGTGATTTTAATACATTCCGATCTCTATCCAACCACGAAGGTCGTTCGCAACCATCTTTAGCTGTTTTACAAGATTTCAATGATTGTATAGAGGCATGTGCTTTGATGTCACCACCTTTTCATGGATCTAGATTCACCTGGTCTGATGGTCGTGGTCTCGGTCGGGTCCGCCGGCGTCTTGATTGGTTGTTCCTGAATACTGATTTCCATGATAAATTTGAAGATATTCAACTTACTCATCTTCCCAGAATTACTTCTGATCATACCCCGCTGTTGCTCAAGTGCCGAAATATTACAGCTACATCTCATCGTTCGTTCCGATTTTTGGACTCTTGGCTTCTTCATCCAGATTTCTATTCTTATATGCGCGATGCGTGGGCTTCATATCCTACAACAGGTGGTATGCATGGCTTCTACACAAAGTTATTTAAATTCAAAAAGGATGTGCAACAATGGAATAAAGATATTTTTGGCAATATATTCTCTCGAGTTCAGCAGGCTGAAGTTCTCCTTACTCGCGCAGAAGAACGTTGGGACACTCAACCCACAGAGGCCAATCGGATGGCGTATAATCGTGCTAAGGCAGAGTTCTTGCAGGCTGCTTCTTATGAGATGCATTTTTGGAAACAAAAGGCGAGAGTTCGATGGTTAAAGGAGGGTGATGCAAATACTCACTATTATCATACTTTGGTAAAGGGCCACAGATTACATCTTCGGATTCAACAAATACAAAAATCGGATGGTACGATTTGCACAGCCCACGAAGATATCAGCGCAGAAGCTGTGTCTTTTTATACTGCTTTATTTGCACAGGAACCTATTGTTAACAGTGAGCAAATTATTCGACACATTCCCATACTAGTCTCTGCAGATGATAACTCTGCTCTAACGCAGCTCCCATTATCAGATGAGATAAAAGATGCAGTTTTGCACTTGGACCCTCATAGTGCCTCAGGACTTGATGGTTTTGATGGGAATTTTTATAGATCTTGCTGGCCCATTATTCATAAGGATGTTGTTTTGGCGGTACAAGAATTCTTTCTTGGGGTGCCCCAGCCTAGAGTCATGGCTAGCGCATTGATCACTTTGATTCCAAAAAAAACCGCACCAATCACATTCAGCGACTATCGTCCAATATGCCTCACTAATTTTATCAGTAAAGTCTGTACCAGAATTGTTGCTAGCCGCCTGTGTAGATTGTTTCCAAGACTTATCTCTCCAGAGCAGACAGGCTTTTTACCAGGTACTGACATTTCTACGCAGGTTTTACTAGCTCGTGAAATGATCCATATGCTAGATAGAGGTGGCTCACAGTTATGCCTCAAATTGGATATGATGAAGGCTTTTGATAGGGTCAGCTGGGAATATTTGGAGCTAATATTCAAAGCGTTTGGTTTTTCGGGATTTTTCACTCGAATAATTTTGAATCACTTGCGGGCTACAACTTTAGCGGTGTTAATTAATGGACAACCCTCTTCTTATTTTCGGCCTCATTGGGGGGTAAAACAAGGAGATCCTTTGTCTCCTTTATTATTTATTTTAGCAGCAGAGGGTTTTAGCAGGGGCTTGAAAGCATTGACAGCAGCAGGTCAGTTGCAGCCTTTTCGTTTGGGCCGCGTACCTTTCACCATTACACATTTAGCATATGCAGACGACTTATTGATCTTCCTTCGAGGCACTCAGCGAAATCTCCAGCGGTTCCACACATTTCTTACACAATATGAAGCTGCTTCTGGTCAGAAAGTTAATTTTCAGAAAAGCAGTATTATTCCTTCTGCTGCTGTAACACCACATCAGCGACAGGCATTTGCGACTACTCTGGGTATGCGTCTTTCCAATCTTCCGTTCCACTATCTTGGCTCTTATTTGCATAAAGGGATTCCACGAGCACATCACTGTGTTACGTTACTCCAACATATTGACGATAGGCTTCAAGGGTGGCACTCCAAATTATTATCTACTGCAGGACGCCTCGTCTTGCTTCAATCAGTCATCGCGGCATTACCCATTCACATTATGGCAGGAGGTGGTATACCAAAGTCAGTTATTAAAATTATCCATCGTAAGATGGCTGCTTTTTATTGGGGTCCTCGACATCATTGGGTCTCCTGGTCTAAGCTTACTAAACCACAAGCAGAGGGCGGCATAGGACTTTGAGATTTGAATAGTTTGCAACAGGCTTTCTATTGCTGCATCTGGTGGTCATATCATCAGAATGCTACCCTATGGAGCCGATATATGCATGCAAAATATGGACATCGTGAAGATTATCTTCCTCGCTTGCCAGACTCTCCTACTTGGAAGATTATATGTCGGATTCATCCCTTTTGCTTACTATACACTGATCGGCACAATGATCAGATATCATGGTTGCCGAATCAGTTGGGAGACTTCTCGCTAAAAAGTGCCTATGAGATCTGTCGAACTGCATCTCCAAAGCTGCTTTCTGCCTCATTTATTTGGTCAAAACATCATTCTCCGGCTATAAAGTTGTTTCTATGGCGTATTTTCAATTCTGCGTTGCCTTTTGAGGATTATCTTGGTCGATACGTAATGGCTCGTCCGACACAATGCCCCTTCTGCAAGAGTGAGTCGGCTTCGGTGGATCATGTGTTTTTATATTGTCCTTCTGTGCGCTCGATTTGGTGCTATTTTGCAAGTGAACTACATTGTCCCCTTCCCACATCAAGACATGTTCGTCAATATCTTCTTTCATGGTGGTATCGCTCGTCCCTATCCACACTTATTGGAGTTTATAAAATCGTGATACCGGCGATCATTGTTCATCGTATCTGGTGTGCTTATACTTCCCTGATCTATGGTGACAGCGCACCTATCCCAGCGTCTTCTCTTCGATTCTCTATACAATCTGAGATTACTTTGTGGCACAAAAAGATTGCGGGCTCTAAGTTGTCTGCTACATCACGACATATTTTCAGTTGGCTACCTATTGTTCGGCCTCCTCGTCCATTGATTGTTCGCTGGATCATGCCGCCCACAGGTAGATTGAAATTAAATGTTGAAGCAGCTACGGGGCGCAGTTACGGTGCTGGAGGCGCCATACTGCGTGATCACAGGGGGTCCTGTGTTGGAGCAATTTCTTTTCGCCTCCCTTTAAGCACACCCTTCCAAGCAGAGATTCAGGCAGCAGTTTTTAGTCTCTTTTATTTCTTACCGCTCTACCGCTCCATCATACTAGAATCAGATTGCTCCCAATTGATAGATCGGTTGACTCGACCATTCATTGTTCATGGTTATCCACATCTTCAGTTGCTACAATCACTTGTTAATACACATCGACTCTCTTGCTATCACGTTTATCGTGAGGCGAACCTGCCAGCACATTATTTAGCGCAGCATGCAATGATCCACCCAGGCACCGAACGTTTTGCCTCGAACACTCTACCTTCATTTGTCCGGGCGGCGGTCACACTGGATCTCACTTCTGTTAATTTGCGGGTGCCATGACTACAGTCTTCCATAAGGATTGGCCAGAGTTTCCTTCTACTGCCTGTTACCTTAGAGTGACAGGCAGGCACGGTATGGTTGCACATACATTATTCTATGCTTCATGCTTTATACTTTTAATGTGTAACGAGCCTTTTTGTTTCATGGGAGTGTTTTGGATCTATCATCAACTACATTCTTACTTCTCGTGTGTGGACAACATGACTGGTTCGGTGCCTTGCTGCGTCGGGCTTCATATGGCGGGATTCTTACCATTGTCGCCTTGGCCTATAGGTCAAGGCGACTCGGGTAATCATTTTCATTCTTGGTTCATGTTTGTTCTTTTGGACACTGCTCCTATATTCATGTTCTATTCCTGTTTGTGCGAGTTTCAATTCACAATGGCGAGGCTTATTCCAGATGTGGGCACTGCATTTTCGGATCGGATAGCGTGGCAGGCAATGGCTATTATTTCTTCTTCGTCGCCTTGGCACTTCAACTGCCAAGGTGGCTTCGGTACGTGCTTGCTCTATCAGACATTGATTGCACAGTTTCATACTTATATTGACCATTACTCTCTCTGGACGTTTTCTGAGGTTTGGATTCTCACGTCTCATACAAGACACAGTTGTGGCCACCTAAGCTCAATCGGCGTTTTACTGTACATGACAACGACATTCAAGGATTTGTACCACAATTTATATTCTCATCATATCAATGACAGTCATATAAATATGTACGCTTTTTCCTTCGCCAAGGTTTTATCCACAAGGGTGGTTTTTCTTGGCAAGGTTTTAATGCGGCATATCATATATGACTGGAGATATGTCATTATTGTTTCATTATTTCATTATTTCGAATACTCTGAAAGTGTATGGTTTTCCTCCGCCATATGTGAGGCTTTGCATGAATAAATAAAATTTTTCGTTCAAAAAAAAAATATATATATATGGCATGTAAGATGAGTAGGGAGGCGATTTTCCATTTCCAAATTTGTTGCCATGTATCTTCCACCAAATATATCTCCATTTAAAGAACTAGTTAGTTCATTAACTTAAGCATTCTACTTAATGAACTAGTTTAGTTTATTAATTTTGGCACCTGAAAATAGTACAAAGACAAAAAAATTTTGTCATATGATGTAAGCTTTAACGCTTCATGGCTTGTTAGTACGACGACAATATATATAAGCATATGAAGCATGTTTATCACATAAACGTGTCAAGTAATAATTTATTTATACATTTCGTAAACTTGTACCATTTAAATCATGCATTTGTAAATAACTCAAACTCTTTTTCTCAACATGAATTGCCGCGAATCGCTGGAGGAAGATCCAAAGGTACTGCAAAAACACCCGTCTGACGCTATGTAATTCCATGCTGTGCTAGAAAGTGCGTAAGGTAGTTACATTCCCACGACACATACGATAACGTAGTGCCCGTGAAAGCCAGAAGACCTTTTAGGCAGTCATAGTCATTACCCAACCGAGCAGTCAAAGCATTGGGACGATGAAATAGGTGCAAAAGGTTCAGACAATCTATTTCAACCTCTAGGCAAAGATGTCCTGCAGTGGCAAAGAAAAGTAGGGAAAAGAGAAGTGCTTGCGGCTCTGCATGCATAGGCGGCAACACTGGCAGTGAAAAACAAATAGCTTGGACCAGGCGCCCAGCATCGTCACGTAATACCGCCCCGCCAGCCACACCTCTATGACCAGTCATAGCATCAACATTAAGTTTTAATTTACCAGAGGGCGGCAGTCTCCATCTTAGAACATGTATCCTTCTGGGGCGTATTGGGGGTGAATAAGAGGTAGCGATTAAAGACAGAATCGAATATGCAAACTTACGGCCAGATATAGACGAGCACCATGTGAAGATGTCCATTCGATTCCACTCGTGAAGCCTAGCCAGCGAAAAGGTTTGATCCCCAAACTACAGCGACGTGTATTCTTTCCAAATTTCCCAAGTTGCTACAATGGAACCACTGCAGCAAGTTGTCCAGCCATTGTTGTGCGATGAGATTTGTACCACCATCCCTGCAAGTGTTGTCTAAATGTAACGGAAGTTGGTTGTGGCCCACCAAATATCATGGCCAAATGAATCCACACTGTCTTAATTATTGAACACGTATAAAAGAGATGGTTCTAAGAAGCTGAAGCACCCCGACAGAAAACACAACACGTGGGAAAAGCGGCCAACCACATTCGAATGTTCTCTCGCAATGGGAGGGCATTGCACCATAATCGCCATAAAAATAATTTTCCAGCGGCAGAGGTACCCGGCCACCAAATGTACCGAGTGAAGGGTAGATGATCAGCTCTCAGCCGACAGGTTTTGTAGGCAGCACGTAAACTAAATTGGTTATTCACATCCTCACTCCAAGCCAATCCATCAGGTGAAAAATGTGTATGCAAAACACAGAAAGCATCGATGCGACATAGTCTCTTCCAATCCACAGAGTCATAAATATATACGTACATACCTATATGAGTCCCATACTTGTGCCGTAGGAATCACGACATAATGAATCGCATGTATGATATGTCCACCACAATTTACATTCAAATGCCTTTTGTAATGCATCAAGATTGCGGATTCCCAAGACGCCCTCTTCTTTGGGATAGCAAATCCACACCACGCTCTCCAATGGTGGCAATGTTTCCACAACAAATTTGACATCTTCCGGTTCAACTCTGCTATGACACTTTTGGGAAGCCTGGCAGCAGCCATGATATGCAAGGGCATTGTGGAAAGAACCGACTGTATGAGCGCCAGTCTGCCTGCCATACTTAGCAATCTTTGCGAACAACCTGTCAATCTCTCATCAAAATGGTCAAGTAATGATGTGCAATATTGTGCTTGGTTTATATCTTTAAAAGATAGGAGCCTAAGTACTTTATTTGCAGTGCCGAGATCCTCATATGCAATATGGCGTCAACTTGCTGTATCGAAATGCCCTCACTAGCTACCAGCTGGCTCTTATGATAGTTAACCAATTGTCCCAATGCATGTTGGTTGCAAATTGCCAGAAGATCCATTCAGAAATATCAACAAATCATCTGCAAATCCAAGATGCGAAATCATCTGAGTTCGACCTCCACTGAAACCCCATATCGCACCCATCCCGAACCGAGCCTTAAGACCTCTAGAAAACCCCTCTGAAGCAAGAATAAATATGAGAGGCGACAGTGGATCGCCCTGCTTTACCCCTCTGGATGGTCGAAAGAAGCCGCTTGGCTTGCCATTTATCAACACGGAACATCTTGTAGCTGCTAAATTATTCATGATAATACGCACAAATCGAGGGTGAAAACCAAATCTCAAAAGTAATTTTTCTGAATACTACCAGGAAACACGGTCAAACGCCTTAGCCATGATGACCTGCCTCCCTTGGCATTTTCGATCCAATATGTGAACCATCTCCTTTGCCATCAGAACTTGTTCTGAAATACCACGGCCTGACATGAAACCTGCTTGCTTCAGAGAAATCAACCGAGGTAACAGAGCATTAAGACGAGTAAAGATATTCTGGTGACCACTTTAGACAAGAAATTCGTCAAGCAGATCGGCCAGAAATCTGCAAATGTATCTGGGTTTGGAACTTTACGAATCAAATAGATAAGTGATGCTGCCATCGAATTAGGCATAGGAATTCCCAAGAAAAATTCCTACATCGCAAGTAAGACGTCTAAGCTGATATCCTCCAAAAACGTCCAATAAAAAGAACTTGGGAAACCGTCAGGGCCTGATGCACTGGACGGGCTGAGCTGCCACGCCGCTGTACGAACCTCATTTGCCTGAGGTTGTGATAATAGCTGATCATTTCCGATCGCTGTCAAAATATGAGGAATATGCTGCAATATAATGTCATGATCCATAGTTGCCTCCGTACTGAATAATTGCTCATAGAAACGTATGGCCTCAATCTGAATAGACGAGGCACTATCACATGTTGTGCCATCCAGCCGATTAATGATGATGATGGATTGCCGCTGTCTTTGCATCTTCACTATTTGATGGAAATATGTTGTGTTGGCATCCCCCTTCTTTAGCCATTTGATATGAGCTTTCTTCTTCCGAAATACATAAGCTCGGGTTTGATGTTGTATAGCCGAGCCTTAGCCAGATGACACACCTGACAGGTTCCCTCTGACGGAGACACATCATATGCATTTTCCACGCGTACGGTTTCCTCCTCTACCACCAATAAATCTATGAAAATATTTCCAAAAACACAACGATTCCACGTACGTAGGTCCGCTTTCAGAACCCATACATGCCTCCCATAGTAGGATATGATCGCCAATGGGTTTGAACATAGGTATCAAAATCATCATGTGTATTCCACGCATCAAGATACCGAAAAGATGCAGGCCCTTGAGGAGCTGCTGATTGACAAGTCAATAACAACAGGGAATGATCACACGTCGCACGGTGTAGATGCTGGACCCCGCTGTTATCAAACAAATATGAGAAACCTGTAGTGCATAATAATTGATCTAGTCTCCGCCACACCTTACCCAGGCCACGCCCATCAGCCCATGTAAAACGGGATCCTTGGAAAGGCAAATCAATCAACTCATAAGACTCTACAAAATGTTTAAAATCAGTGAGTGTGCTCAATGCTGGCGTAGTAATGCCCTTATGTTCATCCAGAGACAGAAAAGTATTGAAATCACCCCCTATGAGCTATGGTTGAGTTGTGGCCGAATGAAACATCATCAAATCCTCCCATAATGGTTTTCTTGCTGCCACCGTATGTCGAGCATAAATGGCCGTAAACAAAAATGTTTGTCTACTAGCCAGCCAATGGAAACATATTGGCATATTTTGTACACCCGGCGGAGTCTCCAAAATCTCCAAAAAAGACTCTCGCCAAAAAAACAAATATTTGCATCAGTGGAAGAATAAGCATGAGAGAAGCCCAACTGTAGTCTAAATTGTTCTAAACGATTAATTCGAAGCTTTGGTTCAACAATAATCAATAAGTGTATCCCATGTTGACGTGTAAGCGAAAGTATACGTGTTATAGTGGTGTTGATACCTCAAACATTCCAAAGAAGTACCTTCATTGAGACGGATCAAGGGAGGCAGTTGTAGAATGCTTATTGCTTCACGAGTCATAATAGAAGAAGGAGGGACAGCAGGCATGTCTCCTTTTTTACGCCGTGGCTGCCTTGTGCTAACTTTTAATAAGTTATCAACAGCATTAGAAACATCCAAATGCGTCACATTTGTACCACCATCTTCTGAAGGAGGCGTAGCGGATAATACACTAGCAACCTCCAAAACTATTGATCGTAGCTCCGATGAATCCACCTACGCATCATCTTTTAATTCCAAGTGTGACAAATGGTGCAGTGTACGATCTGCTCCCTCAATATTAGGCGGCATTATTGTAGCAGAAGAACAATACAAACGGGCCAAGTCCTGTGTATGAGATATCACTGCAACATGCACATCTTGCGACACAGGCACATCGCGGGGAGCAGCCAAGGGAGTTGCTGGATCTGTAATACCCTCCGAAATAGATGATAATGGGTCAGACGTGGTATCATGGTCTGTCATTGGCAATATCGCTGTCGGAGCCTCACATGATGGCATCAGGCCTGTCTTCTTTGGAGTCCATCGTTGCACAGGCTGTGAGGGAGGTATTTTCGGTGGAGAAGAATCAGCCGCTGGAGCCGGTGGCGGCATATGCTTGACGGCATCCTTTTTTCATAATGGTGCTGAATGGCCAAGTATCCGACAAGACGTGCAATATGATGGCAAATTTTCATATTCGACAGATTGAAAGAAATGATAATCATCACCCTGAATATACAACCTCTGAGGTATCTCCTAGGACACATCAATCTCAGTTCATAAACGAGCCATCGACAGGCACATCAATTGTGTGGTGGCAGAATCTGCCTTCAAAGGCGTTCCAATGATGCGGGCTATTTTAAATAAAGCCTCTTCTTTGTGGAAATAGACAGGGAGTTCTGGCAAGGAAACCCACACAGGAACAATAGGCATGTCGATCATTGGATCAAAATCATACGTCCATTTAGTGACGTGCATATGATATCCCAATACCGTCCAAGTACGCCGCAAAAAACATCTATAGTAATCAGCCTCAGCTCAAATTGCATCAATATATGCGTTGGATCAAGCAGAGTAACTTAACTTATGCCATGAAGACAATCCGATCAAAGGTTTTGCGAATGGCATCAAGTTTAGGGCGGCCATACCAAAAAGTTCCAACCAAAAAGTGTTTGAAAGAATTAGCCAATGCAGTTACCTCCTCGCATGTGAATTTGATGGTGGGAACCCCTTTGAATCTAGTGATTTCACAAGGAGGGATGGTTGCTGTAGCCGGCTTGAGCAAAGAGCCGAACGATCGTGTAGGATCCATTGACGGTGGAAAAATTCACTGCGTTCAGCAGCCTGAAAACATGTAATTCAAACAAAAAACCAGAGATGTGAAGTAGCAGGAAGAAAACAATGCAGAACAAAAAGAAGGAAGCGCGATCGAATTACATGGAGCAGCAGCATCACGCCACTGCCGTCAAGCTCAGATGCATCGCCAGAGAGAAAGCACTGTATATACTTATATATACACGACTGTGTGTGTTATTTTTTTTGAATAAAGGAGTGACTTATTAAAGAAGAAAAACCTCTCTTATGGTGGAGGCAACCATATTACAACATTGTATATCGTACGAAAAAAGGAAGTGTAAAGTAGCGAGAATGTGCAGTCTCCAATCATATATGATATGCCGCATTAAAACTTTGCCAAGTAAAACCACCCTTGTGGATAAAAACTTGGCGAAGAAAAAGCGTACATATTTATATCATTGGAGTGATGCTGCAAGAGTACAATCGCTAGGTAAAGTAATGTGAAATACATCAAGTCTACGGTGATATAGCTTAGATGCAGATAATCGTTGCGCAAGATGTTGTAGAGCCATCGAAAAGAGCTGTGTTTATTTGGGTAGTTTGAAGCATCAGCAAGCTTTGTCCGCCAGATTGTGAAGCGCATAACCTTGTTCCGCCATTGGGGATTGAATAGCAATGAGTATGATCCTCGCAAGAAAGTATAAGAATATGCATTAGAGTCCATTGATATAATTTAGTGGGGGCAAATAATCTAATATGAATTCCAGCAACATACCGATGATGTCCGTAGACCAAAGACTGCGGGCAACAAAGTAGACAAATCGCTAATGCAAGACTCAAATAGTTGACAATAGGGAAGATTAGTGACAAAACGTACCAGGGTTGCCTGTAGCATAAGAGTACATGCAACAAGACAGATTATCAGGCCATAAAATTTATGTTCGCAGAGCATGTAGAACACCGTCGGTATAATAAAACCCATGCGCCGTGGGGGCAGCTGACTTGCAGATGTAAAGATCTTTGTAGCTGGTGAAATACGTGCAAATTGACTGAAGTAGTGGGCAACCATGTTGATCTCTCTAGGGATGAAAATAAGTTGACTTTCCGTGAGACTTAGAAGTAACTGTAATCGCCTATATTCTCGCAGTGTTGCAAATTGAGTATTATGCTGCGTGACTTGCATGCAATCCATTTCAATTATTAGGTGGCGATGTCGCTGTCCAGAAAACATAAGACTATAGAGAATGGCTTGTATCTCCGCGCGAAATGGTGATAGATAAGGAAGTCTGAAGGAAAGAGCAGCAATCATGCGTCCAAGCGAATCTCGTAATATTGCTCCGGCCGAAGCATAAGATTTGTCAGCCGATGCATCAACATTTAGTTTCAATTTCCTGATGGGGGAAGCTCCCATTTGAGCGGCAATATGATTTTGGGGCGCAGTCTTGTAGTGAAATCGGCATCAATGAGAGAGGGCACATATCGAGCTAAGGACGTACCGTTGAGGGAGGAAGCCCAGTCGTGGCATGATTGACGAGTAAGATTGTAAATATTTGTGACTTGGTAAATCCGCATCTCCATATGTATGATTCGTATATACCCACCAAATAGACCAACACAGCATAATAGGGCCAACAACACGGAAGTTGCCTTTGAGGGTGCTAGCGGATGATGATAGCCACCATTTTAGTAGATAAGACCGAAGGTTGGTTGATTGGTTTAATGGTCCATCTAGAATCAGTGATAATTTCAGCCATGCAGATTTGACAATAGGACATAGCAGGAACAAGTGACAGAGACTAGCAGAGGCTCTGCAGCAAAATGGACAAATAGTAGGACAGATGGACGAAAGGCGTCTCAGATTATCTTCAATAGGAAGTGCAGAATGTAATAATCTCCAAGCAAAAATGCTTATTGTTTTTGATATGCCACGCCACCATATAAATTTATGTGACAATAAATGTGCACGAGTTGGACAAACATCATCATACGCCTGTCGAATGGAGAAAAGGCCAGAGGTGCTTGAAAGCCACATGGGATTTGGGATGCCGGACGATAACTGAAGGCATAGGGAATGTATAGAGCAGATTCTCTTCCATCCCGGGGAATCATATATGCGTGGTATATAATCTACACGAAGACCATAGCGGTGATGCATGTAAGTCGTCCATAAGGATGTGGTGTTGTTGTAAGACCACCATAGCTTACAATCGTAGGCGCGCTGAATGTGAAGCAAGTTACGCACTCCTAGGACTCCTTCCATTTCAGGGTAACATACCTCCTCGAAGGATATCCAGTGATGTTTGTCACCCCCACAAAAAGGAGGCTATTTTCCGGTTAAGTGTGCGAACAACACTTTTGGGTAGACGAGACGCAGCTAAGATGTGCAATGGCATAGATGTCAATACGGATTTTAATAAGACTAGGAAGCTACCTGGAGAAAGAAGACGGCTAGCCCATCCAGTCAGAGCTGCGTCGAAATGTTGTATTAATGTAGTGCAGTAAGAAGCTCTGTTAATACCGCGATAAAAATACGAACCCAAGTATTTTATCAGTAATGATGATGGCTGCATGGATAAGATTTGCAAAATACTATGTAGTTGCTGCCGTGGGATGTAAGAGCTTACAACAAAATGATTTTTTGCGTAATTGACTAGCTGTCCATGTGCCAGCTGATACTCATGCAGGAAGGCTTGGAACCTGCGTAGGTTCTGTGAGGAATCGTTTAAAAAGAGCAACAGATCATCCGCACATGCTAAGTGTGAGACTGGTGGAACTCGGCCCAATGAAAAACCTCGCAGTGATCCCGTAGCACATAGATGATTAATACCACGGCTAAAACCCTCTGAACAAATGATAACTAGTAGAGGAGACAGTGGGTCTCCTTGTTTAACTCCTCGCGTTGGTGAGAAAAAACCATAAGATGATCCATTAATGGCGATGGAGAGCTTTGACAGACTCATATTATTCAATATGATACGAATGAACCAAGGAGTGAAACAAAACTTAAGGAGCAGTGCTTCCAAATATGACCAACTGACTCTATCAAAGGATTTCGCCATGTTTAGCTTGATCATAACATTGCCTCCATGAGCTTTTTTATCTATTAAATGTACCATTTCATTTGCCATCAGTACATGTTCGCTGATATCATGACCTTTTAAGAAACCAATTTGTTTCGGAGAAATAATTTTGTGCAACAATGTATTCATACGTGAAGCAATGATTCTGGTAGTCACCTTGCTGATGAAGTTTGAAAGACATATTGACGGAAATCTGCATATGTTGATGGACGGGATTTTTTGGGTATTAAAGTTATAAGTGAAGAAATCATTACCTGCGGTGGAGGGACACCCAAAAAGAATTCTTGAATGGCGAGTGTAACGTCCAAGTGTAATATATCCCAGCAAGTTCTGAAAAAATGGCCATTATGTCTGGGCCTGCGGCGCTGCTTGGACTTAGGTGCCAAACAGCAGTTTTTATTTCATTGGCATCAGGTATGGCAGCAAGCATGTGATTGTCTTCTTGTGATAGCAATGTAGGTATATGCTGTGAAAAATTTTCTACCCCACTCACTGGCTCTTGCTCAAAGAGATGTTTGTAGAAAGAAACTGCTTCATCCCCTAAAGCATTATTATCTTATAGCGGACATCCTGAAGTGCTTTGTAGGTCGCGGATGAGTTGGCGCCGATGCTTGTCTTTAACAATGGCATGAAAATAAGCTGTGTTAGCTTCCCTCTCAGTTACCGAATGAGTTCTAGATTTCTGTGCCCAATATGAAGTTTGTGCTTTGTTAGCCTGAAGAAGTTGAGCTTGAGCTAAGGACAGTGATGTTCTGTTCACTGGCGTAGGGTTACCATCATATTGGGATTCCATTTGTTTATAGTTAGCTTCTGCCATATCAACGTTGCTAAAGATATTTCGGTAAATTTCATGGTTCCAAACGCGGAGATTGTTCTTGAGACGATTAAGCTTGGAATAAAGGCCGCGCATGCCCCCGGTCATTGGATATTGTTGCCACTTTTCTTTTGCATATAACAAGAAGTTCGAATGTAAGGCTCATGCATTTATGTATCGAAAGGGGATATGAGGCCGTTCTTGTGACAATGTACATTTTAGGAAGAGTGGGGCATGATCAGAGGTTGCCCTTGATAGGCGATGAACCATAATGTCTGCAAATAAGTTTGAAAATGAGACTGTACATAAATATCTGTGTAAGCGTCGCATAATTGTTCCATGCCCAGTCCCACGTGCCCAAGTAAATAAAGAGCCTTTAAAAGGAAGATCTTGTAATCCGCATATATCAACACATTCTTTAAAGTCCTCCAATATGTGAAGAGATGGTGTAGAACGGCCTTTGTGTTCATCTCATGACAGAAAAGAGTTAAAATCTCCACCTATTATCCACGGTACTGATATGTTACGTGACACTTCAATAAGGGAAGCCCAAAGAGGCCGTCTATCAGAGATTGTATGTCGGCCATATATCACAGACCAGGCAAAAGATTGTTGAGTTGGTTGATAGATAAAAGAGAATAGCGTAGTTTGGTCACCGTGACGTGCATTAAGCAAATGTAAAGAGGATGAATTCCAGAAGAACCAAATATTATCCTGGCAAGTTGCAAGTGCATTTGAGAAGCCCAGTTTTAAGCGATAGGAAGTAAGATTGAAGTGCGTTGTTTAGGCTAAATAATTACCAAGATGTCCAGCCGTGCGTTTTGTATCAGAGTTATCAAACGGTCTAGTGAGGTACGAATACCCCCAGTATTCCATATAATGGCATTCATGATGAGGTTTGGGGTCGCGTTGATCCCAAACTAGTGGCACTTTGAGTCACTACGGTTGATGGTGGTCTTGGCGGCAATTCTTTCCGTAGCCGTCGTCTTTGTCTAGGTGCTGCTGGAAGAAATCCCTCAGATTCAGTGTTTGTACTAGCCAAGCAATCATGCAGGATATCTTCGTCACTAGTACTTGGCGGACGAGATGAGAGACGTTTGGTAAAGTTTTCAGCATCCTCAATCATCTGTTGCTGAAACTGAGAGCGCGTGGTTGTATCTATTAGGTTTCTGGGATTGCCAAGTTGGTCAATGTCGGAATCAGAGACTTGACAAAAGTCAGGATCATCTGCAAGGGCTTGAGTTTGCAATAATTGATCGTCTGGTATACCGTACATTGGCTGCGACATATCTGCCTGATGAACCATTATATCAACCTCCTCACCTGGTTGTTGTGAGGGAAAAATGGTTTCAGTGTCTTCATGAACAATATGGGGATTTAAACCTTCGTCATAATTGGGATATGTATGTACAAGTGTAGGTTGACCATCCTGTTCCGCATCATTTAGATCCACATGAACAAAGATGTTAGGTGGAACAGCCTCTACATTGGGTTCTGCTAATGAGTCTTTCCGTGGTCCATGATCTCAGATGAAGATGCCTTTTTGTTGAGCAAAACCATATTGACTGGATCAAAGGCGGAATCTTTGATGCTTCTTTGGAGTCCATTGTGTGGCAGTCTTTTGAGGCTTGGATGGTTTGTCGACGGGCACATCGCCACATGCAGCGGCCACATGACCTAAACGACGACAATCAGCGCAGAAGGATGGTAAATCTTCATAAACTATTTGTTGTTGAATAATTTTCTGTTTCCTTTGTAAAAATAGCTTCTTGGGGAGATCTTTTGATACGTCAGCCTCCACACAAACGCATGCCATGGAAGGACGCAGACCATCGGCAGTGGCTACGTCGAGTTTAATGGGGTGACCTACCACTCGTGCAATCTCAAAAAGTGTTGCCTTTTGATGAAAATGCAGCGGCAAACCTGGAAAAGCTACCCAAATGGGAACGATCGGAGCATCTGCAGAAGGATCAAAGTCTATCGTCCATTTGGTTACACGCATGGTGTAGCCGGCGATCGTCCATGAACGCCGATAGAAACAATGTATGTAGTCTGGTTCATGAAGAAAATTCAGCAGCACATGGGATTGATCCAAAAGCGTGATCTTTAAGTCGGATTTGAACCCTATTCTATCAAATACTTCGCGTATGACCTTTAATGGTGGCCGCCCAAACCAAAAAGTTCCAACAAGAGATAGCCGGTAAGGAGCGGCCAATGCATCTATTTCTTCATCAGAGAAGGCAATCAACAACAGCGGCGAACGAACGCGCGCCATCGGGAGCGAGGTTACCTGGGGAAGACGATGCCACTTCTACACGAATGTGTGTGTTAATTTTTTTTTATTTTTTTATGAAGCGAATTTATTATTGAAATTCCTCACTTATGGCGGAGGGAAACCATATTACATCAAAGTTAATGTCATCATATGAAAATAATGAATGAAGCATAGCTAGTATGCGAATCCGCCAATCATATATGATATGCCGCATTAAAATCTTGTCAAGTAAAACCACCCTTGTGGATAAAACCTTGACGAAGGAAAAAGCATACATATTTATATGATTAGTCGGCGAAAAGCAAAAAATGTACAAATATGTAGAAATATGTGATGGTGAGCTACGCCGAGGTTGATCGAAGTAACGCATGGTGTTGATGCAGCTTGTCTGGGAATGTATTGAAATCGCTGATGGGCATTGACCTCGTGCAACATGCAAAAAACCTACGTAAGGACAGCTTGGAGAAAAAACCATAACCATAACATGAGGAAGGAATGAAAGCCATACCCGCGTTGCCCGTAGCCAAATAACCACAGGCAACCACCACATTCGAGTGCCATATCGTCCATGCCAACGCAAATCCCATGGATGTGGATGCAAGACATGCAGCAGCACATAGAAGCAGGGAACGTCATCCAAAAGTAAGATATAAGGATATCTCATATGTATAAAACAACATAAAAAGTATAGAGCCACAAAGACATACCAAGGCTGCCTATGCCAATTAAGAACATAGGCGACCCACAATAGAGACGGCGTTATCATTGAAACATCATAGTCGAAAAGCTGGAAGAGTAGCATCCATGTTAAGAACTCCACGCACCTCACTTGGAAGAGTAGAGGGTGATGTGTATGTCTTCATTCCTGATATGTGGAGACCATAGCGTGCTAACAAATGTGCTGCAGAATTTGCCTCACGCAGACAATAATAGACTGTAGATGAATTAATACTAAGCAGCTGAATGGCTCTCTGCACATCACTTAAGCACGAGCCCGGATATTGTAGAGGGTTAGATAGCATATGAAGTAACATGCGGCAATCCGTTTCAACATGCAATGCATCATATGTGACTGCATAATATAGAAGAGAGAAAAGCAAGGCCTGCAGCTCTGCCCTGACGGGAGTAACATGTGGAAGGGCGAAACAAATGGCAGATACAAATTGACCAGTATCATCCCGGAGTACTGCACCTGCTGCCGCCCCATGGCGACCTACCGTAGCATCCAAATTAACTTTCATTCGCCCAGAAGGAGGTAATTTCCATTTGATCAATCTGTGCCGGCGTACCCTTAAGCGAGGAGAGAAACCGCAATCAATAAGGTTGGGGATAGACTCCACAAATTTACGATCTTGTACTGAAGCACACCAAGTATATATATGTGTACAGACAAGATCCAATAAACGATTATATGAGAAAGTATTGTCTCCAAATCTGATAGACGTATACTCCTTCCAAATCACCCAGAGAACCAATGCTGGGACTACAGCCCGAAGATGTCCTCGCATAGAAGATGTTGATGCTTGCCGCCACCAACATATCAAGTAGGTAGTAATGGTTGATTGTTGTGGTAAAGGAGCTGAAAAGATAACTGCGATCTCATTCCACAATGATTTAATTTCCTTGCATTGTAAGAACATGTGATCCTTAGTGTCCGATTGACTCAAACAGAAAACACACTGTGAGGCGTAGATAGTTTGCCATGTCCGAAGGTTATTCGAGATAGGCAAAGACCCCGACCAAAGACGCCATAAAAACACTCTTGCTCCTATCGGGGAAGAGACCCACCATATAAACTTAGAAAATTGCATATTAGGATTATTATGATGGTGCGTAGATAAGCCGTTTTAATAGTATATGTGCTAGTTGGATTCAAATCCCATCTAATGCCATCGGGAGATTGAGTGACCTGTGTACTCATGTATTCATGAACATGACAAAGCCTTTTCCACACTGCTGAATCATAGATATGTGCATACACCGTCAGCCGCTGTCCATATTTTGCACGGCAATATGTGGCCCATAAGGAGTTCGATGTGTGAAATTTCCACCAAAGTTGTCCATCATATGCTTGTTGGAGGTAGTCCAAATTTCAGATACCAAGGCCTCCATTATCAATCGGACGGCAAACCAGATGCCAAGAGGTCCAATGATGACGACCATTCTATAAAAAATTTGCCATCTTCCGATTCAGTGCATTGATTACGCTTTTAGGCAACCGTGGGCTTGCAATGAGATGAGTTGGAATCGATGATAAGACATGTTTGATTAATGTTAATCTGCCTGCCATTGACAGTAATTTGGACGACCAAGCATTGAGACGGATGTCAAAGTGGTTAAGTAATGAAGTGTAGTAGGAAGCACGATTAACACCTTTATACAAGTATGACCCAAGATATGTTATGGGAAGCCCAACCAATCGCATGCCAAGCAACCGAGCTAACTGCGGTCCAGCCACATATTTTCCCACAATCAGCTGACTCTTGCTAAAATTAATTAACTGACCCGTGGCTGCTTGATATGTATCTAGGAACTGTTGAAAACGCCGTATATTGGAAAGCTTACCATTAAGGAAAACAAGCAAATCATCCGCAAAACCCAAATGCGAAGCTTGTGGGGCCCGGCCCACATTAAAGACAAGTAACTCACCAGAGGCTAAAATAAACAATAAAGGCGACAGGGGATCACCTTGTTTTACCCCCCGGGTAATCGGAAAGAAGCCCACAGGTTTCCCATTGATAAGTATAGAGCACCTTGTAGCTGCCAAATTATTTAATATAATCCTGACTATCTTTGCATCAAATCCAAACTTATGTAGGAGCTGCCGAAGATAACCCCAATCAACACGATCAAACGCCTTTGCCATGTCAAGCTTTATTATAACTTGGCCTCCATGCACCCGTTTGTCAATCAAATGAACCAGTTCTTGGGCCAGTAAAATCTGATCAGTGATACCACGACCCTTTAAAAAACCCGCCTGCTCCTTTGAAATCAGATTTGGTAATATGTCTGAGAGCCTAGAAGCTAACAGCCGTGTAATAATCTTGGCCATAAAGTTAGTTAAACATATTGGTCTGTAATCAGAGAATGTTTGTGGATTCGCAACTTTAGGAATAAGTGTGATAAGAGACGCCGCCAATTGATTTGGAGGCGGAATACCCAGGGAGAATTCCTGGACTGCTTTATGCACATCAAATTTAATTACATGCCAAAACTTACGATAGAAGGAACCGGGAAAGCCATCCGGGCCAGCTGCACTTGTTGGACTTAGTGCCCATACTGCTTGCTGTACTTCTTGTATGTCAGGAATGGCCAATAGCGGCACATTATCTTCAACAGTTAGTATAGGCGGTATATATTGAAGTAAGTCAGAAGTGTTGTGTAAAGGCTCTGCGGCAAATAACTGCTGATAGAAACGAAGCGTTTCTTGCGCTATCTCCTCTGATGTTTGACACTCAATACCATTAGGACTAAAAATTCGAGTGATACGCTGCCTCCTCCTCTTGTCTTTAACTATTTGATGAAAATATTGAGTATTAATGTCCCCCTCTTGCATCCACTTGACATTGGCTTTTTGCTGCCAAAATAGCATTACCCGATGTTGTTTTTGTGTCAAAAGTGCCATTTTCTGATGATATAACTCACGGTTTTCTGCAGTGGGGTTGGCATCATATTCTTTTTCACAGCTGATAACGTCAGCTTCCGCAACAGCAACAGTGTCAAACACATTGCCAAACACATCTTTATTCCATTGTTGAAGATGATGTTTGAGCTGCCTCAACTTTGCATAATTGCCGCGCATACCCCCAACGGTTTCATAAGATTGCCAACAGTGAGCTACTAACTTTTCAAAATCTTCATGTGAGGTCCAGACGTCCAGGTATCTAAATGATGCAGTGGCGCTTGAGCCTTCAACTAATGCCTGAAGATAGATCGGGCAGTGATCCGATGAAGTGCGACTAAGGTGTTGATACGAAACCGTGTGAAAAAGCTCAAAAAAATCTGGGGAGCAAAGATACCGATCAAGCCTACGCCATACTTTTCCCAGCCCACGCCCATCACTCCATGTAAAAGGTGAGCCTTGATAATTAATGGCTTGTAAAGAGCATGCAGAAACACAATCATTAAAATCTTGCAGAGATCGCAGAGATGGCACTGATCTACCTTTGTGTTCTTCCAAGGACAAGAATGTATTAAAATCACCTCCTAAAAGCCATGGAACATCCAGTTCCTGATGTAAAGTCATTAAATCATCCCATAAAGGGCGACGCGAGATCACCGAATGTAAACCATAAACGAAAGTGCAGCAGAAAATTTCTCCCGTGGGTATCCATTGAAAATACATTGAGTGATTTTGGATGCCTGTACGATCTCTATGTAAC
Source organism: Eustoma russellianum (assembly GCA_036186865.1). Classification (NCBI taxonomy): domain Eukaryota; kingdom Viridiplantae; phylum Streptophyta; class Magnoliopsida; order Gentianales; family Gentianaceae; genus Eustoma; species Eustoma russellianum. Next base: position 20,995,694 of record AP025040.1, on the reverse strand, counting down.
CGCAAAAAAGCAGCACTCCAAAATATCCATGTCTTATCCTGACACACCGAAGACGCTTGTGTAAATCCAAATTTCAGACGATAGAACTGCAAAGAGGAAGGCCTAACCTTAGGCTCTATTAATACCAAAACATGCAACTGATAACGACGCAACAACGATAATATACGTGGCATAGACGTGCGCACTCCACGGACATTCCATATCATGATCTTCATTGAGTTGATAAACAGTCGAAAGAGTTAGAGAAAGTAGACCTAGATCTTGTAACTGGTGGTGACACCGGCTCAATGTTACGCCGAGGACGACGAAGTAAACGAGGCAGAGGCTGAAACTGATCATCCAACTCACGCTCTGGTATATGCGTAGTGTGAACATCTGGAGAACCGATTTCTAAAACCACAGCATGCATGACATCTTCAAGAACTTCAGTGACAACTGCAGCTGCGTCTAAATCTGCTGCATCAGCAACCTGCACCTCAGTTGATGGCGGAGGGTTTTCAGTGTCAGAGAAAGATATAGGCTGTGGATGATGCTGAATGTCAGAAATGAAACTATCATCCACTCCTTGAAATCTAGAGAGATCCTGAACGTAAGGGACTTCAATTGGCATAGCCGCAGTTAAGTCTGGCGACAGTAATAGAGCTGGTTCAGAAGGAACATGCTGATTAGTTTGCCAGGGTTTTTTTTAGGCGTCCAACGCTGATCTGCAACCTTGCGTGTGAGCAGTGGGCCAACTGCTGTTATCTGTGGGTCTGTCGTGGCCTTAGAAGGCACTTCAGATGGCGCTTTTCCACAATCTGCAATCTTATGTCCTAGCCTGCAACATTTAGAGCAATATGACAGCAAATCTTCATAAATTACATGTTGTGCCATCACTTTGTTTAATGCTTGAATGAATACTCGCGAAGGTAACTCTTGGGAGACATCAATTTCGATACACAAACGAGCCACTGATGGACGTAGTGATTCAGCTGTCGCAGTATCCAATTTCATCGGGGTTCCTAGCATACGACCAATCTGCATGAGGGCAGATTTCTGATGGAGATGTAACGGTAGTCCAGGAAAAGAGACCCAAACCGGCACAATAGGCACATCAACTGAAGGATCATATGCCGGTGTCCATTTTGTTACCCGCATATATTTCCCTGCTATCATCCAACTTTGACGCACAAAACAACGTAGATAATCTTGTTCATGCTTAAAATGAAGTACCACATGCGTGGAGTCCAGGAGACCCACCTGCACCGGTCCAGTAAATTCGATCCGATCAATGCTTGATTGGATGATGGCGATTGGCGGCTTGCCATACCAAAAAGTGCCCACGAGTGAAAATTTAAACGGAGCTGCTAAGGAAGCGATTTCTTCATCCGTAAAGGATATCATTGGGCTGCCCTTGTATTTGTATATCGGTTTTGGATCAATGTGCGCAGCCTCTGTTGTCTGAAAGAGTGATGCAAAACTCTTCTTTGATGAAGATTCCGTAGGGTTTGTCGAGGGTTGCATGGCCGCCATGAGAAAAAGAAACAACTTTTCGATGTGGAGTGGATTATGAAGGTAAAGAGATAGAGTAGAATGCGAAAGCAGGTGTCGTCAATGGCTGTCAGCATCAGCCGGACCTCCATAGCCGCCGCGCCGCCAAATCGCCAGAGAAAGGGTTCATCGCGCTTATTATATAAAAAATATGGCGTCGACTGTGTGTGTATATATATATATAACCGCCAACCTCCAATCATATATGATATGCCGCATTAAAACCTTGTCAGGTAAAACCACCATTGTGGATAAAATCCTGGTGAAGAAAAAAGCGTACTTATTTATATAATTGGATTGTTGATCAAATACAACTGAAAATACGGTGTAATATAGACGAAGGAGTTGTGAAGCGGCCGTCGCAAGCAGGAAAGTTCTGCTACTCCGAGGTCGAGTGCATGAAATCGGTGGAGAGAAAGCCTTTGTACTACAACATGCCCTTGATGGCCAATGGTGTTTGTTGAGAAGTGATGGTGCCGTCATCGTGGTGTCCATTGGGTTGTTCCTCAGAATGTACAATACACAAATGATTAGGATAGCATATAGACAGTATAATGAGAAAAGTAATATGATAGCGTTCATACCCATGTTGCCTGCATTCATGAAGAACACAGGCAACAACAATATAATCCAGCCATCCAGAATCCCCGAGCCAGTCGCCCTCGGTAATGGCCAACAACATGCAATCCATTGCCTCGGAGAGTAGTATAGCGCATGTAGGCGTGCAGCAAACAAATCATTGATCAATAGTAATACATAAGGATCAAGATGTCTAAAAGAGCTTAAGGTGAAGATAGGGTTAACTAGTACGTACCCATGCTGTCTGTACCAGCCAGTGACACAGACAACAGTATGAAAATATATGCAGCCCTCAAGTAGATATCTTCGTCGTCCCCCATAACGAGAAAACATTACGCCAACCGAGCTCATTAGCACATAACAAATAATATCCAGAACATGTCGCAGACACAAATACGTTAGCCAAACACCAATAACGATATTAAGAGAAAAGAAACAAATGATCATATAATCATAAAAATGTTGCCTATGCCAATGAGCGACATAGGCAACCAAAGGATGTGTATGCCAATCCATTGGAAGACTTGAAACTTTAAAAGCAGATGTTTGGAACCGAAACATCCAAGTTAATGGCCCCACGCACATCACTAGGGAGAGCATGCAGCAACGAATATAAAGTCAGCCCAGTTGAATGATAGCCATATCAAGAGAGAGTATGTGTTGCAGTATTTGATTCACGAGGACAATAAAAGATTGAAGAGGCATTAAGCCGCAGGATATGAATTGTACGCCTTAAGTCTGAGGCGAAGGCATATACTGACCCGGAGATGAAAGATATTTGAGCAAGTCACGACAATCCGTCTCGATCAGTAACTGTTCATATCGCACAGCATAATAAATTAAGGCATATTGCAAAGCCATTAATTCAGCCCTCAGTGGAGACGAAGGGGGCAGGATGAAACAAATAGCAGAGACTGATTCTCCATGATGATTGCGCAGCACCACTCCTACGGCTGCGGCACATCGGCCCACAGCGGCATCCACATTTAACTTTAACTTGCCTGTAGGCGGTAACTCCCATTGTACAATTTTATGTCGGCGCGACCGCAATGATGGCGAGAAGAATCTGGCTACCAAAAATGGCATATTTTGTGAGAACTTGCTCCCTTGCGTCGAAGCACACCATGCGTAAATATGATCTCAAACATGATCAAATAGTCTCTTATAAGAGAAACAATTATCTCCAAAACAAATGCTTGTATATTCCTTCCAAATAACCCATGCAACAAGTGAAGGAACTACTACCCATAACTGGCCGAGCATATGGCTTTTTGAGGACGTGCGCCACCATCGCAAAAGATAATTAAGAATGGTCATGTTGCCAGAATAAAATAGAGATTTCATGCCATAGTGGATAGATCAACGGGCAACGGAGAAAAATATGATCTCTGAAATCTGAATGAACCCGACAGAAGGCGCATTGTGTAGGAAGAATGGCCTGCCATGTGCGTATATTATCAGGCATCGGCAAAGATTTCATCCAAAGCTTCCAAATAAAAACGTTGCAAGCATTAGGACATCGTGACTACAAATTGAAGCGAGTATATATATATATATATATATATATATATATATATATATATCTTTTTATTGAAAGTTAAATTTTATTGAAAGCCTCACTTGTGGCAGAGGAAAACCATATTACAATAATCTGTATAACAAAATTTATGAAACAAAGCGTTTATGATGTCGCATCTCCAGTCATATATGATATGCCGTATTAAAACCTTGCCAAGTAAAACCACCCTTGTGGATAAAACCTTGCGAAGGAAAAAGCGTACATATTTATATGACCGGGCATTTCGCGTAAAGTATATGTGAATGAATACAAGTATGAATTCTTGATTGCAAGAGTATCACTGTTGAGCCACTTCGGATGTCCCTTAGCCGCTGTTGGTGCAAGTCCATGATTGGGTGATACAACTTCAAGTGAACCATGTACCTCAAAAGAAATAACGGATGCAGTTAGGAGTAAAACAGTGAAGGTATAGGAGTAGTGCGCTGGTGAAACCCAAAACATACCGTGGTCGCCCTGGCTCATACTGAACCAAGACGACGATCTGTGTTGAAAGCCATCGGGTAATGTCGTACTGGCGAAATTGGTGACTGTTGCAAATCGCCGCAGTTGTTTTCCTCGTCCATTAGTGGTAATGATATTCCTCATGCAAACAATAGTACACATGCAAAACAAAAGCCCATGGTATTGTGACGGTTGTGAGTAAGACCATTCATGTAGTTTTTGCAGTATTGAGTATCCATGAATAGTTTGAGAACGCACCAGGGTTGCCTGTAAGGAATGACCTCCCAGGCAACAACAAAGTGATTTTGCCATCCTCTTTCTGTTCCTTTGTCCATCTGTGGGAATGGGATTCCTCATGCAGTATATAAGACCCGTGCAAAACAGAAGTCCATGGTATTGTGATAGTATTGAGCAAGGCCAAGCAAGCAAGATAACAAATAGTATGTTCAAATGAATAGTGTGATAACGCACCAGGGTTGCCTATGAGGATTTACCTCCCAAGCAACAATCAAATAATTTTGCCAACCCCATTATGTGAGACATATGGGCAGTATCAAGGACGAAACACAGGTAGTGTAACATCCATCTTTATTGCTCCACGTACTTCGCATGGCAGACTGCATATGGATGTAAACGTACGATGACCGGCTATTCCGTAGCCATGGCGTGCTAGTGCATGGGCAGCTGTGTTAGCTTCTCTAGGGCAATACTGTAACGTGGATTGATTGAGTGTCAAGAAACGTTTTGCCAGTAGGATTTCATTCGCCAATGGGCCAGTGTATCTGTTAATACCGGAGAGTAGTTGAAGGATCGAGCGACAGTCTGTTTCAACTATTAGGTTGTCCTAGTGCGTTGCATAATATATCAAAGCAGTAGTTGGCCGCATTCATTTCTTAGGACTGCTCCCCAGCTGCCTGTAGGCGGCCAACCGCGGCATCAACATTTAGCTTCATTCTTCCAGATGGCGGTAATTCCCATTTAATGAGTCGCATGCGTCTAGTCTGTAGAGGTGGAGAGAAAGCCAAGGAAACAAGATGGGGTATTGATTTTGCAAATTTCTTACCAGTCATTGCTGAGCACCATGTGTATATTGTTGTACGAGCTCTGTTAAAAAGCTGTTGATAATTAAATTGTTCCTCCCCAAATCTTATAGCTGCATATTCTTTCCACACTGTCCAAGTAACCATTGAGGGCACCACAACATGTAATTGACCATTCATGGATATTTTATTAGATGTTCTCCACCAACGCATCAAGTGTGATTTTATAGTGCCATTACGTGGCAACGGTCCTGAGAAAATTATGGCAATGTCAGTCCAAAGTGGTTTAATCTTTGGGCAGTGCAAGAAGATGTGGTCACGGTCATCAGTATTGGTGCAACAGAAAACACATTGAGATGGGTTGATAGTTTGCCATGTTCATAGATTATCAATGATTGGTAATGATCCCGTCCATAACCTCCATAGAAAGATTCTAAGAGCTGGTTGTGATTATGGCCACCAAATGTAATGTGATTCCTCAAATAAATTAGGTGATGCCGATATAATGGTATAAGCTGACTTCAATGTGAACTGACCGTTGGAGTCCGGCATCCAGTGTAACCCGTCTTGTGTGGCGATCACTTTGCTTTCCATAAATGAATGAAGTCTACAAAGTCTCTTCCATACCGGTGAATCATATATATGTGAGTAGATACGTGATCGATGACCATATTTCTTAGTGCAATATTCTGACCATAATGTGTTTGAATGGAAGTATTTCCACCAAAGTTGGCAATCGTAAGCCTTTTGAAGATGTTCCAGATCTCTAACTCCCAATCCTCCTGCTTCTTTAGCTTGACAAACTGTGGTCCAAGCTCTCCAATGATGACCCGGCCCCCATAAGAAAGATGCCATTTTCTTGTGCAAAGTCGTGATGACACTCTTTGGCAATGTGGAGCTAGCGATGATATGTGAAGGAATGGAGCTCAGCACATGTTTTATGAGCACTAATCTTCCAGCCATTGACAGTAATTTGGATGACCATGATGTAAGCTTTGTGTCAAAATGGTTCAGTAATGGCAAACAGTATCTAGCGTGATTTATGCCTTTATATAGAAAAGATCCAAGGTATTTAATGGGTAGGGAAGTCAAGCGCATACCCAGCGCGTGTGCTGCCGATGATCCAGAAACTCCCTGACCCACCACAATCTGACTCTTGTGATAATTGACTAGTTGACCTGATGCTTGCTGATAAGCAGTGAGGAAGGTCCGAAATCTTTAAAGATTGTGAGTCGTGCCATTCAAAAAATCAATAAGTCATCTGTGAATCCCAGATGTGATACACACGGTGTTCTTCCAGCTGAGAAACCCTTTATTCTTCCTGCTTGCATTAGCAATTTCATGTTAGTGTATGTGCCCTAGGCCATGATTTGGATATTTATGTTATGCATTTATTATTAATAAAAGAGGTTTTATTATCATTATTGTTGGTTAGTATGTTACACAATTTTGATATATGTCCCTGATTCATTATTGTTATGGAGATAAAATAATTTATAATCAGTATGAGTATTGATTTGATAATCATGAGATGATTATGTGTATGGTGATACGAATCAATCTCATAGATACTTGTTAGAGAACAGTGTATTGGATAGACCCATCATGAGATTGCTACATGGATTAGCGTCATAAGTAAATCTCATGATAGTCATGTTTTAATCCTTTGACTTGAGATTGTCATAGTTTCCAACATAAGGACTATTATATTTTGACATGATCAAACGTTATCCGTAACTGGATAATAATAAAGGTCATGATTGAATGTGATAGAAATTATGTAGAGGATATTGAACAATCAAGATAGAATTTGTCCCTCTCTTTTGAGAGAGATATCTTTGGGCCCCTCGATTAGTGAGACTGTGAAATGCATGGCCGTGCTCAAATGAATTGATAATGTGATCAATATCATTTGTTTTATCAGTCTACTTAGAGATCGAGTAATCATATGTTTGAACAATATAAGTATGACGCTGACCATGACTTATGTTCAAACTAGATATCGTGTGACAAAGGGATTAATGCATGTGCTATTATTAGGCTAGTTGGACTTTACTCGTATTAATTGGGTAGTTGTAATGCCTTGCTAGAGGCCAATTACGACTTGTTGGTTTAATAGAGATTTAATCAACTGCCAATTAATATGGGCCTATCGGGTCACACACAAGAATGCGTAAGGCTGAGATTAATAATATTAATAATATTAATATTGGATATTAATTATTATTATTATTATTATCGTTTTTAATATTAATAATATTAATATTGGATATTAATTATTATTATTATTATTTTCGTTTTTTTTGGTCATTATATATACATGTGTGTTATCGGATAATAACGAGAGAATCCATATTTGATATGGATTTTGAATATCCTGATAGAATCCGTATCTGATATGGATTTTGATTGGCATCAACTAATCCGATTAGGACTCGGATTTTGATGTCTACGTACGTGTGTATATATTTGTGTATCTCGTATACACTATACACACGAAAATACACCAAGCAATTAGAAAACGAAAGAACAGAAAACGAAACCCTAGAATCGTTTTTGAGAAAAACGAGTTCTTCAGCCGCGCCGTTTGAAGAGCTAGCACTCCGGGCGGAAGCGTTCGTGTGGATACCGACAGAGGGTGATCGTATTTTCGCACCTCTTCCATCTGCAGATTTCGAATCTACGGAGGTACTTTTTGTTTTTTTGTCGAATTAAACGAACAACATGGATCCTTGGTAGGAAATCAGAGATCAATTTTTGTTTTCCGCTGCGCGTTTTTGCAGTGATCTCGTTCGATTTCCTAACAGTGGTATCAGAGCCACTTGTTGATTTCGTTTAAATCGATTATATCATGCTTATGTGATTATATGTTTACTGTTTTTCGTATGGCATGATATGTACAAAAACCCCAACTCGGATTTCATATGATGAGAGAAGAATGGTGTTTTTCAAATCGTTTTCATGAGATGATTTGTATACGGCGGTTTTCGTTTGTCATGTGATGATCAAAACGGATTCTGTTTATATTAGATATAAACATACGCTATGTGTAGAACCCTATTCGAATCTCATCTGGTGAGAGCGGATTGATGTTTTCAATTCGTTTTCATGAGACGTTATGATTCGAGATTGTTATATGTGATATAAAGTTTTCGTTTTTTTCATGTGATGATCAAAAACGATTATGTTTATATCAATATGAGCAACCGATAATGATTCTGTAAGAGTTATGCATATTCAAAACAGACAGATTGTGGCTTCGATTGATGATTCTGTTTTCGGCTTTCGAATGGCAGATTGATTCTCGGATTTCGAACAGCAGAATATCAATTCGATTGATGATTCTGTTTTGGGTTTTGAATGATAACTCTCGGTTCGATCGGTGCTTCTATAAGGGTTTACACGTAATCAAAACAGTAAGATCGTTAATATGATTGACGCGTCTGTGTTAGGGACCGCCGTATGCGTACGCCCTATAGTTCGTTACCGTGACATTAAGAATGTCAATATATATTTATTTGTTATAATATGTTTGTGTAAAATATATTATAATTGTTGATGTCTTTGCATGGTGCATAGCATGGCCTCAGGACCTATGTGATTGACTTAGTCATATTTCTGTTTTGGGTTATTATGGTCTGCGTGCCGCTGTAGTTTTTGTTGTATTTTATTATACAATTAGTTAGGTTTTTCTTTATTATTGTAATAAATGAAGAATCAAGCTACAAAAGTGGCGATGGCGACACATATCAAGGACGAGTGGATTCTATAGAGATGGAGACACGAGCTCAAGACAAGAAGATATGTATCATTGCAAATGTTGTAATAGGAAGTCTTTCACATAGGGTTTCCTTTATGATCTTCATTTGGTCTCATGAAGATCATATTTAGTTTGGCCATGCTATGTCACGTTTACATATTTATCATTTTGTATGAGATGCGTGGATGATAGATTATATATGCATATAGGATGCTACAATATAATGATATGCAATGCAAGACATAAACTAAGTTGAACCCTCATCAATAATTTAAGTCTTTATGCCATCCATGTCTTAAACACCTATTAAAACTGGGATTGTATTAAAGTAGGTATTGCCAAAGCAATGTGCTTTAAACATTCCTAGCTACATAGGATGAGTAATAGTGCTACTCATATGTTTAAAATTGGTTAGACTTAATTGGACTATGAAAACGGTTTTGGGCCCAAGGCATTAGATGGAATCTAACATACAATGATATATGATGTCATTATTCCATAAATTCTAAGAGTTACATGAGATGTAATTGGTAAAGAAGTTACCTACCTAAATAACTTAATTTTAAGCGTCATGCCAAAGCTGAGTTTAGAATTAAGTCAAATATGGATCTTAGCTCACTAAAATATTTCTTTTGAGGGTTATGTTTTAGTGAGATTTTATAAATTTTAACCTCATTATTAATAAAGTGTTACTTTGCAAGTTTTGTAGATCATAAATGGCTGCTAATAACAATTCCACCTTATCGCTGCGATCTATCCTTGAGAAGGAAGAACTAAAAGAATGTGGGACTAATTTTGTTGACTGGTTTCGAAACTTGAGAATTGTTCTCAAGCAAGAAAAGAAGTCCTACGTGCTCGATGACCCTGTCCCTGAACCCCCTCCTGCTGATGCTTCTGTTGCTGTTAAGAACAAGTATAAGAAGCATGTTGAAGATTCCAATGACATAGGATGTCTAATGTTGGCAACTATGTGTCCAGGACTTCAGAAAGACCTGGAACACTTAGAAGCTTATGAGATGAGTGTGCATCTCAAACAAGCTTTCCAACAACAGGCTAGGCAGGATAGGTTTGACACCGCCGTTGCACTTTTTGACTGTAAGATGTCTGAAGGTGAATCTGTTAGCGCTCATGTTTTAAAGATGAAAGGCTATATAGATCACCTTGCAAGACTTGGATATCCCCTGAGTTTGGAACTCGCCACGGATTTGATCCTACACTCTTTGCCTAGCAGTTTTTCTCAGTTCGTCAGGAACTACAATATGAATAATATGGAAAAGTCCATTCCAGAGCTACATGGTATGCTCAAAACTGCTGAGGGGAATATCAAGAAGCCTACCCATGTATTGAGTGTCAATACCAAGCTAATGAAAAAGAAAGCTAAAGGCAAGGGTAAGGCTAAAAGTGCAAAGGGTGCAAAAGGGGCAAAGGGTCAAGCTAAACCGAAACCTGGTCCCAAGGCAAAGGTTCCTAAGGAAGGAACTTGTTTCCATTGCAACAAGCCTGGGCATTGGAAAAGAAATTGTGATGTTTATTTGGAGGAGTTGAAGAAGCTGAAGGGTAGTACGACTACATCTTCAGGTATTTATGTTATAGAAATTAATTTATCTACTTCTTCTTCCTGGGTATTAGATACTGGATGTGGATCCCATATTTGTACAAATATGCAGGGGCTCAAAAGGAGTAGGATGCTGAAGAAGGGCGAGGTGGACCTACGTGTTGGCAATAGAGCAAGAGTTGCTGCTATAGCTGTAGGGACCTATGAGCTTGTCTTGCCCAATGGGCTTTTGTTAGTTTTAAACAATTGCTTTTATGTTCCTACTATGAGTAGGAATCTTATTTCAGTGTCTGTTTTGGATGATGAAGGTTATTCATTTTTAATTAAAAATAAGAAGTGTTCTATTTTTGATAAAAATGACTTGCTTTATTGTATTGCAAGTAGTTATAATGGCATTTATGTCCTTAACCTTGATGATTCCAATGACGGTAATATTTATAACATATCTTCAAAGAGAACTAAGCCAAATGAACTAAACCCTGCATATTTATGGCATTGTCGCCTTAGCCATATAAATGAGAAGCGCGTATCTAAACTCCATCAAGATGGATTATTAGATTCATTTGATTTTGAATCATTTGAAAATTGCGAGTCTTGTTTGCTTGGAAAGATGACAAAGACTCCTTTTACTGGACATAGTGAAAGGGCTAATGACTTATTGGGCTTGGTACATACAGATGTATGCGGCCCAATCAGCATTAGTGCCAGGGGAGGATTTCATTATTTCATTACTTTTACTGATGATTTCAGTAGGTATGGCTATGTCTACCTAATGAAACATAAGCATGAGTCTTTTGAAATGTTTAGAACTTTTCAAAATGAAGTACAAAATCAACTTGGTAAGACAATTAAAACCCTTCGATCAGATCGAGGTGGTGAATATTTGAGCCAAGAATTTGACCAACATCTAAGAAATTGTGGAATCGTTTCACAGTTGACTCCTCCAGGAACTCCACAATGGAATGGTGTTTCTGAAAGGAGAAATCGGACTTTATTGGATATGGTTCGATCTATGATGGGTCAAGTAGATCTTCCTTTATCCTTTTGGGGTTATGCCTTGGAGACAGCTGCATTCATTTTGAACCGTGTACCATCTAAAGCGATTAAAAAGACACCATATGAGATGTGGACTGGTAAGAGACCCAGTTTGTCTTTTCTTAAGATTTGGGGTTGTGAAGCTTATGTGAAAAGATTAATGTCAGATAAGCTAGCTCCAAAATCTATCAAATGTATTTTTGTGGGGTATCCTAAAGAAACTAAAGGGTACTATTTCTATATTCCCTCAGAGAACAAAGTGTTTGTTGCTCGAAATGGAGTCTTTTTGGAAAAGGAGTTTCTCTCCAAGAGAACAAGTGGGAGTACAGTACAACTTGAGGAAACTCAAGTTCCACAAGATATCGTTGAACCGTCTTTAGAGACGATTTCAGAACCACAAACAGTTGTGGAGCCTGAAAATGTAACACAAGTCCAACGCAGATCTGATAGGATACATCGTCAGCCAGAGAGATACGGATTTCTTGTGACTGATGATAGTCAAGTTATGCTCATAGATCAAGATGAGCCTACTACCTATCAGGAAGCTGTGTCAGATCCAGATTCAGATAAATGGCTTGGAGCCATGAATTCTGAGATGCAATCCATGTTTGATAACCAAGTTTGGTCTTTAATTGATCCTCCAGAGGGTATTAAGACTATTGGTTGCAAATGGGTTTTCAAGAAGAAAACTGACATGGATGGAAATGTGCAAACCTACAAAGCAAGGCTTATGGCTAAAGGTTTCAAGCAAACTCATGGTATAGACTATGATGAAACCTTTTCACCAATAGCTATGCTTAAGTCTATTCGAATTCTCCTTGCCATTGCAGCATACTATGATTATGAGATATGGCAAATGGATGTCAAAACTGCTTTCCTTAATGGAAATTTACTCGAGGATGTGTACATGACACAACCTGAGGGTTTTGTAATTCCTGAGAATTCAAAGAAGGTTTGCAAGCTTCAAAGGTCCATCTATGGATTGAAGCAAGCATCTCGAAGCTGGAATCTTCGTTTTGATGAAACAGTTAAGAACTTTGGTTTCATCAAGAATGAAGATGAACCTTGTGTTTACAAGATGGTCAGTGGGAGTGCAGTAGTGTTTCTGGTCCTATATGTGGATGACATATTGCTTATTGGAAATGATATCCCTACCTTGCAAAAGGTTGAGGCTTGGTTAGGGAATTCATTTTCAATGAAGGACTTGGGTGAGGCTACCTATATCCTTGGTATCAAGATCTATAGAGATAGATCTAAAAGGATAATAGGCTTGAGTCAGAGTACATACATAGATAAAATGTTGAAAAGGTTCAACATGCAAGAGTCCAAGAAAGGATTCCTGCCTATGTCTCATGGCATTCATCTTAGCAAGAATCAATGTCCTCAGACATCTGATGAGCGAGATCGAATGAATAAAATTCCTTATGCTTCTACTATAGGATCGATCATGTATGCCATGTTATGTACTAGACCAGATGTCTCATATCCATTGAGCACAACAAGTAGATATCAAGCTGACCCTGGTGAAGGTCACTGGACAGCTGTCAAGAATATTCTTAAGTACCTCAGAAGGACTAAAGATGTATTCTTGGTTTATGGAGGTTTGGATGACGAGTTAGTTGTAAATGGTTACACAGATGCTAGCTTCCAAACCGACATAGATGATTTCAGATCGCAGTCCGGTTTTGTATTCACATTGAATGGTGGAGCTGTTAGTTGGAAGAGTTCAAAACAAAGCACTGTGGCTGATTCTACAACAGAGGCTGAGTATATAGCAGCATCAGATGCAGCTAAAGAAGCAGTTTGGTTGAAGAAGTTCATCACTGAGCTAGGAGTAGTACCTAGCATTGCAAATCCTGTGGACATTTATTGTGACAACAATGGTGCCATAGCACAAGCAAAAGAGCCTAGGTCTCATCAGAGATCTAAACATATACTCAGGCGGTACCATCTCATTCGAGACATCATCGATAGAGGAGATGTCAAGATATGCAACGTTGACACAAACGATAACATAGCGGATCCATTGACTAAGCCTCTCTCACGGGTCAAGTATGATCAGCACACTAGATCTATGGGTCTCAGATATTTGTAGGCCTAGTGCAAGTGGGAGATTGTTAGTGTATGTGCCCTAGGCCATGATTTGGATATTTATGTTATGCATTTATTATTAATAAAAGAGGTTTTATTATCATTATTGTTGGTTAGTATGTTACACAATTTTGATATATGTCCCTGATTCATTATTGTTATGGAGATAAAATAATTTATAATCAGTATGAGTATTGATTTGATAATCATGAGATGATTATGTGTATGGTGATACGAATCAATCTCATAGATACTTGTTAGAGAACAGTGTATTGGATAGACCCATCATGAGATTGCTACATGGATTAGCGTCATAAGTAAATCTCATGATAGTCATGTTTTAATCCTTTGACTTGAGATTGTCATAGTTTCCAACATAAGGACTATTATATTTTGACATGATCAAACGTTATCCGTAACTGGATAATAATAAAGGTCATGATTGAATGTGATAGAAATTATGTAGAGGATATTGAACAATCAAGATAGAATTTGTCCCTCTCTTTTGAGAGAGATATCTTTGGGCCCCTCGATTAGTGAGACTGTGAAATGCATGGCCGTGCTCAAATGAATTGATAATATGATCAATATCATTTGTTTTATCAGTCTACTTAGAGATCGAGTAATCATATGTTTGAACAATATAAGTATGACGCTGACCATGACTTATGTTCAAACTAGATATCGTGTGACAAAGGGATTAATGCATGTGCTATTATTAGGCTAGTTGGACTTTACTCGTATTAATTGGGTAGTTGTAATGCCTTGCTAGAGGCCAATTACGACTTGTTGGTTTAATAGAGATTTAATCAACTGCCAATTAATATGGGCCTATCGGGTCACACACAAGAATGCGTAAGGCTGAGATTAATAATATTAATAATATTAATATTGGATATTAATTATTATTATTATTATTATCGTTTTTAATATTAATAATATTAATATTGGATATTAATTA
>AP025040.1:20949528-20981113 GCA_036186865.1 Eustoma russellianum | reverse complement strand
ATTATTATTATTATTATTTTCGTTTTTTTTGGTGATTATATATACATGTGTGTTATCGGATAATAACGAGAGAATCCATATTTGATATGGATTTTGAATATCCTGATAGAATCCGTATCTGACATGGATTTTGATTGAAATCAACTAATCCGATTAGGACTCGGATTTTGATGTCTACGTACGTGTGTATATATTTGTGTATCTCGTATACACTATACACACGAAAATACACCAAGCAATTAGAAAACGAAAGAACAGAAAACGAAACCCTAGAATCGTTTTTGAGAAAAACGAGTTCTTCAGCCGCGCCGTTTGAAGAGCTAGCACTCCGGACGGAAGCGTTCGTGTGGATACCAACAGAGGGTGATCGTATTTTCGCACCTCTTCCATCTGCAGATTTCGAATCTACGGAGGTACTTTTTGTTTTTTTGTCGAATTAAACGAACAACATGGATCCTTGGTAGGAAATCAGAGATCAATTTTTGTTTTCTGCTGCGCGTTTTTGCAGTGATCTCGTTCGATTTCCTAACATTTCAACCCATGGCTGAAACCCTCAGATGAAAGGATAAAAAGTAAAGGAGACAGTGGGTCGCCTTGTTTTACACCACGGCCTACTGAGAATGATTCCGTATGATGGCCATTTAGCAGAATAGAACATCTAGTAGCGCCCAAGTAATTAATTAGAATGCGTATAAGTCTTGGATGGAATCCAAAGTTTTTCAGCAGATTTCCCAAATATTGCCAACTGACTCTGTCAAAGGCTTTGGCCATATCTAACTTGATCATCACATGGCCTCCCCTTGTATGTTTATCTAGGTTATGTACCATTTCTTGGGCAAGCAAAACTTGTTCTGTGATACCTTGGCCTTTCATGAATCCAGCTTGCTCAGGTGATATAAGTTTAGGTAACAGACTTCCCAGCCTAGTTGCAAGCAACCTTGTGACCACTTTGGAAATGAAATTTGTTAGGCAAATTGGTCTGAAGTCGCTAAATCTTTGCGGATTCTGAACTTTTGGTATGAGAATAATAGTAGCAAACGCAACAACCTTGGGCATCCTGATTCCGAGGAAAAATTCTTGTACTGCCTTATGCACGTCTGTGCTTAGAATCTTCCAAAAGCGTCTATAGAAAGAGCCAGGGAAACCGTCAGGTCCCGCTACGCTTGATGGACTGAGTTCCCAAACAGCCATTTGTACCTCTTGCAAATCCGGTTGATGTAATAACATTTGATTATCTTCTGTAGTCAAGACACTCAGGATATACTGCAGTATATTGGCATAGTCTGTACATGTTTTCTCAGCATATAAAGAAGAGTAATAGCGTACCGCTTCAGATGTAATGTCAGCAGAAAGGACACATTCCGAGTTATCATCACGTAAGATTGAGCGGATAATTTGTCGTCGACGTTTATCTCGCACCGTCTGATGAAAATAAGAGGTATTGGCATCTCCCTCTTTGAACCACTTAATATTAGCTTTTTGTTTCCAGTAAAGAAACGCTCTAGTTTGCGCAAGGTTTAGCTGTGCCAAGCTACGATGGTATTGTTCGCGGTTAAGAGGAGATGGATCAGCATCAAATAGTCTTTCATTTCTGATAACATGCTCTGCTGCATTAGCCACATAATCAAAGATATTGCCAAATACTTCCCGATTCCACTTCTTTAGGTGTGTTCTAAGTTGGCGAAGTTTATCATAGAGTCCCCACATACCTCCAACCATAGGGAAAGATAGCCAATGATGCTGAACAAATGTATCAAAGTCCGGATGACTTGTCCAGGCATCAAGACATCGAAATGTTGATGGACCCTGGGTCAGCTGTGAGTCACATAAAAGATAGAGGGGTGCGTGGTCTGATGTTGCTCGATTAATATGTTGTAGATTTGTTGTGGGGAACATATCAAAAAATGATGACGAGCACATAAATCTGTCCAGTCGTCTCCATACTCGTCCCAACCCTCGTCCTTCTGACCGCGTAAATAATGAACCTTGAAAAGAGATGTCCTGAAGTTCACAATGTGTGATGCAGTCATTAAATTCTTGTAACGAATGTAATGTGGGAGTAGAGCGTCCTCGATGTTCATCCAAAGTTCGAAAGGTATTGAAGTCACCCCCAATTAACCAAGGCAGTGAGGTTGAAGAGTGCAACTGCATTAAGTCCGCCCATAATACACGCCTTGCTGACAAAGTGTGTTGTGCATAAACTTCCGTTAACCAAAATGAATCCCCAGTTGCAAGCCAACGTAGTTTGAGTGAGTGATTTTGAGGCCCAAACCGTTCCTCATCTAAGGTTAGAATAGACTCTTTCCAAAAAAAAACCAAATGTGATCATCATTTGAAGACAGTGCATTCGTAAAGCCAAGTTGTAAGCGATAGGATTGTAGTTTCGTTGGCCTAGCTTTTGGTTCCAAAACTATCAATACATGAATATGATAACATTTAACTAATGTCAACAGCCTATGAATAGAGGTACGAATCCCCCTTACATTCCAAGCAATTATCTTCATTGAGGTAATTTTTCAAAAGAGTTTGAGAGTAACACAGCTCGTAACCTGGTGATTCTTGGTGACGTGGGAGCTGCCTGATTGTTTCGACGTAAGACTCTTGGTGCTACCATAGTGTTCTGTTCTGAGGAAAATGTGTGTTGATCAATTCCTATACGAGAGTCAATGTATTCAATTTCAACAATGCTGGCCATGGCATTAAAAATTTCTTTATCTTGCTCATCCAATGTATTGGTATAATCATAGGTGACTATTTCAGTATCAGAGTGAGCAGCTAAGTCGGTACAAACTTTGTCCGCGACTAAGTAGCTGTCATCCTTACTCTTTAGACGAGTCAAATCCTATTATTGTGCTGGGTCTAAGTAGGCGTCAACTTATGTAGTAATCCGATGTGTCTGCGGTTGTGAGGGTATGTCTTGGTCAGCTTCTATATTTGTATCCTCTGGGACTACGGTTGGAGGCATTCCTGATATCTTCTTCGGGGTCCAGCGTTTCTTTGGCATTTTATCCTTGACCTTCAGAGGATTTTCTTCCTGAACCAGATGTGATGACTGCAGGGCATTTTGATCATCTATATTCTGTTTTCCACATTGTTCATGCGTATGCCCTAATCGATAACAACCAGAACAATAGTGTGGCAATGATTCGTACTCAACTGGTTGCATGATAGTCCGGGATGGCACCTCTTTTGATGGATCATAATCCGGCGTCCATTTTGTGACGCGCATATGTTTGACGGATATCATCCATCCTCTACGTGTAAAGCGGCGAATGTAATCTTGTTCTTGTTCAAAGTGAAGTATCACATGCAGTGCGTCAAGAAGGCCTACCTTGATGGATCCAAGAAATCCAATGCGTTCAATTGCTGATCTGATCATGGCTAGCGGAGGCCGTCCATACCAGAAAGTGCCGACTAGGGTATGTCGAAAAGGTGCTGCTAGTGATTCAATCTCCTCTTCTGAGAAGGAGATCATTGGACTGCCTTTGAATTTTTGCACTTGTTTAGGTTCCACCGCCGCTGGTGTTGATGTTGAAAAGAGGGATGCAAAAGTTTTTGTTGGTGGCGGCGGGTGCGATTGTGTCGGAGTAGGGTTGGGATAGCGCGAAAGAATGTGCTGATGAAGCAAAAATTAATTGGATCACAAGCGAATTTCAACTCCATGCTATAAATGTGGCTCATGCTGCTGCTATTGTTTCGTTTACATATGTTTCCTGCGTCAAAAATACCCAATTATACAAATATGTACGCTTTTTCCTTCGTCAGGGTTTTATCCACAAGGGTGGTTTTACCTGACAAGGTTTTAATGCGGCATATCGTGTATGATTGGAGGTGGACGATCCTACAAATGTTACATTACTTCTTTGACTACGATGCCTATTGTAAAAGGGTATTCCTCCGCCAAAAGTGAGGGCAACATCTAATAAAATATGCTGCTTTAGTTAAAAAAATATATGGTGTAGTTGGCGCCATTACGAAGGAAATTGTGGTTAGAAAAATACCGCAACAAAAAACCAAGTGTGAAAAATTATGTAGAAATCCAATGTTAGTATTTTGTCCTACCCTAACCACCCCACTCCGCTAAGATTTCAGCCATTACATTCATTTGGATAGAAGACAAAATTTTGTCTTCTTTAACCAATTATACATGATTTTCTTCTACCCAAAAACCTACACCCTCTAACACGTTCCTTACAAATTTAACCAAAGCCCACCTACTCTTCTCTACTCCACTACAACCGGCCACTCCATGCCAAATGGAAATAGAAGATATTTTGTTTTCCACCCACATGGAAGCATCATTCCAAGTGTACCAAAAAGCTTCCTATTTCTTGCACCTTTTTCCTACACTTCTTACAACTTCTAACCAAACCAACCACCCCACTTTTCCCTCCTCAAATTCGGACAACATAAGACAAAGGAAGAAGAAATTGTCTTCCAACACTCCACCTCCCTCCTTTCTCAAGACAAGCAACCACCCTCACTTTTTCGATCAATCCTTCAACCTCATCATCATTTCTTCCTCCCACTCCCAACACCCCAAAACCATCCCCTTCATCATAGAGGATAGAAGACTCTCTTATTCTTCAGATTTCAACCCTTAGCATATTTTCCTCTCTTAAACACCCTCTTTCCTCTCCGAAGCAAGAAAAACAAGTCTTCCAACTCCTCTCCATCCTTCATGGCCGAAAATCTAAGGAACCAAAAGGAAGAAATTTCTATCTTCTTTCCATTTCATACTTAATAACCTTCCATCTCAAAGAACAACTTTCCTTCCTATCTAATAAAGAAAAAAACTCCTCCAACCTCCATTTTTCTCAAAATGGCCGAGAAATACCCAAGCAACGACAATGAAGAAATTTATTCTCTTTATCTCATACACACATCCAAAACAATAACTACAACGTTCTCCTTCATTTCAACCATCATGGCCGAATTTTTAAGGGATGAGAGCCAAAGTGTAGCAAGGCAAGGACACCATCTAAGATACGTTTATATTTTTCTATTTATCTATTTTCATGGTTGCTCACTAACCCTCCATTTTGAAGTCAAACTGTGGTTTGCTAAGGTGAAAATGAGAAGGTTTTCTTCAAGCCAAGTGAAGAAATCTTCACTTTCATACTAAGATTAAGTGATAAAGACAAGTACTCTTCCAAGATCATTCATGGATTTTCAAAGATCTATGTATATATGTTCATAAAAAGTTGGGTCATTCATGATATATGTTCAAGGTTTGTGTATCAAGAATATGCAGAAGCTATGTTCATAAGTGATGTAGAGATGATGGTACAATATATATATGTACACGGCCAAAAAGGAACAAATAGATTATATGTATAAATAAAATGAAATGGACACACATATGTAATATATGTATAAGTTAAAGAAAGAAAATGAAGATATATGATATATTAGGAAAATTGTACTAAGAAGACATTTTATGCATGGGTTCATATGTTTTCCATGAAGATCATCACTTATGTGTTTTATTTATGATTTTGATATGTTTCGTGATCATCTACATGTTTATTCATATACATATATATAGTCAGCCAAAATAGGGTTTTGATATCCTATTTACTTATTTCCATAAGTTCCATCATTTGGTATGTTTATGTATTTTATGCTGATTTTACAAGACAATATGTTGATGGAAAAAATATGCATATAGTTGGAATAAATATCTAAAAAAAGATATAAGTAAAAGATGTGACAAAAGAAAAGATTTAGATGACTTACACAATATATATACATTCGGCCAAAGGCCAAAAAGGGAGAGAGAACAAAATTTATGACATATTATTAATATATATATGTATTTTATGAAAAGATATGGTAATAATACAAAAATATGGAATAAAGAAGTGTACTACATGAAAGAGGTAACAATATATCTCGGATGGCGGTGACAGGCGGCTACTGATTTCGTCAGAATTGACGTCGAGGATCAATCTACAGCATTAGTAATATATTTCTTTTTACTATTTTTCAATTTGATTCATCGACGTTTAGGGTTCATGTGCATGGTTTGCGTTGAGTGCCTCGTTCTTTCTATATCCAAATCGCTTTCTCCCTCTCCTTATTTGCGACGCTGTTTTAATCGATGATCACCCACACCATTCGGTCCCTGCAAAGCCAACATTTGCAGAAATTCTAGCACCAGAAACACTACGGCCACCAGCGATTGTCCAGCCAATCCAACGTTTCAAGGGTATGCCATCAATGGTTTTTTCGGATGATGAGGTATTCCACTTTTCTCAGCCATATCATTTTTGTCTACTTGGATCTTTTTGGAATGGAGCCCAAGTATGAAACAATTGCAATCCTGCTTTGAAAAAATTGGCTACAAACAAACTCCCAAGCTGGGTTTCCTGGATGATCAACATATATTGATAACTTTTGATAATCAAGAGGACTATCAACGATGTTTCTTGCGATGCTTTTGCACCTCTAGTGGATTTCATATGCGAGTCACTAAATGGACACACGATTTTGATCCCAAATATGATAATCCTATTGTTCCGGTTTGGGTCTTAATTAGTTGATTCCCACTTTTTCTACATAATAAATCAGCACTTTGGGACGTAGCTCATATGATAGGTGCGCCACTTCGAATGGATTCAGCCACTATGAAGGGCATCCGACTTCATTGGTTTGCCTATGTGTGGAGATTGACATATCCAAGCCCCTTCCTAGCCGATTGCATATTCAAGGGGTCAACATTAATTTTATCTGTCAGTGGAGTATGAGGAGGTTTTGTTATTTTGCTGTGAATGTCGTGTATCGGGGCATGAGCATAAAATCTGTGCGAAACTTGCAAGAAATGTGGAGCATTCAGAGAAGTCGGTGCCTCCTCCAGTGGTTCATTTGGGAAAACCGCAGACTCAATGGACACTGAAGAAACTCGATG
Organism: Eustoma russellianum; assembly: GCA_036186865.1. Classification (NCBI taxonomy): domain Eukaryota; kingdom Viridiplantae; phylum Streptophyta; class Magnoliopsida; order Gentianales; family Gentianaceae; genus Eustoma; species Eustoma russellianum. Next base: position 20,974,203 of record AP025040.1, on the reverse strand, counting down.
TACAGCTCCCTCGCACAACTCATTTAGATCCGAATACAGTGCATCAGTGGTTTGTTATTCAGGATGTGGCACCCCCAAAATTGTGCATCAGAAAAGAATTTGTGCACACCAACAGCTAATGACGTTGGTAACCAGGCTTTAGAGCCTATCACTAGTATACTGTAGCATCAGGATGATAATTTTGAGCCTGTTAATATTTCTGTGACACAAGATCTGGCTGTTTTGGGCACGTCACATGTGCTATGTGCCGAAGAAGATGACAGGATCTTGGTCGCAAATGTGTCGGATTCTGAGTTAGCCCATGATGATCAAGAAGAGAGGTATAATTCTCTAATGCACAGTCCGTAGATAATAGATGTGTCAATTGTTGAGGATATTCAATATCATGTTGTTACGATGATCCGAGATGCATGGAAGAAAGATATGCAGGCAGCAGCTCAAGATGTTTCATGACGTCTTACGGGTTTACCTATTGAAAATGCCGACAGAAATATATCTCAGGAGCAGCGTGTTACACCCGGAAACTTTCGAACTAGCCATTACATATTAATATAAACTTGAAGTAGTCGTTGGATGTAACCATACTGGGAATGGAGTTAATTATAGTGTAACATTTACGTCCAGGTGATTTCGTAACTAACGATAGGTATATATATATGAACATATTGTTATATTAAATCAAGCAACATAAAGGAGAAGCAAATAAAATAATAATAATAATAATATTAATAATAATAATAATAATAATAATAATAATAATAATAATAGTAATAATAATAATAATAATAATAGTATGTTTAAAGGTGCCGTAAAGTGGGAAGAAAAAAAGGAAAAGAAATATAATGATTAATAATTAATAAAATAACATAAATAAGGATAAATAAAAAACAAAATATATATTTGTTTTAAAAAGGGTGTCGTGGATAAGGGAGAAAAAGAAAAAAATAATAATAAAAAAAAGGTGGCGGACGTGGTTAATGGGGGCATAATTGCCCCCTTGATTCTAGCATTTGGGAATTACAAAAGGGGGCAAAGGAGGCGGCAGGTTAATGGGGGGAAACAATAAAAAAATTAAGAGGGGCAGCAGGGAGAGCGCCGCCGGCAGCAGAGGGGGAAGGAAGAAAAGAGAAAGAGAGGAGGAGAAGAGAAGGGAAGGAGAAAGGGATACCACGGCATTCGAACCCATTTGGTAATCGTATAATTGTGTAATAGACTGCAACCAGGTAAGTTCCCTTTTCCCCCTCTACATGGTACAAGTTTCAAGCATGCTTTGGTGGTATTCTATGTGTCTTTGCTGTTTTAATTGTTTAATTTGATAGCATGTTGTTCAATCTGTGAAAAGCATGAAATTTGCAGTCTGTGGAATGCCTGAACTCTGTATTGCGTGACTTTGATTGTAGTCTAGGGAAAAATTTGATAATCAAAATATCACAACTTTAGTATGTTTAGGGTCTTTAGTCCTTGTTTTGACCTTAGAATAGGCTCCCATAGATTGAAAATAGGTGGAGAATACAGATCGGGGTCGAAAAACGGACGTCGAAGGCATCCAGAACGCCTCACGCGCCGCCGGAAGGAGCCGCGCGTGGCTCAACGCACGTGCGTGTGTAGCACCCCGCACCCCGGCCTAGCCGGATACAGTGCGCCCGCTGTACTTCACTACGGAGAATACCAGGCGTCAATCCATAACATGTCGTGGTCCATAACAAAATATACGGACTTTCCTGCTTACACATCAACAGGTAAGCGAAGACCGAGGCAGAATAACAACTTTTATATTAGAACATTCTAAACGTCCATCATAAAGTCTACAACCATGTTCTCGAAATAAAGAAAGTCCGAAAATCCGAAAATCAAGGTTCCCAGCATAAATTCATCAAAAGTCCATCAAACATAACTGTCATAACAAAAAAAATCCTTAAGCCATCCTCCTCTCGCACTCCTATGGATAGGGAACCCTAGGCTCATCCTCGATCCACTCAACCCTGTTCCCTGCAGGTTCTGGGAGGAAAAATAAGGGGTGAGTGACAACGTCACCAGCAAGTATACCATAAACGATCATGAATTAAATGGAAAGTATACACGAGAACCAAACCCCACAATTTGGTTTAGTAACATACCTGACCTTCCAACCGGTATCCTTAAATAACAAGATCATATCTTTACGAAATAACATTAAAATCATAACTTAGAGGATCTCAAATCATAGCATACTGGCCTAAGCAACAGTGTACTAAACATGCGACTAGCTATTAAATGCACATGCATGGACATGCACAGGTGATGCAGTATGATAAAATAAGGGCAAATTCGTTCATTCTTTCTTTCAAAACATCATCGTCAATAAAAACAAGAGAGTGTTCAGATCTATTATGTCCGGATCTGAGGCGGTCATGTCCATCCCTTCGAATCTATTATTTCCGGATCCGAAAACGGTCATATCATCAATCATAGTCATCAGGTCTATTCTCTCCGGGTCTGAACGGTCATAATCATCATAATCAGGTCTATTCTTTTCGGGCCTGAACGGTCATAATCAGGTCTATTCTTTCCGGGCCTGAATGGTCATAATCATCAGATCAATTAACTCCGGATCTGGAGCGGGTTAAGCTGGCCAGAAATAAATGGTACCATAAAAATCTTCTTTCAAAACTGAAAACTTCTTTTCTTTAAAAGCGCTTTTTCATCATTCTTTGGCATAAAATCAGTTTCATAAATCATGTAAATGACGATGATGCAATGCATGACGTGCGATATGCAATTCGTGACTAAATGCATCACATAAATACAAGTATGGCCTTGTTCTTTAAGTTGGAGAAATTTTCCAGAACTTACGTTCTGTTCATGAGGTCTCCAACATAACAAATCAGGCCTATTTTCATAATCTCTTTCCATACATATGCATAACGAAGACTTAGACATATGTAATAACAATTTCCTAATATTCCGAAATGTCTAAAGTCCTCAAAACATCAGATTACCATAAAAAGGGTACTGCTGAAATCAGCAGGGCAGTACCCACCTTACCTCAGTTTCATGGATCATAAAACCTCATTCAACTTGGGCCATCTCCTGAAAAACATAGCTAACATACCACGGGACAATATTCATGTGGCCAAACATTACATTCAAGCCTAAATGAGCAAAATCAAAGCCTTACAACTTAGGTCATTAAACTGTCCTGTTTTCCAGTTTGGTACCACTAATTCCAACTCAGTTGTTGACCATCAAAATGGTGGTTTTAAGCTGGTTTTTTTACATGAACATGTAACTCTATGCCTTAAGTAGTTACTATAAAACTTCCAAGGCAATCCAATAAGTTTAAGGGGGTCATCTAATTATTTTCCCAAAATGGGTGCATGCAGACACTGGAATGACTAGTTGTATCACGAAATGAATTGTGACCAAACCACAACTCCTTTCTCCAAAATTACAACTCACAATTGTCATAAACACATCAAACTATCATCATACCAAAAACCAGCTCATTTGCATATTCCTAAGGTGCATTTTTGAGCCACACAACTTACTACTCAAAACTGTCCTGTTCCAGCAACTCTGTTTGAGCAGTTTTACCAAAAACTTCATTACAAATAATCCACAACTCTTTTTACTAAAATTCCAACTCACACATTTCATAAACATATAAAGATATCACCATACCAAGAATTAGCCAATTTGAACACTCCTAATATTCATGTTCAGTTCGTTCAGCATAACACATAAATCTGTCCAGTTCCAGTACTTCTGTTTGACCATTTCTTACTAAAAACTTCATTAAGGACAAACCACAACTCCTTTTATTGAAATTCCAACTCACAAATTTCATACACATATGAGGCTAACATCATACCAAAAATTAGCCAATTTGAATACCCCTAAGATTCATTTTTAGGTCATGTAAAACGTCACACTGTTCTGCCCAGTTCCAGTAATTTCTTCTTGAGCAGTTTTACAAAAAGATTTATTAAAAATAAACCATAACTCTTTTTACTGCAATTCCAACTCTCACTTGTACTACACAGAGATAGTGTCATGTCAAAATTTAGCTTAATAGAACACTTCTAAGGTTCGTTCTTAAGTCACACAATCATCAATACAAATCTGCCAGCTCCAGTAGTTTCAGCACTTCTTCACCTTTTTATTGTTCAAGCATTCTTCAACCAACTTCATTTATTGAGATGACTTACTATACATCAAATACATATTTAAACATAGTTATTTCAAGTCTCATAACTCATCTTAGGCTACACATAACTCATACCAACAGTCTTGCCATTTACGCTTAGAACATGTCACTTTTCATACCAACACTCTTCTTTACATCAACTAAGTTCATGTCTTGTTCTTAGAATCTTCAACTAAGATTCATAACTTAAAAATGGCTAGTCATTCAAGCATACACTTCACAAATAAGTCAAGATTGTCTAGAGTATACTTGCCTCTTTTAAACTAGGAACCTTCCTCTAGCTTGAATCTTGGATGAAATGAAATGAAGTCTCCCTCCAACTTCAATCACACCCCACTGTTTTGGAGGAAGAAAGAGAATGAATGTTAGCTATTATCTTAAGTGAAGAATAGAGCTAAATTAAGGCTAGATTAGCTTACCAAGATGAGGCTTGAATGGAGTTCAATCCACCAAGAAGCTAACACCACTTAGGAGCTTGGAAAGTTTGAACCTAGTGACCATGGAGGTCACGGTTTTGGCAAGCATAAGAGAGGCAATGTGATCTTCAATCTATGAATTATGAAATTCAACCAAGTATCTTGACATGCAACTTACCTAGATGATTCTTGGAGCTTGAAGATGAAGAGGATCTTGGCAATTCTAGTTCTAGCCAACCGTATGGAGTGATGAGTGTCTAGAAATAATCTAAGTGTTCAATGCTCTAATATCTTGCTTGTACAATTCTTGATGGTGTGGAGCTTGAGGATGGAGATGAGCTACTAACTAAATAGAAGAAGAAGAAGACTTCTTGTAGGGGAGAGGGGTAACACACGGTCAAGTCAAGGGGAGGGGACAAAATTTTGCATGAAAGGTGAGGAAAGGTTCTTGGGGTAGTGCAATTTGACCCCTTTTGGTCCCCCATGCAAGCATGCCTTGCTATTTTTTAATTCTTAATCTTATAATTAAATGGAGTCTTGGAATTTAGAGAGGGTTCTAGAACCCTCTCATCTTGACCGAAATAGTGGGGTTGGGGAGGGGTTATTTGTGTTATTTTTCCTATTTTCATAATTCATGTTGGTATAATTTCCCCACTTCTTGAAATCCCTAATCACTTTTGGGGCTTGTTTTAAGAAGGCCCTTAAGATTAGCCTTCTTATAATTTGAAAAACCTTCTAAGGCCCTTTTAAGGCTTTAGGGCCGAAAATTCCTAAGATCTCGAGAGTAAATTGGCCATTTCACATGGTCCATAACTCATGCTTGAATAATCATACACTATTTGCTTTAACAAAATTTATTCAAGAAGTAATAATAAAACTTAGTAAAATGTACTTGAAGGATGCAACCTTTATTAATTCACTTGTACAGCGCTCAAGTACAATATGAATTTTCCGTTGGGTACAACATCCTCCCCCCTTATTACAAGTTTCGTCCTCGAAACTTAGGAGCGTTAATCAAAAAGATGAGGGTATAAGTTCTTCATATCTTCTTCCATCTCCCAAGTGGCCTCATCAATAGTGTGGTGCTTCCATTGCACCTTAACCATAGGAATGGATTGTAGGATCTGCAAGACACCACTAGAAGGGGGGTTGAATAGTGGGTGCGGAAAATGTGGTTTTTAAATAGTTTTAAACCAAAAACCCAACTTCTGAAAACAGTTTCTGTTTTCAGGACCAGTTTTAAATCATTTTGAAAACTAGGTTTCAGGTCTTTAAAAATTCTGAAATTTGGAGAGAACTTAGACTCAGATGTTATGAGTATCTCCTAACAATTTCAGATTAAAATTCAACCTCTAACCCCTTGAAAAATCGTTGGTGATCAGATTGCGCAAATCTGCCAAAACTGATACGCTGATTTGAAAAATTAATTCCTATTTGTACACAACTCCAAATGCTCTGAAAATTTAAAGACTAACCCCTTATAAGTTGTATTTAAATGGGTTGAAACAGTTTTGAAAAAGTCTTTTTGGAAGTTAGTCAAATACGATCAAAGTCTCAACCTTTGCAAGCCTGAAAATCAGACTGCACTAGCCTCAGAACTTTGGACGTTTGGATGACTTATACTTGTCCAAAAGGGTTGAAACTTGTGCCAAAAGAACCCTAGAACGTGTGGGTATATTTTCTGAAAGTTTCGTACTTTTTGAAATTCGTTTACTATTTTTACTAACGTGATTAAAAACAGTAAATAGTGCTGAAACAGAAAATCAGTGCTGAAAGTAAATGACACCAAGAATTTTATACTGGTTCGGTTATCAACAACCTACTCCAGTCTTTAAGGAACACCTTCCTTGGTTCACACTAATCACACAACTCAAAAACACCTTACCACAGGGTTGATGGAGTTACACACCAACTCCAACCCTTTACAAACCTTGTATGTTCAATACAATGCACACGAACACCACCACCTTGCAAGATTGAAGATTGATCACACCTTAATCAATATTTTACAATGATATGGAATATGTGGTGGTCTATATCAAGCCTATTCAAGATTGAAAAATATGAATACAATAGGCTTTCAAGAAGAAGAAAGAAAGAGAGTGTAGAAGAAGAAGGCTAGAACACTTTTGATCTTTGATTTTGCAACTCTTGTTCTTATTCTTGTTTTGCTCTTCTTCCTTCCTTTTCAATCATCATGGCCGCCCCCTTAGGAGTCCTTCTCCTCTTGAAAATTGTCTTCTAAGTCCTTGGGAGAATGTGTGGCATCATTGTGACATGATCTTGCTTACTTGGCATGTTCTCATTGGATGATCATTAAGCTCTTGCTTACTTGGCACTCATTGATTGGTTGAATGTTGTCATCATTTGATGACTAGGAAAATCTGGGAATAACACTTAAAACATGTGCCAAAATCATCATAAAACCATTACCATAACTTCCAAGATCATCACATAAATTTAGCAAGATAATTTTGTCACAAAAATGGTGAAAAATTCGGCCATAATGACAAATGCACATGCTGAAATTTCAGCATGTGTTACATACACTTTTTGTTCAAAATATTTCCTATTTAGCATTGTTTTAATTCAAGAAATCTATTTTCATTTAGTACAAGACATCTTCCTCAATTTTGAAATTAAAGTTATACATCACATAGGCCAAAAAATCGGTCATATCCATTACTACACATGCTGAAATTTTCAGCATGTGTGATATTCAAATATATCACAATTTTAATTCTATAACTTATTCAAATTACTTCCAAATTATCTTCCAATTAATCCACCTTAATCAAGACACAAATGAGCCATTAAGATGCTAAAAACGTCCAGCCATTAGCACACATGCTGAATTTTCAGCATGTGTCACAATTGTAACAAAATTTGAAACATTACCATGTGTAGCTTCTTTCTTTAAATCACCAACATTGTGTGATTGATTCTTGACCAATCAAGATGCCAACAAGGCTCCACATATGCTCCATCTCAGCTGTATAGGCGTGTATGATATGTATATACATGTGCTGAATTTTATTTTTGCTAGCTTTGTAAAATAGTGCACATTTAATAATACACACATGTTATATTCCAATCAGCCCTTAATTTAATTTTCTAGAACACTTTAAGATGTATGACATATGTAAAAAGTGTCTAGATACGTGTCGTATGATGTGCCAAAAATATTTCATGTGTTGTGTACGTAGAAAACCGAATTTTCGATTTTTATCGATTACCCGATTTTTCTCCAATTAAATTCCAACTTCTTGCACATGTTATATATATTATGTTACACATAATATATATAATATATACTTTAAATCTCAGCACTTGGCTGGTCTAAAGTGGCGCCATTAACATGTGACAAAATTAAAATTAGAATCTTCACATTTTGGCCTTAATGTGGGGTGATTTGTGTGTGCCAACATGGAAAGTATTTTTGGCTGAAAATATTCTCAAACCCACGAAAGTTTTGATGATTTTTGAGATGTAGGGGCTGGCCATCTATTTATGGCAAGTAAGGGACACGTTGGCGAAGTTTCGGTATTCGCCCGATACGACAATTTTTGGTTTAGAACCTTTTAACGTGTCGTATTGAATTTGTCATTACCATGCCTTATATCATATGATATAAGACCTAAATATACTCATAAATATGAGTTAAGTATAGTGGTGTGACGTTAACGTACGTACGTAAAATATAGAACGTGTCGGTAGTACGTTGGAATACATGTGTATGTGCCTTTTAAAAAAATCTGAAAATATATACTTATATATGTGTATATGGAGTGTATATTAATGAGGGGAGGAGGAGGAGACTTTCCTTCCTTAGCCTTGTTGCCTTTGTGCCTTTTCCAAATGTAACTTCCTTTAATGAACTATTTAGTTTAATTAACTAAGTACTTCACTTAATGAACTAGTTTACTTCATTAATGGTGGCACCTGAAAATAGTATAAACACAACAAATGTTTGTCATTTGATGTAAGCTTTGTATCTTCATGGCTCGTTAGTACGGAAACATAATATATGAACTATATAAGGCAAGTAATAAGCAATATCATGCACATTTATCTTATGCTCGTTTTTGTGCACATTTAAATCATGTATTTGAAAATCACTCAAACCCCTTTTTCTCAACATGGATCGTTTCCTCAGCGCCTTTTCCTTGCGATCAACAATCCTTTCCGGTTCTTCTACATATGTCGCGTCGGCTTCAAATTTCAAGGGCTGCTCCTCAATGATATGGCTAGGCTCGTTCACATACCGACGAATCTGGGATACATGAAACACATCGTGCAATTGAGATAGCGATGGCGGTAGTGCTAGCCGATAAGTGACTTCTCCAATTCTTTCAAGAATCTCATATGGTCCTATATACCTTGGGCTTAATTTTCCTTTGATACCAAATCTCTTAACTCCTTTTGATGGCGATACCTTCAAGAACACCTTTTCCCCAGCTTGAAATTCCAATGGTCGCCGCTTCTCGTCTTCCCAAATCTTGCTTCTATCTTGGGCTGCTTGCAACCTTTGCTTGATGATCATTATTTTCTCTCGAGTTTCTTCTACTAGGTCAGGTCCCGTGAAAACTTTATCTCCGATTTCATCCCAATACAGTGGAGAGCGGCACTTTCTCCCATATAGTGCTTCATAAGGAGCCATCCCAATAGATCGATGGTAACTATTATTATAAGAGAACTCTACTAGTTTGAGACTCTTGTCCCAACTTCCTCCAAAGTCAAGTATACAAGCTCGCAACATGTCTTCCAGTGTTTGGATGGTTCTCTCCGATTGACCATCCGTCTGAGGGTGAAATGCAGAGCTTATTCGTATCTCAGTGCCCATTGCTTTTTGGAAAGCTGTCCAAAATCGAGATGTGAATCGAGGGTCACGATCACAAACAATACTCATGGGCACCCCATGCAGGCACACAATCTGATCAACATACATAGTAGCTAACTTCTCCATAGGGGCCTTGATCGTCATGGCCATAAAATGGGCAGATTTTGTCAAACGATCGACTATAATCCAAATAACATCATGTCCATTCTTCGTCCTTGGTAAGTCAGTCACAAAGTCCATAGTAATGTGATCCAACTTCCACTCGGGGACTTCCATAGGTTGCAGTAATCCAGCGGGTCTCTGATGTTCTGCTTTTACTCTTTGACAAACAAGGCATTTCTCTACGAACTCTGCAATTTGCCTCTTCATGCTATGCCACCAGAATCTTTGCTTTAGGTCTTGGTACATTTTGTTGGCTCCAGGATAGATAGACAAACGAGAATTGTGAGCTTCACGAAGAACTTCATTCCTTATAGCATCGTCCTCAGGTACGCATAGTTGTCCTCTAAACCACAAGCTATCATCATTTCTGATCTCAAAATCTTCAGATGATCTCGTTTCCAACTTGTCCTTAGTTTTCTTCAAAGTTTCATCTCTTTCTTGACCCTCCTTAATCCTGTCAATCAGTGAAGGAATCAATACCAACTTAGAGAGCATGCTATCAATGGAATCAACCATCTCAAGATCAAACTCTTCCATATCACGCTGCAAAGGCAGTTGACGCGGATGGCTTGTCTTTCGACTCAAGGCGTCGGCAACTTTATTGGCTTTTCCCGGAAGATACTGAATAGAGAGGTCATAGTCCTTCATCAACTCTAGCCATCTACGTTGACGCATATTTAATTCTTTCTGGGTGAAGAGGTACTTAAGACTCTTGTGATACGTGAAGATTTCGCACATTTCACCGTACAAATAATGTCTCCATACCTTTAGGGCAAAGACTATAGCAGCAAGCTCGAGATCGTGTACCGGGTAATTTTGCTCAAACGGCTTCAGCTGTCGAGATGCATACGCAATCACTCGATCTTTCTGCATCAACACACATCCAAGTCCATTCTTAGAGGCATCACTATACACTACAAACGTTTCACCCGAAATAGGTTGTGCCAAAACTGGAGCAGATGTCAACTTCTCCTTCAATTCAGTAAAACTCCTTTCACAATCTGAGGTCCATTCGAACTTGGTCTTTTTCTGGGTCAAACGGGTGAGAGGCATAGCAATTCGAGAAAACCCTTCAACAAACTTGCGATAATAGCCAGCGAGACCAAGAAAACTCCGTACTTCTGTAACATTTGTCAGCCTTGGCCACTCTATGATTGCCTCAATTTTCTTGGGATCTACAGATATTCCATCCTCAGATATAACGTGTCGCAGAAATGCCACACTGTGCAGTCAAAATTCGCATTTACTAAATTTGGCATACAGTTGCTTCCTTCGTAAAATGTCTAGGACGATCCTTAAATGTGCTACATGGGACTCTTCATCAGGTGAGTAGATCAAGATATTATCGATGAAAACCACAACAAACTTGTCCAGTTGCTCTTGAAATACTCGATTCATCAGATCCATAAATGTTGCGGGGGCGTTGGTCAATCCGAACGGCATTACAAGAAATTCATAGTGTCCATAACGTGTCCGAAATGCGGTTTTCGAAACATCCTCAGCTTTGATTTTTAATTGGAAGTATCCAGAACGAAGATCAATCTTACTGAAGATTCGTGCTCCCTTTATCAAGATATCTTTAGGCAGTGTTCAAAATAGGATTAATCATTAAAATAAAAACTTTTAAATCGCTTACCCGAAGCTGATCGAACAGATCGCCGATCCTAGGCAATGGGTACTTGTTCTTTATCGTGATCTTGTTGAGTTCTCAATAGTCGATACACAACCACATACTTCCATCCTTTTTCTTTACAAACAATACTGGAGCACCCCAAGGCGAGACACTTGGTCGGATAAGCTTCTTTTCCAGCAGCTCACGCAGCTGCTCCTTTAATTCTTTCAATTCAGCAGGTGCCATTCGATAAGGAGCCTTTGATATCGGCTCAGCTCCCGGAATTAGATTGATTTCAATTGCTATTTCTCGATCTGGGGGAAGGCCCGGTAATTCCTCTGGGAAGACATCAGAATACTCTCGAACTACCAGAACTTGCGAAGGGTCATGTGGCGCTTGATCAACGCTTAGCGCATAAACTAAAAATCCTTCGTGCCCTTTCTTTAACGCCTTACTGGCACGAATCGCATTCACATATATGTTTTTAGAAGATTTCTTTAGCTTCGAACCTCCCTGAAAAGTCACCTCCTTTCGTGTTGGGTCCTTAATAGTAACCCGTCTTTCACTGCAATCAATGTGCGCGAAGTTCTTGGAAAGCCAATCCATTCCAAGAATTATGTCGAAGTCGCTCATGTGTATGGGGATCAAGTCTGCTATAAATCGTTGTTCATCGAATTCAATTTCACATCCGTTGTACAATTGATGGGAAACAAGCACCTGGTCACCAGCTGCTTGAACTCTATAGGGCGTCTCAAGAGGGACTGGACTATGGTCAATATTCTTTGTGAATTTCCTCGAGATAAATGAGTGGCTAGCGCCACTGTCAAACAATACATTCGCAGGTACGGAACACACTAACATAGTTCCTGAATCATGCAAGATTAACTAAGAAACAACAATGCAACGATACCTTTGCAAATATTTAAATATTGCATGAATTTAAAAACATACCCGTCACTACGTCATTAGCCTCCTCAACTGCTGCGTCAGTCATAACATGGACTCTTGCATTAGCGCGCTGACGTTCATTCCTTGGTTGTTGCTGCTGCTGGGTCCCCTTCTCTGGGCAGTCTTTACTTATATGTCCAACTTTTCCACATCCGAAGCACGTGGTCCCCTTATCTGGACAATCCTTGAGGATATGGCCCACCTTCCCACACCCAAAGCACTTACCTGCCTGGATAAAACACTCCCCAACGTGACGCTTCTTACAGTGAGAACAGGTCGGAATAGCTGGCTGCTAGCCCTGATTCTTTGTCTGATTCTTCTGTTGAGAATGGTGCTGAAAACGGTTCTTTCCTTATTGTCCTGGGCCTCTTGAATTCTGCTTAGCCGCTTTGCGGGACTCTCCATTTCCTGACACTTCCCTTCCTCTTTTCTGTCCCATCTCGTCTCGGCGAATAATATCTCTCTCAATTCTATAGCAAGCATCCAACAGTGCACCAAAATTGACTGGATTCGCATTAACTAACCATGTTCGGATTCTTGGATTTAATCCTCTCTCAAATTTCAGCATTTTGGTCTCCTCGTCATTCATGGTAGATGGCTGAAACCTGCCCAAAGCTATAAACTTATTGGCGTACTCCGCAACCGTCATCCCTTGCTCTTGTATCAGCGATTCAAACTCATGTCTCTTTTGCAGCTTTACAGAAGGTGGTATGTAAAATTTGTTAAATTCTTGAAGAAATCTCTCCCATGAAATTGGTCGTGGCAAAGATCGCAAATTGGCCTTCCACCACTGGTTCGCTTCTCCAAGTAAAAATGGTCTGACAGCTTGAGTCTTCACCTCCTCAGGTGCACGAATCAATTCAAAACAATTTTCCACCTCGTCCAACCATTTCTCAGCAGCATCTGAGTCTGATTTTCCCTCAAAGGGCGGAACGTTAGCTCTTTTCAGTTTCTCGAAGTAGCACTGGGCATCCCTGACAGGCTCATGAGGCTGAGGAGCATTCTGCTGTAACATCACTTGACCGATCTGAGTCACGGTCTGACAAAAATTCTGAAAAGCATTAATGTCTGGAATCATTTGTGGCAAAGGCCCCTGGGGTGGACGAATATTCTGAACCGGGGGCGGATTTTGATCCTGTGGTGGTGGTGGTGGAGGAACCTGAGCAGGCGGAGGAGGAATAGGCTCCTGCACCTCTGGTCTGGCCCTAGCAGGTCTGCCTCGTGGTTGTGCCATCTGCACTATGAAGTGTTGGATTTTTATTCAAGGTTAGAATATCGAAATAAGTGACGGAATTTAATTCATAATCCAATAGGAATTTAAATGGATAACTCAAGAATGTATAAAATTTCATAGACAGATTTCGTTATTAAGGCATGACCCTAATTTCCAGTCTAGATCATCCTAGTCTAAGGTCAACTCTCATCTAAGATCATGACTTAGATCTAAGGTCAAACTTAGATTTCTAAAATCATATCTTAATTCTATATTCTGCCCAGATCTAGAGCCTCGGCTCTGATACTACCTGTAGCGCCCCGCACCCCGGCCTAGCCGGATACAGTGCGCCCGCCGTACTTCACTACGGAGAGTACCAGGCGTCAATCCATAACATGTCATTGTCCATAACAAAATATACGTACTTTCCTGCTTACACATCAACAGGTAAGCGAAGACCGAGGCAGAATAACAACTTTTATATTAGAACATTCTAAACATCCATCATAAAGTCTACAACCATGTTCTCGAAATAAAGAAAGTCTGAAAATCCGAAAATCAAGGTTCCCAGCATAAATTCATCAAAAGTCCATTAAACATAACTGTCATAACAAAAAAAATCCTTAAGCCATCCTCCTCTCGCACTCCTATGGATAGGGAACCCTAGGCTCATCCTCGATCCACAACCCTGTTCCCTGCAGGTTCTGGGAGGAAAAATAAGGGGTGAGTGACAACGTCACCAGCAAATATACCATAAACGATCATGAATTAAATGGAAAGTATACACGAGAACCAAACCCCACAATTTGGTTTAGTAACATACCTGACCTTCCAACCGGTATCCTTAAATAACAAGATCATAACTTTACGAAATAACATTAAAATCATAACTTAGGGGATCTCAAATCATAACATACTGGCCTAGGCAACAGTGTACTAAACATGCGACTAGCTATTAAATGCACATGCATGGACATGCACATGTGATGCAGTATGATAAAATAAGGGCAAATTCATTCATTCATTCTTTCAAAACATCATCGTCAATAAAAACAAGAGAGTGTTCAGATCTATTATATCCGGATCTGAGGCGGTCATATCCATCCCTTCGAATCTATTATTTCTGGATCCGAAAACGGTCATATCATCAATCATAGTCTTCAGGTCTATTCTCTCCGGGCCTGAACGGTCATAATCATCATAATCAGGTCTATTCTTTCCGGGCCTGAATGGTAATAATCAGGTCTATTCTTTCCGGGCCTGAACGGTCATAATCATCAGATCAATTAACCCCGGATCTGGAGCGGGTTAAGCTGGCCAGAAATAAATGGTACCATAGAAATCTTCTTTCAAAACTGAAAACTTCTTTTCTTTAAAAGCGCTTTTTCATCATTCTTTGGCATAAAATCAGTTTCATAAATCATGTAAATGACGATGATGCAATGCATGACGTGCGATATGCAATTCGTGACTAAATGCATCACATAAATACAAGTATGGCCTTGTTCTTTAAGCTGGAGAAATTTTCCAGAACTTACGCTCTGTTCATGAGGTCTCCAACATAACAAATCAGGCCTATTTTCATAATCTCTTGCCATACATATGCATAACGAAGACTTAGACAGATGTCATAATAATTTCCTAATATTCCGAAATGTCTAAAGTCCTCAAAACATCAGATTACCATAAAAAGGGTACTGCTGAAATTAGCAGGGCAGTACCCACCTTACCTCAGTTTCATGGATCATAAAACCTCATTCAACTTGGGCCATCTCCTGAAAAACATAGCTAACATACCACGGGACAATATTCATGTGGCCAAACATCACATTCAAGCCTAAATGAGCAAAATCAAAGCCTTACAACTTATGTCATTAAACTGTCCTGTTTTCCAGTTTGGTACCACTAATTCCAACTCAGTTGTTGACCATCAAAATGGTGTTTTTAAGCTGGTTGCTTTACATGAACATGTACCTATATGCCTTAAGTAGTTACTATATACTTCCAAGGCAATCCAATCAGTTTAAGGGGGTCATCTAATTATTTTCCCAAACTGGGAGCATGCAGACACTTGAATGACTAGTTGTATCACGAAATGAATTGTGACCAAACCACAACTCCTTTTTCCAAAATTCTAACTCACAAATGTCATAAACACATCAAACTATCATCATAACAAAAATCAGCTCATTTGCATTTTCCTAAGGTGCATTTTCGAGTCACACAACTTACTACTCAAAACTGCCCTGTTCCAGCAACTCTGTTTGAGCAGTTTTACCAAAAACTTCATTACAAATAATCCACAACTCCTTTTACTAAAATTCAAACTCACAAATTTCATAAACATATAAAGATATCACCATACCAAGAATTAGCCAATTTAAACACTCCTAAGACTCATGTTTAGGTCGTTCAGCATAACACATAAATCTGTCCAGTTCCAGTACTTCTGTTTGACCACTTCTTACTAAAAACTTCATTAAGGACAAACCATAACTCCTTTTATTGAAATTCTAACTCACACATTTCATACACATATGAGGCTAACATCACACCAAAAATTAGCCAATTTGAATACCCCTAAGATTCATTTTCAGGTCATGCAAAACATCACGTTCTGCCCAGTTCCAGTAATTTCTTCTTGAGCAGTTTTACCAAAGGATTTATTAAAAATAAACCATAACTCTTTTTACTGCAATTCCAACTCTCACTTTTACTACACACAGAGAGATAGTGTCATGTCAAAATTTAGCTTAATAGAACACTTCTAAGGTTCATTCTTAAGTCACACAATCAGCAATACAAATCTGCCAGCTCTAGTAGTTTCAGCACTTCTTCACCTTTTTATTGTTCAAGCATTCTTCAACCAACTTCATTTATTGAGATGACTTACTATACATCAAATACACATTTAAACATAGTTATTTCAAGTCTCATAACTCATCTTAGGCTACACATAACTCATACCAACAGTCTTGCCATTTATGCTTAGAACATGTCACTTTTCATACCAACACTCTTCTTTACATCAACTAAGTTCATGTCTTGTTCTTAGAATCTTCAACTAAGATTCATAACTTAAAAATGGCTAGTCATTCAAGCATACACTTCACAAATAAGTCAAGATTGTCTAGAGTATTCTTGCCTCTTTTAAACTTGGAACCTTCCTCTAGCTTGAATCTTGGATGAAATGAAGTGAAGTCTCCCTCCAACTTCAATCACACCCCACGGTTTTGGAGGAAGAAAGAGAATGAATGTTAGCTATTATCTTAAGTGAAGAATAGAGCTAAATTAAGGCTAGATTAGCTTACCAAGATGAGGCTTGAATAGAATTCAATCCACCAAGAAGCTAACACCACTTAGGAGCTTGGAAAGTTTGAACCTAGTGACCATGGAGGTCACAGTTTTGGCAAGCATAAGAGAGGCAATGTGAGCTTTCAATCTATGAATTATGAAATTCAACCAAGTATCTTGACATGCAACTTACCTAGATGATTCTTGGAGCTTGAAGATGAAGAGGATCTTGGCAATTCTAGTTCTAGCCAACCGTATGGAGTGATGAGTGTCTAGAAATAATCTAAGTGTTCAATGCTCTAATATCTTGCTTGTACAATTCTTGATGGTGTGGAGCTTGAGGATGGAGATGAGCTGCTAACTAAATAGAAGAAGAAGAAGACTTCTTGTAGGGGAGAGGGGTAACCCACGGTCAAGTCAAGGGGAGGGGACAAAATGTTGCATGAAAGGTGAGGAAAGGTTCTTGGGGAGCATGCCTTGCTATTTTTTAATTCTTAATCTTATAATTAAATGGAGTCTTGGAATTTAGAGAGGGTTCTAGAACCCTCTCATCTTGACCGAAATAGTGGGGTTGGGGAGGGGTTATTTGTGTTATTTTTCCTATTTTCATAATTCATGTTGGTATAATTTTCCCACTTCTTGAATTCCCTAATCACTTTTGGGGCTTGTTTTACGAAGGCCATTAAGATTAGCCTTCTTATAATTTGAAAAACCTTCTAAGGCCCTTTTAAGGCTTTAGGGCCGAAAATTCCTAAGATCTTGAGAGTAAATTGGCCATTTCACATGTTCCATAACTCATGCTTGAATAATCATACACTATTTGCTTTAACAAAATTTATTCAAGAAGTAATAAAAAACTTAGTAAAATGTACTAGAAGGATGCAACCTTTATTAATTCACTTGTACAGCGCTCAAGTACAATATGAATTTTTCGTTGGGTACAACAGCGTAGGCGTACACGCGCTCAGGGGTGGCGGCGCTAGGGATTGCACGATTTAAAAAAATATAATTAAACAAGGGCCGAAGCCCAGATCGGCTGCAGGCCAGCCCTTAGCGGGCTGGCTGCACCTGGGACTAGGCTTGGCCCATTAATAACGGAAATTAAAAAAAAATAAGGGAGGCTGGTAGCAGGCCGGGCCGGATGGCCAGCGGACCGGGCCAGACATCAGCCAGCCCAATAACAGCATAATAAAAAAAAGAAGAGTGGGACTGCGGCCGGACCCTAGCGGGCCGGACCAGAGGCGCACGCGGACCAGGCTGGCAACGAAAGGGGCCAGCCTTTTAACCTCAATTATTTTATTTGCTTTTATTCTGGGATTTTAATAAATTTTAGTTAATTAATCTGAAATAGTAATAAATATAGGAAAAATATAAATAAATGACAGAAAATTATAAATAAATTCCAGAAATTATAAAATGCTAAAATTAAATTATTTTCACTAAATTTCAGTAATTGTGACAATTTATTTAATTTGGATAATTAGGTAATAAATAGAAATAAATTAGAGAAAATGAGAAAAAATATAGAAAATGCATAATAAATATATACAAGCCATGGAAAAATAAGTTTAACATCAAACAACATTAAATCATTACTTAGATAATAAATGAACCTAGGTTTGAGTGCCGGAGGATGGTGAGGATGGGCCAGGGGACTTAGACGATTGTGTTGTTTGCATTCATGGCACGTGCATTGCATGATGGTGGGTCGTGACGTACGGGTCACGGGCGCTCAGGATGGTGTACGGTGGCGGGGCCAAGTACACTCAGGATGGTGACTGTGGGTGGGTACGACCCACAGCCACTCAGTTAGGTCCCAGGATCATGCATTGCATGGCGGAGATACCGGCATTTTGTGTGACATGACTTTGTTGTGTGTGACATGCATAGTAGGACATGCATCATGATGTGGCGCATTCTTTATCTGGAGTGAATTACTTTTCCGTGTTATTTTGTATGCTTATGTGATATCATGTCCTATGTGCTATGTGCTATATCATTATTGTATGTTTGTCTTGTACTACTTGGAGGCAGGTGCCTACTGAGTGATTTTCCAGTCACTCACCCCCTACTCCCCCCCCCCACCAGGTGAGAAGAGAGTACGACTACATCTTTGCTAAGGACGGGGCTGACACGGTGGAGTGGGCAGACTAATGGTCGCGCCTAGGATATTAGAAGACCCTGCGACTGTTTGTCTTTATTTTATTGGGATCTCATCGGACCTCACCTTGTTTTGTACAATAGACTCTAGATGCTAGCGTGTTGACGTTATTGTCATGACACATTTATTGTTTCTATGGAGGATTGTATTTTATTTATATGAATTAATGTTATGGTATTATGTTTCTGCGCGAAAAATTTCTACGTCTTTGCGGACATGTTGGAATTGATTCGACGCTTTGTATTCTCTTTAGTGAGATATGGCGGGCGCACTGTTCCCGATGTTAAGGTTCGGTAGCAGGGCGCTACAGGTGGTATCAGAGCCGAGGCTTCAGATCTGCCTCGGAAACGCAGGATTAACTAGACCACTTAGACGTAAGCTATGATCCCTTCCTAGAAATGATAAATATACCCCTAATAAATGAAATAGACCTAAGTTATGATTGGGTTAAGGGAGGTGTGTGCCGTTGGTGAGCTTTCTCTATTTAATTATCGTTGAACCCCCGAACCCTCGCATGAGTCTCATAAAGGCTCAAATCCATCGATCACTCCCGTCCGAATTCTCGGCAAGATTCGCACGAGATCCAGAAAAATACCGTTGTGTCGTGAATAATCTGGAAAAAGAGGCAACGGTGGTTGTGGTAACGACCAACAGAATCAGGGGGCCATTCTCCAGGCATTGGTTGACACCACGGCCACCACTTCGACGCAATAACGGCAGTAGTAGTTCTACCAGTGGCTTCCGCCGCTGCCACCACCAGATCTGAGGATCTACTACATGCCGGACTTCCTGAATCTGATGTTTAGAAGGACCCTTCACTGGGGAGGCATAAATACGCGACATGGCCGCTAATAATTACAAGATAGCTCGCGATGGAAGTACAACCATAGAGGAGTGCATGGCCTCTGCAGCCACCATGTGCTCATTGTTGATGCCACGTTTGGGACAGTGTGGGAGGATTATGCAAGCATGAGTGCAACAACAAGGACGTTTTACAAATAGGGACACTGAGCAGAGGCCGGCACCACCATCACGGCAAAATCAAGAACAGTATAAAGGAAAGCAAGGATCAGTGCCCGTATCCACGTGATGACGGATGCAGACATCGAAAAGGCTGGCAACGTCGTAGCGGAGTTCAACCGCCAAAGACAAGGTATCAACGACTCATCATCAGTACAGATGATGTAATCAGAGATAAATGAACAGAGCTGCACAGCGGAAGCGTGGGTTTCTTAAGTCGCGTAAGTTCAGAAGAGTGAACCGCTGTGGATCCTAAGAAGATTACGGATATCGCTGAGTAACCCTGACCGACCAAGGTGACTGAAGTAAGGAGTTTTCTTGGTGTGGCCAGCCGCTACATGGAATTCGTTTAAGGATTTTTGTCGATGCTGGTGTCCCTGAACAGACAGAAGCATAAGAAGGCAAAGTTCGAGTGGACAGTTGATATCAACAAAGATATCAACAAAGCTTCGCTGAGCCAAAAAAAAATAATAATAATAGAATAATAATAATAATAATAATAATAATAATAATAATAATAATAATAATAATAAAACTTAAACAAGACCATAAGACACAGTGTTGCTAATTAACTATATATATACACGCACTGATTAACACATCATACTTTAACGACATGTTTCCACATATCAATCACGTAATAGAATATTAACATACAAAATCTAGCATGGTTATGCCAAGAGATATAACACAGTACCAAAAAAAAGATATCACATAACATAATGAACTATAAATATACAACGACATAAGTCAACAATATATATACACACACGCACACATTTACATACATATACGTAAATATATACACAGATACATATACATACAAAGCGACCAACACAAAAATATGAAGTAATAGGTAAATGCTCACAATATATATAGAATACGATAACAACGTAGGAGTAGCTAACATATAAAAGATATACGATAAGTCAGGATTACATGTGCTAATTGATCACTAAAAAAACAAACCCATGCCAGATAATCAAATTAGAAATTTATAAACGTCAAGCTGTTAATATATATCCTGAGAGTATTACAAAAAAACACCCAGTCTTTTACGACAATAAAGAAGCAAACAGGCAAACACAATTTGTTTCAACAACAATGATATAACGTAAATAAAACAAAAAAACATACAAATAGGTACACGAAACAAAAGTAACTATACGATGCTAATTACATATGCACAAGTATACACACAACTGTTTCAATGAGCCCAGTACATAACTAATACAATAAAACAATAATAAACATCATAGAATATAACGACAACAAACAACACAATTACAAAGAATACAATAACAAATACCTTGCATGCAAGACATGGACTACAAAATAGGCATACAATTACAAATTTTAAAACAAATTAACAACATACACTTTTGTAGTAAAGCATACTAATTATGAATTAGGGACGGCATAGTACTGCATGATATCATAAAGTGTAAATAACTTAATAATCTGACATATATATTAAAAAAAGATCACGATAAACAAGACTAAAGATGAACGCGCGTAGCATGCGTACCGCTTAAAACTCAACTAACAAACAATATAAACATAACACACGTGGCAAACTACAAATAACGCTTGCAAAATTTATGAGCTACAGATGATACATAAGTCATACATGCTGATACACAACATACTGTATGTTTATAACCGAACATGTTCAACAACTTAATCATTAAAACGACAACACATAAAAAAAACTTGTGTGCGCTGATAATGGACGGAACTGCGTTTGAGCACTGCAGTTCATCCCCAGACTGATGAACAGTCAGAGAAGACGATACAGACATTGGAGGACATATTGAAGGCTTGCGTCATTGACTTCAAGGGGAACTGGGCTGGTATGATCAAGTTGATTGAGTTTCTCCTACAATAACAGCTATCATAGCGTCATCGGCATGGCGCCATTTGAGATGCTAAACAGGCGTATGTACAAATTCCCTATCAACTGGGATAAAATTGGACAGCGCGCTATCACTGGTCTAGAGCTGGTTGAGCGGACAAAGGAGAAGATAAAGTTGATTCGAGAAAGGCTTGAGGTTACTCAAGATAAAAGTAAGAGCTGGACGGATTCGAAGAGACGTCCCATGGAGTTTACTGCCGGAGGAAGGATTTACTTAAAGGTATAGTCTACGAAGGGAATCGCACGTTTTAGTCCGAAGGGTAAGCTAAGTCCTCGTTACATTGGCCCTTATGAGGTGCTGGAAAGGATCGGTTTGTTTGCGTATCGTTGGCATAACCTCCAACGCTAGCCCAAGTGCACTATGTATTTCATGTTTCTCAGCTAAAAAGGTACGTTTCTGATCCGAGTCATGTATTGGATGCACCGTTCTTGAGGATCAGACCTGACACGTCATATAAAGAGACCTCAGTTCGGAGTATAGACCGCAAGGACCAAGAGCTGAGAAGTAGGAACGTCCCGTAAGTCAAGTTGCAATGGAGCGATCGCAGGAAAAACGAAGCGACATGGGAGCCGGAGGATCATATGCGCGAACGCTGTCAAAACTCTTCATATAAGGTACGACAAGTTTCGAGGATTAAACTTCTTGTAAGGTGGGTAGGATGTTACACCTGGAAACTTTCGAACTAGCCGTTACGTATTAATATAAACTTGAAGTAGTCGTTGGATGTAACCATACTGGGAATGGAGTTAATTATAGTGTAACATTTACATCCAGTTGATTTCGTAACTAACGATAGGTATATATATATGAACATATTGTTATATTAAATCAAGCAACATAAAGGAGAAGCAAATAAAATAATAATAGTAGTAGTAGTAGTAGTAGTAGTAGTAGTACTAATAATAATAATAATAATAATAATAATAATAATAATAATAATAATAATAATAATAATAATAATAGTACTAGTATGTTTAAAGGTGCCGTAAGGTGGGAAGAAAAAAAGGAAAAGAAATATAATGATTAATAATTAATAAAATAACATAAATAAGGATAAATAAAAAACAAAATATATATTTGTTTTAAAAAGGGTGCCGTGGATAAGGGAGAAAAAGAAAAAAAATAATAATAATAAAAAAAGGTGGTGGACGTGGTTAATGGGGGCATAATTGCCCCCTTGATTCTAGCATTTGGGAATTACAAAAGGGGGCAAAGGAGGCGGCAGGTTAATGGGGGGAACAATAAAAAAAATTAAGAGGGGCAACAGGGAGAGCGCCGCCGGCAGCAGAGGGGGAAGGAAGAAAAGAGAAAGAGAGGAGGAGAAGAGAAGGGAAGGAGAAAGGGATACCACGGCGTTCGAACCCATTTGGTAATCGTATAATTGTGTAATAGACTGCAACCAGGTAGGTTCCCTTTTCTCCCTCTACATGGTAAAAGTTTCAAGCATGCTTTGGTGGTATTCTATGTGTCTTTGCTGTTTTAATTGTTTAATTTGATAGCATGTTGTTCAATCTGTGAAAAGCATGAAATTTGCAGCCTGTGGAATGCCTGAACTCTGTATTGCGTGACTTTGATTGGAGTCTAGGGAAAAATTTGATAATCAAAATATCACAACTTTAGTATGTTTAGGGTCTTTAGTCCTTGTTTTGACCTTAGAATAAGCTCCCATAGATTGAAAATAGGTGGAGAATATAGATCGGGGTCGAAAAACGGACGCCTTACGCGCCGCCAGAAGGAGCCGCGCGTGGCTACACGCGCGCGTGTGGCTCCAAGCGCGCACGTGGGCATACACGCGCTCAGGGGTGGCGGCGCTAGGGATTGCACGATTTAAAAAAAATATAATTAAACAAGGGCCGAAGCCCGGACCGGCGGCAGGCCAGACCTCTGCACCTGGGACCAGGCTTGGCCCATTAACAACGAAAATTAAAAAAAATAAGGGAGGCTGGTAGCGGACCGGGCCGGATGGCCAGCGGACCGGGCCAGACATCACCCGGCCTAATAACAGCATAAAAAAAAGAAGAGTGGGACTGCGGGCCGGACCCTGGCGGGCCAGACCAGATGCGCACGCGGACCGGCCTGGCAACGGAAGGGGCCAGCCTTTTAACCTCAATTATTTTATTTTCTTTTATTCTGGGATTTTAATAAATGTTAGTTAATTAATCTAAAATAGTAATAAATATAAGAAAAATATAAATAAATGACAGAAAATTATAAATAAATTCCAGAAATTATAAAATGCTGAAATTAAATTATTTTCACTAAATTTCAGTTATTGTGACAATTTATTTAATTTGGATAATTAGGTAATAAATAGAAATAAATTAGGAAACAATGAGAACAAATATGGAAAATGCATAATAAATATATACAAG
Source organism: Eustoma russellianum (assembly GCA_036186865.1). Classification (NCBI taxonomy): domain Eukaryota; kingdom Viridiplantae; phylum Streptophyta; class Magnoliopsida; order Gentianales; family Gentianaceae; genus Eustoma; species Eustoma russellianum. The sequence continues at coordinate 20,950,063 of AP025040.1, read as the reverse complement.
CCATGGAAAAATAAGTTTAACGTCAAACAACATTAAATCATTACTCGGATAATAAATGAACCTGGGTTTGAGTGCCGGAGGATGGTGAGGATGGGCCAGGGGCCTCAGGCGATTGTGTTGTTTGCATTCATGGCACGTGCATTGCATGATGGTGGGTCGTGATGTACGGGTCACCGGCACTCAGGATGGTGTACGGTTGCGGGGCCAAGTACACTCAGGATGGTGACTGTGGGTGGGTACGACCCACAGCCACTCAGTTAGGCCCCGGGATCATGCACTGCATGCCGGAGATACCGGCATTTTGTGTGATATGACTTTGTTGCGTGTGACATGCATAGTAGGACATGCATCACGATGTGGGGCATTCTTTATCTGGAGTGAATTACTTTTCCGCTTTATTTCGTATGCTTATGTGATATCACGTCCTATGTGCTATGTGCTATATCATTATTTTATGTTTGTCTTGTACTACTTGGAGGCAGGTGCCTACTGAGTGATTTCCCAGTCACTCACCCCCTACTTCCCCCCCCCCACC
>AP025040.1:20903721-20949518 GCA_036186865.1 Eustoma russellianum | reverse complement strand
CCCCCCCCCACCAGGTGAGCACGAGGGAGAGTACGACTACATCTTTGCTAAGGACAGGGCTGACACGGTGGAGTGGGCAGACTAATGGTCGCGCCTAGGATATTAGAAGACCCTGCGACTGTTTGTCTTTATTTTATTGGGATCTCATTGGACCTCACCTTGTTTAGTACAATAGACTCTAGATGCTAGCGTGTTGACATTATTGTCGTGACACATTTATTGTTTCTATGGAGGATTGTCTTTTATTTATATGAATTAATGTTATGGTATTACGTTTCCGCATGAAAAATTTCTACGTCTTTGCGGACATGTTGGAATTGATTCAACGCTTTGTATTCTCCTTAGTGAGATACGACGGGCGCATTGTTCCCGATGTTAGGGTTCGGGAGCGGAGCGCTACACAGCGAGTCATTCATGCACGCAAGCCTCGTCAAACAAAGTCTAATAAGCTGGCACCTCCTCCGTCGTCACGTGTAATGCGCTCTAATTCTAGGTCCTCTTCTATCTTTACATCATTTCCCCCTCAACGAATTGTATGTTTTGGAATGTTAGTGGAATAAGGACTTCTATGGTCCAGTTGAAGCATCCATAGAGGAATTTTCGGACTGTCTGAGCCGTTGGGAGTTGGTGGACTTGCCATATGATGGTACATCATATACATGGGTGGAGACCGAGGGCTTGGTGTTGTCAAGCGTCGACTTGATCGAGTATTGTGTTTCAAGGAATTCTACAGTCAATTTCCGAATCTGAAAGTAAAACATTCGGCGCAGGTCTCCTCGGATCATGCGCCCTTACTTCTTATCTGGGTGAATCAGTAGCAGATGGGCCCTATATCATTTCGGTTTCTTAATGTCTAGACAGAACATGAGGATTTCTTAGGGTTTGTGGACACTAAATAATTGGGAATATCCAATGATGGGTGGAATACGAGGTATTTATGATAAATTGCAACGACTAAAAAAGACTTGCAACATTGGAATGTCCATATCTTTGGAAATGTATTTGATAACTTAGCGGTGGCAGAACGAAATGTTTAAAGGCTTGAGATGGAGTATGACAGGCACCCAACACCGGAGACACGAACACAATATCATGCGGCCTAGGCGGCATATAATCGGGCAGCCAACATGGTGCTGAGATTTTGGGAACAAAAGGTGTGGGTAAAGTGGCTTAAAGGTTGCAATGCCAATACGAATTATTTTCATAACATTGTAAAGGACCGATGGTCGCGGCAGACTATTTCTCGCATTCATACGACCTCAGGGGTCCTTTGTGAGACTGATGCGGAAATTCAGATGAAAGCGATCTCTTTCTATTTGGACCTTTTTTCTGCAGAGCCAGTCACTGCAGTTGATGAGTTGCTGCAATATATCCCATGCCTCGTTACTGAAGATATAAATACCCAGCTACTCACAATGCCATCTCTAGAAGAAGCCAAAGATGATGTATGGTCACTCGATCCACATAGTGCAGCAGGACCTGATGGATTTAATAGTTTCTTCTTTTGACACTGATGGGATATCATACATCCGGATGTCTACAAGGCCGTACAGGATACATCTTGGGATTTCAGATTTCTCGGGCGATGGGAAGCACTTTGCTCACTTTGATTCCAAAAAATCTTCGCCCACAACCTTTTTCGATTTTAGGTCTATAAGTTTATTGAACTTTCTAGCAAAGGTAGGCACCAGGATCTTGACCACCAGATTAACGACTTGGTTACCAGACATTATATCACAAGAGCAAGCAGGCTTTATGCATGGCAGAGATATTATGGAGCATATATTAATTGCTCAAGAAATGACTCAGATAATGGACAAAAAAGTCCACAGGGGAAATGTTATGATTAACCTTGATATGATGAAAGCGTTTGACTGAGTGAGCTGGACTTTCTCAAAACAACTATTGGGAAAGATGGGTTTTAATCCCAGGTTTCTTCGGCTTATCTTTAATCATTTAGAGGGTACTTACATGTCGATTGTTATCAATGGAAAGCCGTGTGGATTCTTTCAACCCGCACGAGGCGTTAAACAAGGGGATCCACTCTCACCATTATTATTTATCTTGGCGTCTGAAGCTTTCTCTAGGGGCTAACTTCTTTGATACAAGACGACATATTAAAGGGTTTTTCAATGGGTAGGGTGCAGCCTATTATATCTCATTTAGCTTTCGTGAATGATTTGTTACTTTTCCTCAATGAGTCGATGCACAACTTAAGTAGATTCAGGACTTTTCTGGATAAATTAGCAACGTCAGGACAATTTTTAAATTTTCAGAAGAGTCACTTTACTCCTTCTTTAGAGGTGACGCCACGAGTGTCTCGCCGAATGGCATAGGCGTTGGGGATGTCTACAACTACACTGCCAATCAAATATCTCGGCTTCAATCTGTATAGAGGGCGGCCTTGTCCAATTTATTATATGGACTTATTGACTCGGGTAGATATGCGACTTCAACGTTGGAAGAATAAGTTTCTCTTATCAGCTGGTAAGTTGATCTTAATTAAATACGTTCTCAGTGCTCTACACTTCATACTCTTGCCGTCATCTCTTTACCAAAGTTTATTATGCATGTAATTCGACATTGCATATGTACCTTTTTTTGGGGAGATAGGGATAATAAGGGGAAACATCATTGGGTAAAATGGCAAACTTTGTTCACGCCGTTGGAAGAGGGAGGTCTAGTTCTACGTCGTCCTGATAAATTGTCCTTGGCTTATTCGACTTAGTTGTGGTGGTTTTATCGTATGAAGAGATCATTATGGGTAGAGTTTATGCATTTTAAGTATGGTTGCCGGATGGATTATCACCCTCGGGTAACAGATTCTATGGGCTAGAAGCATATTTGTGCGGCGCAGTAAATGTGCATCACACAAGTTGATGGAGTTCCAGGTAGCTGCTTATAGAGGCCTGGCCTACATGGTGATTTCACTTTAAAAACCGCCTACTACGTTTCGCGTCCTACAGGAGTTAAGCTTTTCTCGCATGGGTTTAATTGGCATAGGCTACAGATGCCGATAGTATGCATATTCTTATGAAAATTGTATCATGGTGGTCTTCCAGTATAGGATAATTTACAGCTACTCATGATCACAGGGCCCACTTGCTGCCCCTTCTATCACTCGTCCTCAGCTAAGATTGATCATCTATTTCTTTGTCGTGTGTTTATTTGGCACATTTGGTCAAATTATGCTGCTATTCTTGATGCTTCGCAGCCTATTGGCTGCATATTGAGACAATATTTGATGCGTGGTAGACCTCTACACGCGGCGGCACATTTAGGGGATGTTTGCGTATTATTGCTTCGGGTTTAATTCTCTGGATTATTTAGCACACATACACATCAGCGGTTTTTGGAGAGGAGCGCTGGTCCTATTATGGTTGAAAGAAATGTTCCTGCGTCAGATATTTATGGTGTCGAGCTCTGGCCAGCACAAAACATGCTTCCCCAGATCCACTTCTCATCTCTCTTGGACTCTCCCCTAAGCTTCAAACTTGACGCATAAGGTAGTGCGCTGGCTTGGTCCTCCATGTGCAAGGTTTAAGCTGAATGTTGATGCAGCTCTTGGCTCCTTCTCAGCCTCGGGTGGGGCTGTGCTACGGGACTTTGATAGACATTATTGTGGCCTATAGTGTTTTATCTCTCGGTTTCTAGTCCGTTTCAGACTGAGCTACAGGCTGCTACTTTTGCTCTAATATATTTTACTCAAAGGTATCGTAATATTGATTCGGAGGTTGACTCGATGGGGTTTGTTGACTATGCTCCATCTCACCGTCTGTTATGCTATGTTCTTTTCTAATGTTAGGAGCTTGTACTGTCACACATGTTACAAGTCAAGCTAATATGGTGGGCCACATGCTGACGCAGCATAGACAGCTCCATCACGGATTCTCTACATTTTCGAGGTATAATGACTTACCCCCCCATTATTAAAGTCGTCATACACATGGATGTCTCATCACCATATCAGCAGACATAACGGATGGATTCATACTCAAGAGCTCCTGCTGATGTGTAGTTGCCTGTATCATAAACAGATACAGGCAACCCAGGAAATTTCCATTTATGTGTTATTGGATAGTTCCTTTGCTTTATGGTGCGTGATGTTGTGGGGTTTGCAAATCTTGTGTTGTTTGTTGCCTGCATTTGAGGATACAGGCAACATGGGTATTTATCCTCCATCATTTGGACATCTATATAGTTTTTTACATGCATTATTGAACTTGCTGATTTCCCCTCTCTATTTTTCTTGCATGTGTACACGCTTGCTGCCATGTGAGAGTATTCACTGCCCGACTAGTTGTGTTCCTTCTCACTCAGATGTATGTATTCTTGTACTGGCGTAGACATTTCCTTCATGGACATCTTCACGGGTTTTCCTTAGCTATTACACCTCTCAGATATTTCACGCCTTGAGCTATTCACATGTCGCTGGATTATACAACTCAGGATATTGTTTGGAATTTTTTCCCCTACGCCTTCGGTTCCCCATTGTATTAAACATTTCAACCGTATAAATATGTATGCTTTTTTCCTTTGACCAAGCTTTTATCCGCAAGGGTGGTTTTCCTTGGCAAGGTTTCAATGCGGCATATCATATACGGTTGAATGTTCCCCTCCCTATTAGGGTTCATGGGATAGGCATTGTACGCTGGGATAACATTATTTACAGGCCGCACAGTAGCTACTCGATTTTGATATCTATGTACTATGGTATTCCTCTGCCACAAATCATGCTTTATTTATAAAAATCAAACTTTCTTGAAAAAAGATATATATATATATATATATATATATATATATATATATATATATATATATATATATATATATATTATTAGCAAAAGCAACCTCTGCACGCTACAACAAGATTATCATTGTCGTATTTGGTGGTCGTATCAGCAGCAAACTACACTTTGGAGCAAATATATGTATGGCAAATATGGTCATCGTGGAGATTATCTGCCTCGATTGCCTGATTCCCCTGTATGGAAGATTATTTGTAGAATTCATCCTACCTGTCTTGCTCAGACGGCTGGTCAAGGGGCTCATCTAACTTGGACTCCCACGGCGACTGGGGAGTTCTCCTTGCGCAGTGCTTATGATATATGCCGTTCGTCCAGTCCTATGCTCCTTTCGGCGAAGTTTATTTGGTTCAAGCATCATTCACCCATCATTCAGATATTTCTATGGCGTATATTTCATTCAGCGTTGCCATTTGAAGACTATACTGGTAAGTATTACACGGCATGTCCAACACAATGCCTATTGTGTAAGCAGGCATCAGCCACAGTGGACCATATATTCTTATATTGTTCGGGCATCCGTTCGATATGGAGCTATTTTGCTGGCGAATTACATTGTCCTCTCCCGACATCACTGCGCCTTCGACAGTATTTACTTTCCTGGTGGTATTGTTCTACTTTTTCATCTTTCCTTGGGGTCTTACGCATCATTATCCCAGCTATCATTGTGTATAATGTGTGGCATGTCTACGCCTCTTTAGTTTACAGTGAGAAGCACACTTTTACAATGACATCTCTAAGTGCCGCCATACAATATGATATTACTATGTGGTGTAAATCAATAGTTGGATCAAAATTAATGACTGGTCCTCGGCATCGCCTTCCTTGGCTTCCTCCGCTTCGGACCCCACGTCCTCTTTTGGTGCGTTGGCGGCTACCACCATCCGGAAGATTCAAATTAAATATAGATGCGGCAGTTGGTAGACACTATGGAGCAGGAGATGCTATATTGAGAGACCATACTGGTTCGTGTGTGGGAGCAGTTTCCTTCCGCCTACCTCCGAGTTCGCCTCTTAATGCGGAGATACAGGCAGCGGTTTTTGGGCTGTTATATTTTCTCCCATTGTATCGCTCGATTATTTTGGAATTAGATTGTGCACTGCTGATATCTCGTTTGTCTCAACCTCAGCTGATTCAAGGGAACTATTATCTTCGATTATTGCATATGCTAATAAATCTTCATCGTTTGGACTTTCATCACATTTACAGAGAGGCAAATATGGCGGCTCATTATCTTGCACAGAATGTCATGTTAAACCCACGCACTCAAGTATACGGTTCTCACTCTCTTCCGCCATTAGTTCGTAGTTCTATATCATTGGACCTCTCTTCAGTCAATTTGCGAGTTCCCTGATGTATCCACGTCTTCCATATGGATTGGCGCGTATTTACTTTTCCTGCCTGTATCCTACGGGGTTCGGGCAGGCTCGGTATGTTTTGTTGCCTATTGGTCTTACTGCTTGTGCAATGCTTGATTATCTGCTATAACGTTGTCATTTTATGTTTTTGTGCATGGCTTGGGCGTTTCGTTGCGATGACATCTACGAGGACGGCAGCTGAGACACTACCTGCACATCATATTCACACGGCCTCAGCGATTGCAGATTCTTCAACGACAATAGCACGGCGTCTACTATTTTTTCATTTTTTGTGCTCTCTTCATATGTATAGTGCTACAAATCCCAACTCCAGTCATACAAATATGTACGCTTTTTCCTTCGCCAGGGTTTTATCCACAATGGTGGTTTTACCTGGCAAGGTTTTAATGCAGCATATCATATATGACTGGAGGCTACAAATCATCGACTACTTGTATTCCTATTACTCTTATACTGACTTCACGTTTTGTACTATGGTTTTCCTCCGCCATAAGTGAGGTTTATCTATGAATAAAAAAAATTTGTTAAAAAAATATTATTGGCAAAAGAAGATTATATTTATTATGTAGCCTCACTTATGGTGGAGGAATACCATAATACAAGAAACCCTATCATCATATGAAAAATGTCGATATAAAAATCTAATGATTGCCAATCGCCAATCATTTACAATATGCCGCATTAAAACCTTGCCAAGAAAAACCACCCTTGTGGATAAAAACTTGGCGAAAGAAAAAGCGTACATATTTATATGGTTGGACGAATGACATGCTATTCGTATGTGTATTCTATTCTTGTCATAAACACTGAGTGTGATACAAAATTGTTGAGCGGCCAGTAGAGTAATTTAGAATCCAAAGCAAGGCCAAGGAGATGGTGAAATAGTCCAACTGATGTATGTATAATCCAGCATCGCAGGGAAGATGGTGTCATATATCAACACAGGCATGACTCTGAAAAATTTGTGTGCCATCCTCGTAATAATATCAATACATGAATACTCCCTCCAAGATGCAGCAGTTCTCGTGTAGAGGTTGAAATCATTCGCCATGTAACAAAAGGATACATTAGCAAAAATTATAGAAATTTGAGTGATGCTAATTTTCATGAAATGACAAAATGTGTGCGCTGGAGTAATACCCTTGTTGCCCGCATCCTTAGATACGAACAGTCCACATATAAACATGCTATAGTGGAATAAAATTATTCTCCACATCCAATATAGCAAAATAATGACGCAAAGAGAATAAGATATTACCCGCGTTGCCTGTGTCAAGTGTCGGCACAGGCAACCAAGACGACGATCAGGCTGTATCATCCTTATGTCAAAGACGTAGATAAGAGAGAGACACATCTGTAAGCATCGCACCTTTACCCATAGGAGGTAAGGCATCTGTCGTTAGAAAATGGTGAAAATGGTTATGAAACTGTCCATGTTGTGCTAACAAGTGTGCCACCATATTAGCTTGGGTTAGGTGACAACACTATTTCGCATGCTCCTCGCCAGGCTAATATGGTGGCACACACGCTTGCTCAGCATGGCCAATAACATAATACTCTCTCCTATTTTGATAATGTTGAAGAACTACCAGCCATGGTTAAAGGTGTTTGGCTTATGGACATGTCCATGCTCTATCTGCATATATGATTGCGGCGGCCACCTTTTCCTCTTCACTTTGTCATTGTTGCATGTGTCCTACGTTGGCATAGGTGACGTGGGCATCTGCTCACTTTCTTATAGCTACTATTATGGTTACAATTTTACGAATTGACATGTTCTTTTATGGATTTCATGTATCTTTGGATACGGACAACATGGGTATTTCTTTCCCACCAGTAGCTTGACATGATGTGTGCTTGCTACATATTCTATTACACATACCAATCTCTGCTTCTATTGTTTGTTGCATGGTTGTGCACATATGGATTCAATTGGGGCTTTATTACCATTTATATGGTGGCATTATGATGGAAATCCCGCATGCACTATCACCATTGATGATTCTGGGGTCATTTCTCTATTAACTGGCGTGTAAGCATTTGATGCCAAGTTGGACCTTTCACCTCCATACAAATCCCACATGGTTGAGCATCACCGTATGTTTACACGAACATGCTACCTCTCCAAGCGCATTACCACAAAAATTTTACCATAGTCTCGAAATCATATAAGATCTTCCAAGCATATAAATATGTACGCTTTTCCCTTCGCCAAGTTTTTATCCACAAGGGTGGTTTTTCTTGGCAATGTTTTAATGCGGCATATCATATATGGTTGAAGACTTCCTTCTTTAGGAGATTGCATTATATAGCCGCTTCCTTGTTGAACATGCTCAAACATATGTTGTATCATGTCATTTTATTCTACATTGAACCTACATTGTAATAGGTTTTCCTCCACCACAAGTGAGGTTTGTTATTGATAAAAATCTTTTGTTTGTCAATATATATATATATATATATATATATATATATATATGTTTGTATGTGTGTATACATATATATATATATATATATATATATATATATATATATAATACGATGATGCCCACGCTCTGGCGATCGCAGGCGCTTCTGCGGCAATAGCCGCCGCCGCCGTTACTCCTCACCAGTCCTCCTCTCCATTGCCGATTGACGTTCGTCGTTCGTCTGTCTGCCGGCGCCTTCCTTCCTCTATTACTCGTCTTCCACAAAAAACCACATCTTTCTCGTCATTGCACCAATGACGACTGCACCGCCACCATCATTTGCGGCGGTGGTTTTCAGCGAAACTTCGTCACAGAAAATATCCATATTGCCTAAGACCGTTTCGAGATGTAAAGGCATCCCTATGATATCATTCCTGGATTCCGAGATTGATGCCCTTGCTGCGCTATTCAGATACTCATTGGTAGGTACATCCTGGTATGGTCGTCCTCCATTGAAAGTCACGTGAGGTTTTTAAAAAAATAGGCTTTCACCATGATCTGCGCATCACACTTATTGATCAAACACATATTCTCTTGAATTTTCGTAATGAAGCTGATTACTTACGCTATTTTTATCGACGCTCATGGCATATATCTGGATGTCATATGCGTATAACGAAGTGGACTGTCGACTTTGATCCCACCGCTGATGTCCCTATTGTCCTGATATAGATCGCGTTCCCAGGGCTTCCATTCACCTTCATCGCCGGGAAGCATTGTTTGAAATTGTGCGTCCGATTGGGTCTCCCATAAAACTAGATATAGCGAAGACAGATGGTCTGCGGCCGTCTGTCGCTCGAGTGTGTGTTGAAGTAGACGTTTTCGAGGAGTTGCCGCAGAAAATATATTTGCAGGCCAAGAACAGATTTATCATGCAGTCAGTGGTCTATGAAGATCTCCTGTTATTTTGCACCTCATATCGTCGGTTAGGCCACGCAACGGGCTCATGCCCTCCGAAATCTACAACTGTGCCGCCTCCGCCGTCGCCTCCACCACCTCGCCCGCCAGCACAACGATGGACACCGGTCAAAAAGAAACCGATGGTAGAACCTCCATCTGACCCGCCATCGATTGTTCATTCCAAAGATACTCCTGAGCCGCAACATGATATTCCTCCAACTGATGCTCCCACCGTGGCACCTCCCCTTGATCACGTCAGTGACCTGCATGCTAACTTATTTTGTGGGGCTGCGGAACCCCCGCTGCAGGACAATCCAGATCATTATGACTTGGGACATTCTTCAGATAATGAATTGTTTGCAGCTGATCAGAACTCGGACATGCCAAGTGTCCCTGATGAAGTGGTCCGGCGTATGCAATTAATCCCTTCATCACCCGAAGTGGATATTTTGATATCACGTTTACAGGAATCAACAGAGGCTGCGGAATTTATACCCATAGTTCCTCGTCGGAAGCGCCATACAAGAAAAGATCTACCGCCCTTACCGCCCTCCACCATCCTTACGCGCAGTGCTTCTCACGCCATCCAGGGAAGTGACACTACTCTTTCTCAATGAATGTCTTAATATGGAATATAAGAGGCATGCGTGCCTCTCTACCTAGATTGCATCATTTGATATGCGATCATCATTTAAATTTACTTGCTCTGATAGAACCTACACATTCATCTTCAAGTATTGCTCGTTTTGCTTTGGACCTTGGTTTTTCGCATCATTATTCTTCTCAGTAGGAACGTATTTGGTTTTTCTGGCGTGATTCAGCTTTTTACTTGGTTGCAGCGCAGGATCAAGAACACGTGGTTCATTTCACTCTGCTATTTCGGCCGCTTCAGTTGTCTTTTGTTTTATCGGTGGTCTATGCCAAGCACACGCCGTTTTTACGCCGTTCATTATGGCATTCTTTATGTAATTTCTTAGAAACATCCGCTTTACCATGGGTGGTAGGAGAAGATTTCAATACTTTTCACACTCTTGATGATCATGAAGGACGCTCACACCCCTCTCTTCGAGATTTTAATGATTGTATTGAATCTTGCTTTCTGATGGTTCCACAATTTCATGGGTCGCGATTTACTTGGGCTGATGGAAAAGGACTCGAATAATCCGTAGGAGGTTGGATTGGTTATTTATCAACTCCTCTTTTCAGGACGCGTTTGACGAGATGCAGCTTACACATCTATCACGCGTTTCCTCGGATCACACACCCCTATTATTCATATGTCAGTTACATATGGCTGAGGGCCTCGTTCTTTTCGTTTTCAGGACTCTTGGTTACTTCACCCGGATTTTCATACTTATATGCAGAATGTTTGGACATCTTATCCTACAACAGGTGGTATGTATGGATTTTATTCAAAGTTATTCCGTCTAAAGAAGGACATCCAGCGGTGAAATAAGGAAATTTTTGGCAATATATTCACCAACATTATGCAAGCTGAAACTAATCTCAATCGCGCTGAAGGCATCTGGGACGCCGACCCTTCAGAAGCGAATCGCGTGGAGTACCACAGTGCTAAAGCTGAGTATCTCCGGGCTTCCACATATGAGCTGCATTTCTGGAACAAAAAGCGCGTGTACGATGAGTAAAAGAAGGTGATGCAAACACACGCTATTTTCACTCTATTGTCAAAGGGCGAAGGATGCAGCCACACATACAGCAAATCTACACCCCTAATGGTGAACAATGCACCTCTCCCATGGCCATTATAGAAGAAGCAGTGGCATTCTACACTTCTTTATTTGCGCGAGAGGCAACGCATAATTATGATGCAATCCTTTGTCACATCCCACGGTTGGTCTCAGAAGATGACAACTCCATGCTCACGCAACTGCCTATGGAGGAAGAGGTTAGAGCGGCGGTTTGGCATCTAGACTCTCAAAGTGTAGCAGGGCCAGATGGTTTCAATGGTAAGTTTTATCGCTCTTGCTCGTCAGTCATTCATGCTGATGTAGTTAAAGCAGTGCAGGAATTTTTCCTTGCCGTTCCCCAGCCTTCAGTGATGGCTAGTGCATTAATTACCTTGATTCCCAAGAAGCTGTCCCCCACAACATTCAGCGATTTTCGCCCAATATGTCACACCAATTTTCTGAGTAAAGTCTGTACAAGAATCATTGCCACTCGCTTGAATACACTGCTTCACAAATTAATATCACCGAACAGACAGGCTTCTTGCCAGGCTCTGATATCTCCATGCAGGTTTTATTAGCACGGGAGATGGTACACATGCTAGATAAGGGTGGTTCTCAACTGTGTTTGAAACTAGATATGATGAAGGCATTTGATAGAGTCAGCTGGGAATATCTGGAATTGCTACTACGAAGTTTTGGCTTCTCAAACTTTTTCATTCGAATTATTCTGAATCATTTAAGTGCCACTACTTTAGTAGTCTTGATCAATGGCCAACCATCTACTACATTTTGGCCTTACGAGGAGTCAAGCACCCCTTTGCTCTTTATTCTTTCTTTTGAGAGTTTCAGTAGAGGCTTGAAATCTTTAGTTGCCTCTGGAGCATTGCAGCCCTTCCGCCTAGGCAAGGTACCTTTTACTATCACACATTTGGCTTATGCGGACGATCTTTTCGCATTTTTACGGGGCACACAGAGAAATTTACGAAGGTTCCATGCATTTTTAACACAATATGAAGCTTCCTCTGGTCAGAAGGTAAATTTTCAAAAGAGCAGTTTTATTCCATCTGCAGGTATATCTCTACACCAGGGGAGAGGTTTGGAGTCTATACAAAATATGAGATCTTCTGGTTTGCCTTTTCGATACCTTGGTTCTTATCTGCATAAGGGCATCAACCGTTCTAGATATTGTGCTTCCTTATTACAACATATTGACCACCAACTTCGGGGCTGACATTCTCGGTTACTCTCATCAGCAGGTCGTCTTGTTTTGCTTCGTTCTGTGATTTCGGCACTACCATTACATATTCTCGCCGCCGGGGGACTGCTAAGTCAGTGATTAAAATTATAGACAGGAAAATGGCAACATTTTATTGGGGACGTAGACATAATTGGGTTGCATGGACTATTATCACCAAGCCTCGGGAGGAGGGTGGATTGGGACTTTGCGATCTCAGCACGTTACAACAGGCTTATCATTGTCGCATTTGGTGGTCATATCAGCAGCATGCTACTCTTTGGAGTAAGTATATGCATGTAAAATATGGTAACCACAGGGACTATCTTCCTCGATTGCCAGATTCACTCGTTTGGAAGATTATTTGTAGAATTCATCCTTCTTGCCTTGCTCAGACTTAAGGTCAAGGCGTTTATCTCAGCTGGACACTCTCGGCCTCGGGGGAATTCTCTTTGCGTTCTGCCTATGATATCTGCCGATCACCCAGTCCAACGTTACTTTCGGCGAAATTCATTTGGTTCAAGCACCATTCACCAGTGACTCAAATATTCTTATGGCGACTTTTTCATTCTGTTGTGCCATTCGAGGACTACATTGGTAAGTATAATTCTTCCCATCCAACGTAATGTCCATTTTGTATACAAGCATCGGCCACGGTGGATCACATATTTTTATACTGTGCGGGTGTACGTCCACTATGGGATTACTTTGCCCGTGAATTACATTGTCCCCCCATCATCACAGCATCTTTGCCAATATCTACTATCTTGGTGGTATCGTTCTACATTCTCATCTCTCTTTGGGGTTTTAAAAGTCGTCATTCCGGCTATTATATTGTACAATATATGGCGCGCTTATGCATCATTAATGTATGGTGAGAAGAACACTTTCGCCATGATCTCCCTTAGGGCTTCCATTCACTATTATATTACGGTGTGGAGCAAAACAATTGCCGGTTCAAAGCTAGCGGCTTGGTCTCTACGTCAGCTTGATTGGCTTCCCAGACTTCAGGCGCCACGCCCTCAGTTGGTTCGTTGGCGTGCTCCGTCTTCAGGTAGATTAAAGTTAAATATAGATGCAGCGGTGGGTAGACATTATGCAGCAGGGGGTGCTATTTTACGAGATCACTCTGGTTCCTATGTGGGTTCAATCTCTTTCCTCTTGCCTCCAAGTACACCTCTCACAGCCGATATACAGGCAGCGTGTAGAGAAAAAGGGGTTTGAGTGATTTCAAAATACATGATTTAAACATGTTACAAAGAAATGCATGACATATTGCATAAAACTTGCCTTATATAGTTCATATATAATGTTGTCGTACTAACGAACCATGAAGCTTTAAAGCTTACATCAAATGGCAAACATTTGTTGTGTTTGAACTATTTTCAGGTGCCACCATTAATGAACTAAACTAGTTCATTAAGTGAAGTACTTAGTTAATTAAACTAAGTAGTTCATTAAAGGAAGCAATATTTGGAGAAGGCACAAAGGCAACAAGTTGAAGAAAGGAAAGTTCTCCTTCTCCTCTCCACACATATTACACGCCATTATACATATATATATATATTTTCAGATTTTTTGAAAAAGGCACATACACATTTACCGACACGTTATATATTTTACGTACGTACGTTAACGTCACACCACTATATTTAACTCATATTTATGAGTATATTCAGGTCTTATATCATATGATATAAGTCATGGTGATGACAAATTTAATACAACACGTTAAAAGGTTATAAACCAAAAATTGTCGTATCGGACGAATACCGAAACTTCGCTAATGTGTCACGTACTTGCCATAAATAGATGGCCAGCCCCTACACTTCAAAAATGGCCACAAATTTCGTGGCTTTCATGATATGTACAGCCATAAAATCATTCCATGTTGGCACAAACAAATCACCCCACATTAAGGCCAAATTGTGGAGATTCCAATTTCAATTTTGTCACATGGTTTAGGCGCCACTTTAAGATCAGCCTAAGTGCTGATTTTTTTTTGTGAAAGCGAAATTTTATTGAAATAAGCCCTCACTTATGGCGGAGGAAAACCTTATTAAAAAAAAGGAAGATGGCAAGAAATAAACAGTATGCGATTATCAACATCCATATAATATATGATATGCCGCATTAAAACCTTGCCAAGTAAAACCACCCTTGTGGATAAAACCTTGGCAAAAAGTAACATAATATATTATGTTACATAATATATATAACATGTGCAAAAAGTTGGAATTTAATTGGAGAAAAATCGGATAATCGATAAACATCAAAAATTCGGTTTTCTACGTACACGACACATGGAACGTTTTTGGCATATCATATAACATGTATCTAGACACTTTTTACATATTTCATACATCTCAAATTGTTCTAGAAAATTCAATTAAGGGCTGTTTGGAATATACCATGTGTGTATAATTAAATGTGCACTATTTTACAAAGTTTGCAAAAATAAAATTCAGCACATGTATCTACACATTCACACGCCTAGATCAGCTGAATTGGAGCATATGTGGAGTCTTGTTGGCAACTTGATTGGTCAAGAACGAAGCATACCATATTGGTGACTTAAAGAAAGGAACTACAAAAAGTAACATTTCAAATCTTGTCCCAATTGTGACACATGCTGAAAATTCAGCATAGTTACAAATGGCTGGCCGAAATTCTCACTTTAATGAGCCATATTTTGTTGTCTTGAATCATGTGGATAATTGGGAGATAGTATGGAAGTATTTTGAATTAATTATAAAATTAAAATGGTGATATTTTTGAATATAACACATGCTGAAAATTTCAGCATGTGTGGGAATGTAAATGGCCGATTTGTAGGCCTTGTTGATGATAAATTTTTATTCCAAATATGATAAGAATGTTTTGCACTAAATGGTGATTGATTTCAAGGATTAAATCAAAATAAACTTGGCAATATTTTGAATGAAATGTAAATGTTACACATGCTGAAATTTCAGCATGTGCAAGTGGTGTTATGGCCGATTTTTACATGGTATTTTGGAGTTATTTGCCTAGCTGATTTTGTGTGATGATCTTGTGAATTATGGTAACTATTTTATGATTATTTTGGCACATGTTTTAAGTGTTATTCTCAGATTTATCTAGTCAACAAGTGATGACAACATCCAACCAATCAATGAGTGCCAAGTAAGCAAGAGCTTAATGATCATCCAATGAGGAGATGCCAAGTAAGAAAAGACATGTCACAATGATGCCATATACTCTTCCACGGACTTAGAAGATAATTTTCAAGAGGGGAAGAGCAACAAGGGGGCGGCCAACATGTTAAAAGGAAAGGAAGAGAGCAAAACAAAAACAAGAACAAGCCTTGCAAATTTAAGAGATCAAAAACGTTTTAGCCTTCTCTTCTACACTCTCTTTCTTTCTTCTCTCTAAAAGCATATTGTACTCATATTCATATACTTTAATGGGCTTCATATAGTCCACCACATATTCTTTATCATTGTAAAAGATTGATCAAGGTGTGATCAATCTTGCACTTGCGAGGTGGTGGTGTTCGTGACAATTGTATTCTCATACAAGGTTTGTAAAGGGTTGGAGTTGGTGTGTAACTCCATCAACCCTGTGGTAAGGTGTTACTTTGTGTTGTGTGTTTAGTGCTAACTGTTGAGAAATATGTTTGGATAATTTTCAAAGTCATGATTTTAAGTGATGAATACTTAAAAATGTCACACATGGTGTTATATGTGATTAAAATTTGAAAAGTTGAACAAGTTGACATCGATCTCTCAGGTTGTTGCACATCGATCGATCTATGTACATAGATCTCTCACATCGATCGATCTATGTAAGGCAGAAAAGTTTAAGACCTTTATGTGAGACATCGATCTCTAAACCTGAGACACATCGAACTCTCACTTTGATCGATCGATATAAGTCAGGATATAAGTCAGAGTCAAAACCTGAACCTTTATGTGAGACATCGATCTATGAAGCTGAGGCACTTCGATCGATCGATGTCTAGAGTTTTTAGAAATAATTTTCTAAAATGTGATAAAATGGTCGTTTTCATTTGTACATGATTTATACATGCTCATTATATGCTTATTATGTGTTTTTGGTGATTATTATTGTCTTGTGACTAACGTGCCTTGGAAGTTTGTACAACTTACCAAAAAGGGGCAAAATTGGTATTTTAAGTTTTGTAGGAACATCATATGGTGAAAAATATTTCAAGGGTTTAGTATTATCTTGACAAAGGTGGAATTATGATTATTTCTGACCATCGGGGTCATTTCTGAAGTTTTCTCACACCAGGGGTATTTTCGTCATTTTACCCACAAGGGTATTTTTGGTATTTTCACTCAAGGAATCTCTTGAGCATATTATTATCTTCATTATGGAGCTGTGTTATTATTATTTTGAAGATTATATGGTGATCTTATATCTTATTCTCTCAACCGATGATATTATTGACTATAGCTGGATATGTGACGATTTAAGATGTCACATTATATTTTTTCTTGAAGACCCTCTTATATATGTTATAAGAGGATATTAATCATCATCTTTTAGAGATTACAAGGTGTCCTTGGTGCAAGATTCATCACAATATGTAAAGGAGAAGAAAATATGAATTTTGGTGTTATATGTTGACATAATCTTGTCAACACTTATTCATTATTTTTTATTCAAAAAATTTGAGTTGGTATACATACATGCAACATCAAAAACGTCCATAAACAGGTGGAGAAGGTGGTATACTCATTTTATGACTTTTGGGCAAGTGGACAATTCAAAAACAAGCTAGTTGGCAAAAGTTGTCAACTTGAAATTTAATTTCAAATTTCAAGTTAATGGAGACAAGGTTGTTGGAGCTGATTTTGGATGTGCTTTAATTCAAAATTCTCAGCCATCACATGGTCTAAAAGTTGGAGAGAATATGCTATCTATTCACACTATAAATAGGAGGCAAGGTGAAGAAGAGAAGACATACACTTGAAAGCAAAATTGAAGATTGTTGTCTTGCTATTCTCTTCTCATATTTTCGTTCATACTTTGTGTAGCTAAGGTGTTCCAATTTTTTTGTTGTCTAGCTACACTATACACCTTCTTGGGTTTGATTTGTATGATTGATTAGCCAAATTTATAAGGCTACATCAATAGGTGGTAGAGGTGTTGTAACCAAGAGTTGCATAGAGGTGATTATCCAAGTCTTGAATAGGGTTGGTGTATAACCCAAGGATCAAGCTTGGCTCTTGTTGTAAGGTGTTCATTTGATAGTGAAATCCAAGGAAAGGTGTTCCTTGGGACTGGAGTAGGTCACATTGACCGAATCAGGATAAATTCTCGGTGTTCTTCTCTTGTTTCTTTATTTCTGTTTTCTGCCCGTTTTTGACTGCAGTTTTCACACAATTTCTCACAATTTGAAAAAATAGCTAAACATTTTCAAAATTCGTGATTTTTAGTGGAGTTATACTTCAGACTGTTAGCTTTCATTTGCAACAAGAATCACTTGATTTGAGCAAGGGAAAGTTAGTCTTTCAGTCTTTGCAAGATAACTGCTCCAATCTGGCTGTAACCTGACTAGTTTTGAGAAAACTTAAATTCTGTTATTTATCAAGAATTGTTTAAGGTCAGAGACTTTTGGAAACTTCATCTACACATCCTAAGGAGTGTTTTGATATAAAGATCAACCTTTTTGGTTGAGTATTCAAAGAGAAACACGTTTTGCAAAATCAGCAACATTCTGTCCAATTCTGTCTAGATTGACCATCTGAATCTTTTTATTTGTTTGAAGGGTCAAACGATCTTATTTTTGTCTGATTTTTGGACAGAGTCTTGTTAACTTATTGAAGTTACATTCTGGAAAGTTTCATAATTTTTGAAATTGTGTACAATTATTTGTGAATTTTTGAAAAACAGGTTCTGAATCTGAGGTGGTTTCAGATTCTGTTTTCAAAGGGATTTTAACAAAGGGTTGTAGTGTAATTTCCGCTAACCACTATTCACCCCCCTCTAGTGGTGTTTATTCCAGGTGAACGGTCCAACATTTGGTATCAGAGCCAGACCAACACCACTCAAAAGAAGCAAGATTCAACACCATACGAACAATACAAGGCCAAGAAACAACGATTCATTATATACTGCTTGTCTCAAATCCAAGGTACATACTATGGCTACTGTTTCTCACAAAGGTGAGTTGGAAGGTATGTCTACACAACACCCTCCTCTTTTTGATGGCAATAATTTTGTTCATTGGAAACTAAGAATGAGGCTATTCTTAATGGCTATAGACATCGATTTATGGTCTATAGTTGAAGATGGGCCATACATTCCAACGAAAGTTATACAAGTTAGTGGAGTAACTCAAGAGGTTGAAAAATATAAAAGTGAATGGTCATCGGATGATAAAAAGAAAATGTTATGAATGCTAAAGCTATGCAATTACTTTTAAATGGACTTACAACTTCTGAAGCAGGATATGTGTCAAATTGCAAAAGTGCACACGACATGTGGAAATCACTTGTATTAAAGCATGAAGGTACTAATGGTGTTAAAGAGTCAGAAATAAACATGCTTATGACTGAATTAGAGACTTTCAAAATGTTGCCAAACAAATCCATAACATCTATGGATTTAAGGATTACTAATATTTTCAATGCCCTTGAAGCTTTAGGGAAGTCATTTTCGAACAGTGAAAAGGTTCAAAAGCTGCTACGAAGCCTCCCTGCTGAATGGGATCCAAAGGTGACTGCAATTGAGGAGACAAAGTCAATCACTAAGATGGATGAATTGATTGGGTCTCTTAAAGTTTACGAGGTTAAATTAAACCAACGAAAGTCTGAATCGTCTAAGTCATCTGGTAAGTCAATAGCTTTCAAAACAACCGAAACACATGCTAGTAACGATGATAGTAATAGTGATACTGAATTAGACGATGACTTGATATTGATAGCTAGAAAACTAAGAAAATTTTTCAAACGTCTAAATAGGAAAAGACAACGTAATTCTTCTTCTTCTTCTTCTTCTCAACCTAGGAAGAATAACATAAACAAATGGTATAATAAAGAATTAAAGTGTCTTGAATGCGGTCAAAAAGGACATATTTCATACGATTGTCCTACGAAGAAAAATAATAATAACAACAACAATAATAAACAAGCCAAGGACAAGGAGGCTCAAACGACAAAGACAAAGGAGTCTAAGGCAAGAAAAGGGAAACGAACAATGAAGGTGAGCACATGGAGCGACTCATCCGACTCAGAATCCAAAACTGAGGAAGCTCAAGTCTGCTTTGTATCTAACGAGGTATGTTCTTCTTCTGATAGTGATTCTGATAGTGACATGACATTTGATGAAATGTATGAAGAATTCCTAAGAATGCATGCTCACTGTAAGAGGCTCTCTAAAGAAAAGAAGAAACTAGTTGAAGAAAATGACAAGTTGAAGACGTCCAACTTGGAATTTTCCGATCAACTAGAATCTCTTAAACAAGAGTCCACTAATACTCTTGATTCTTTAGAGAATAAAATTGAATCATATAGAAAAGATGAACATAAGATAAAAATGGAAAATAAGATGTTAAAATCTAAGATAGAAAGTTGTGAACATGAAATAACACAACTTAAGTCGTCTAAACTTAACTTAGCAAAAATGTTAGAACAATTTAAATCGGGTGCAAATATGTTAGATACACTTATCTCATCACAAAAGTATGGTAATGATAAAACCGGCTTAGGCTATAAAGAAGCAAATGAAAAAGTAAATAAAAAGACTAAGTTTGTTTCATCTAGTACAAAGTTGCCATATGATACAATAAAATCAACTTTGCCTGCTACATCTTCTTCTACACCTTCTTCTACTAATATCAAGGCAAAAATGCATCATACACCCATAAAAGCACATACGAATAAACATACATCTAGGCCAAACTTTGCATCTAGACAACCTAGAAATTATGCCAACATGTATACAAATGCAACTAGACCGAATAAAATGCATACAACTTATTATGAACCTAAGTATAGGCAACACTCTTATAAATCTTATAGAAATGCCTACAAACACACTTATATAGCACCATATAAGAAACAAATTCACATGCCTTATACACATTATAAATCTCGGCCATCCTATAATGATTATCAACCATGGCACAACATGTATAACAATGCATCTTCTCTTATGTGGGATAATCATGTATATGCTAATTCTTCTTATTTTCCAAATTATAACAATGCTAACAATGTGCCTAGAAGGTATATTCAAGTTTGGATACCTAAGGGATATCTTAACAAGAATAATGCCCCTAACATTCAAGGGCCCAAATAAAGGGTACCTAAAACTTTGTCTCCATTGTAGGAAAAACGCAAGGAATGCAAGAAGGAGGAAAAGTCAAAGAATCTGAAAACCAAATGGTTTTTAGATAGTGGATGTTCGAGGCATATGACGGGGAACCCCAAACTATTCATCGAATTGGAACATATCAAGAATGGAGGAAAAGTAACATTCGGTGACAATAACAAAGGACAAGTTGTTGGAAAAGGAACAATTGGGGACCCTAACACATTTCAAATACGAAATGTGTTATTAGTAAGCAATCTATCTTATAATTTACTTAGTATTTCTCAACTTATAGATTGTGGTTATAATGTCTCCTTTCTTCCCAATTCTTGTGATATAATAAATGAAAAAGGAGAAACGGTTTTAAAAGGAAATAGAGATGGAAATATTTATACTCTTACCTTAGATAACATGTTAGATGCTAAGGTTAAGTGTCTAATATCACATGACTTAGATGTAAATTTATGGCATAGAAGATTAGGCCATATAGGAATTTCAACTATTAAGAAATTCTCTAAGAAGAATTTAATTAGAGGAATGCCTAAGTTAGACTTAGATAATTTTCAAATGTGTGAAACATGTATTAAGGGTAAACACATTAAAGAAACCTCGAAACCGAAACATGAAGTGAGTACTAGTCATGTACTAGAATTGTTTCACTAGACTTATTTGGTCCAAGTAGGACAAAAAGTCTAGGTGGACACTACTATGTGTGTGTCATAGTAGATGATTACTCACGCTACACATGGACGTTGTTCTTAACACACAAAGACGATGCGCCATTAGCAATCGAAACCCTTATTAAGCAACTTGAAAACATTTATGAAGAAAATGTTAAAAGAATTAGAAGCGATAGAGGTGGAGAATTTAAAAACAAAGACGTAATCAAATTTTGCGAACTATATGGAATCAAACATGAATTCTCTAAAACACCACAACTCAATGGAGTTGTTGAACGTAAAAATAGAATGATTCAAGAAGTTGCTAGGACAATGTTGTGTGAAAATAAATTACCTAAATATTTATGGGCTGAAGCTGTTAGTTGTGCATGCTATATTATAAATAGGCTCACTATTAGAAAGAAATTAAATAAAACGCCTTATGAATTGCTAAACAATAGACAACCTAAGATAGATTATCTTAAAGTATTTGGATGTAAATGTTTGGTGCTGAACACTAAGGATAATCTAGATAAATTTGAACAAAAGTCTATTGAATGCATATTTGTTGGGTATTCAACTAACTCAAGAGCATATAGGTGTTATAATCCTGCATCTAGAAAAATAATTGAATCCATACATGTGAAATTCAATGAAAATGCATGTTTTGAAGTTAGTGATAAACATCAACATAAACAAGAAACAAATGTTGAAAATATGTTTGATGATGATGTATTACTTGAGCCTGTACTTGATCATCTAGAACCAACTCCTCCTGAACAAGATATACATGAACCCTTAGATGAAATAAATCAAGAGACTCTGCAATTAGAAGATACAACTAATGATCCAATTACATATGATAACGTTCACACTAATGAAACATTTGAACAAGATGAGGGTGAACCTAGTCAATCTAGGAATTGGTGGCACCCTAGAGAACTAATCATTGGGGATCCAAGTGTTGGGGTTAGAACACGTAGAAATATAAGTCAACTTGAAGGACATAGCTTAATCTCACAATTAGAACCTAAGAACGTAAAGGAAGCCTTAGGTGACATATCATGGATAGATGCTATGCATGAGGAATTAAATCAATTCACAAGGAACAACGTGTGGGACATAGTTCCTAAACCTGAAGACAAGTTTATCATAGGAACTAAATGAGTCTTTAGGAATAAAATGGATGAACAAGGAAATATTATAAGGAATAAGGCTAGACTAGTCGCACAAGGTTATAATCAACAAGAAGGAATAGATTATGAAGAAACCTTTGCACCCGTTGCACGACTAGAAGCAATTAGATTGTTACTTGCGATTGCAAGTCTAAGCAAAATTAAGCTCTTCCAAATGGATGTGAAGAGTGCGTTCTTGAATGGATACATCCAAGAGGAGGTGTTTGTCAAACAACCCCCTGGATTTGAAGATCCAAAGAATCCTAACCATGTTTATAAGCTTAAGAAAGCTCTATATGGTTTAAAACAAGCTCCAAGAGCTTGGTATGATAGATTTGCAAACTTTCTTATTGCAAATAATTATCAAAAGGGGACCATCGACAACACATTATTGCTAAGAAGAAAAGGTAATGATTTGTTAATAGTTCAAATATACGTAAATGATATAATCTTTGGTTCAACCAACCCTACTTTAGTAAAAGACTTCGAAGAATGTATGAAGTCAAAGTTTGAAATGTCAATGGTAGGAGAGTTGAATTATTTCTTAGGACTTCAAATCAAACAAACCCCTCAAGGAATTCACATTACCCAACTTAAGTATGTCAATGATATGATTAAGAAGTTTGGCTTTGAAGAATTGAAACCTACAACTACCCCTATGAGTGTTAGTACCAAACTCGATAAGGATGAAAATGGTAAACCTTTTGATGACACACTTTATAGGTCTATGATTGGCTCATTGTTATACTTAACTACATCAAGACATGATATTATGTTTAGTGTGTGTATGTGTGCTATGTTTCAATCTTGTCCTAAGGTATCACATTACAATGCAGTGAAAAAGATCTTTAGATATCTTAAGCATACACCTCACTTAGGACTTTGGTATGATAGAAAAGCTAAGTTGGAATTACACGCATATAGTGATGCTGATTATGGTGGTTGCAAGTTAGATAGAAAATCCACTAGCGGTACATGTCAATTCGTAGGAACCAATTTGATCTCTTGGTTTTCTAAAAGCAAGCTAGTGTATCTCTTTCTACCACTGAAGCCGAGTATATCGCTTTGAGTTTATGTACTACCCAAATAATTTGGCTTAAACAGCAACTTAGTGATTTTGGCATTAAATGAATAAGATTCCAATTTTCTGCGATAGCACAGTGCAATCGATCTTTCCCGGAATCCGGTGCTTCGTTCTAAGGCCAAACACATTGAAGTGCGATACCACTTTCTTCGCGATCATGTTCAAAATGAGGACATAGTGATAAACCATATAAGAACTGATCACCAAATCGCTGACATCTTCACCAAACCCCTTAATCAAGCCACTTTTGAAAACTTACGAGTCAAATTAGGAATGATGACTTACGATACCATTGTATAGTTCTATCTTTTGCATGATTTGCAAAATAAAGGGGGAGATATAATAAGAACATGATTTTAGTTGGTAAGTCATGTTTTAGTTGGTAAGTCATGATGAATCATATGCTAAGTTTTTATTGGTATAAATTTTAGAGCATAGGTTAAGGGGGAGAGTATGAGTTGAGGGGGAGCGGCATACTATTTAAAAGTTGAAAACATAGTTGAAAACATTTGGTTAAACTTTTGGTTATAAGTTGTGACATTAAAATCATGTTAGGTTATTTTGAAAATCATCCAAAAGGGGGAGAATGTTGAGAAATATGTTTGGATAATTTTCAAAGTCATGATTTTAAGTGATGAATACTTAAAAATGTCACACATGGTGTTATATGTGATTAAAAGTTGAAAAGTTGAACAAGTTGACATCGATCTCTCAGGTTGTTGCACATCGATTGATCTATGTACATAGATCTCTCACATCGATCGATCTATGTAAGGCAGAAAAGTTTAAGACCTTTATGTGAGACATCGATCTCTAAACCTGAGACACATCGATCGATCGATGTACATCGAACTCTCACTTTGATCGATCGATGTAGGTCATAGTCAAAACCTGAACCTTTATGTGAGACATCGATCTATGAAGTTGAGGCACTTCGATCGATCGATGTCTAGAGTTTTTAGAAATAATTTTCTAAAATGTGATAAAATGGTTGTTTTCATTTGTACATGATTTATACATGCTCATTATGTGCTTATTATGTGTTTTTGGTGATTATTATTGTCTTATGACTAACGTGCCTCGGAAGTTTCTACAACTTACCAAAAAGGGGCAAAATTGGTCTTTTAAGTTTTGTAGGAACATCATATGGTGAAAAATATTTCAAGTGTGTATTATTATCTTGACAAAGGTGGAATTGTTATTATTTCTGACCATCGGGGTCATTTCTGAAGTTTTCTCACACCAGGGGTATTTTGGTCATTTTACCCCCAAGGGTATTTTTGGTATTTTCACTCAAGAAATCTCTTGAGCATATTATTATCTTCATTATGGAGCTGTGTTATTATTATTTTGAAGATTATATGGTGATCTTATATCTTATTCTCTCAACCAATGATATTATTGACTATAGCTGGATATGTGACGATTTAAGATGTCACATTATATTTTTTCTTGAAGACCCTCTTATATATGTTATAAGAGGATATTAATCATCATCTTTTAGAGATTACAAGGTGTCCTTGGTGCAAGATTCATCACAATATGTAAAGGAGAAGAAAATATGAATTTTGGTGTTATATGTTGACATAATCTTGTCAACACTTATTCATTATTTTTTATTCACAAAATTTGAGTTGGTATACATACATGCAACATCAAAAACGTCCATAAACAGGTGGAGAAGGTGGTATACTCATTTTATGACTTTTGGGCAAGTGGACAATTCAAAAACAAGCTAGTTGGCAAAAGTTGTCAACTTGAAATTTGATTTCAAATTTCAAGTTAATGGAGACAAGGTTGTTGGAGCTGATTTTGGATGTGCTTTAATTCAAAATTCTCAGCCATCACATGGTCTAAAAGTTGGAGAGAATATGCCATCTTTTCACACTATAAATAGGAGGCAAGGTGAAGAAGAGAAGACATACACTTGAAAGCAAAATTGAAGATTGTTGTCTTGCTATTCTCTTCTCATATTTTCGTTCATACTTTGTGTAGCTAAGGTGTTCCAATTTTTTTGTTGTCTAGCTACACTATACACCTTCTTGGGTTTGATTTGTATGATTGATTAACCAAATTTATAAGGCTACATCAATAGGTAGTAGAGATGTTGTAACCAAGAGTTGCATAGAGGTGATTATCCAAGTCTTGAATAGGGTTGGTGTATAACCCAAGGATCAAGCTTGGCTCTTGTTGTAAGGTGTTCATTTGATGGTGAAATCCAAGGAAAGGTGTTCTTTGGGACTGGAGTAGGTCACATTGACCGAACCAGGATAAATTCTCGGTGTTCTTCTCTTGTTTCTTTATTTCTGTTTTCTGCCCGTTTTTGACTGCAGTTTTCACACAATTTCTCACAATTTGAAAAATAGCTAAACATTTTCAAAATTCGTGATTTTTGGTAGAGTTATACTTCAGACTGTGAGCTTTCATTTAAAACAAGAATTACTTGATTTGAGCAAGGAAACGTTAGTCTTTCAGTCTTTGCAAGATAACTGCTCCAATCTGGCTGCAACCTGACTAGTTTTGAGAAAACTTAAATTCTGTATTTATCAAGAATTTTTTTAAGGTCAGGGCCTTTTGGAAACTTCATCTACACGTCCTAAGGAGTGTTTTGATATAAAGATCAACCTTTTTGGTTGAGTATTCAAAGAGAAACACGTTTTGCAAAATCAGCAACATTATGTCCAATTCTGTCTAGATTGACCATCTGAATCTTTTTATTTGTTTGAAGGGACAAACAATCTTATTTTTGTCTGATTTTTGGACAGAGTCTTGTTAACTCATTGAAGTTAAATTCTGGAAAGTTTCATAATTTTTGAAATTGTGTACAATTATTTGTGAATTTTTGAAAAATGGGTTCTGAATCTGAGGTGGTTTCAGATTCTGTTTTCAAAGGGGATTTAACAAAAGGTTGTAGTGTAATTTCCGCTAACCAGTATTCACCCCCCCTCTAGTGGTGTTTATTGCAGGTGCACGGTCCAACACTAACCGAAGAAGGTGTCCTCGAAGACTGGAGTAGGTTGTTTATAACCGAACCAGTATAAAATTCTTGGTGTCATATACTTTCAGCACTTACTTTCAGTTTCAGCATTGTTTATCGTTATTGATCACGTTCGTAAAAATAGTAAACGAATTTCAAAAATTACGAAACTTTCCAGAATCATAGCCACAAGTCTTAAGGTTAATTTGGCACAAGTTGCAACCATTTTGGACAAGTATAAGTCATCTAAACGTCCAACATTCTGAGACTAGTGCAGTCTGATTTTCAGGCTTGCAAAGGTTGAGACTTTGATCGTATTTGACTAACTTCCCAAAAGAATTTTTCAAATTTTTTCAACCCATTTAAATAAAACTAATAAGGGGTCATTCTTTAAATTTTCAGATCATTTGGAGTTACGTAAAAATAGGAATTAATTTTTTCAAATCAGTCTACCGTTTCTAGCAGATTTGCGCAATCTGAGCCCAACAAATTTTCAAGGGTTTAGATGTTGAATTTAAATCTGAAATTTTTAGGAGATACTCATAACATCTGAGGCTAAGGTCTCTCCAAATTTCAGAATTTTTGAAGACCTGCAACCTAGTTTTCAAAACGTTTTAAAACTGGTCCTGAAAACAGAAACTGTTTTCAGAAGTTGAGTTCTTGGTTTAAAACTATTTTAAAAACCACATTTTCCGCACCAACTATTCGACCCCCCCCTCTCTAGTGGTCCCTTGCAGATCCTACACAATGGTATTTGGCTTATTATATTTTCTTCCACTGTATCGCTCAATTATTCTGGAGTCAGATTGTGCTCAGATGTTTTCACGCTATTCGCGACCACAACTAGTTTTTGGGAACTATCATCTTCGGTTATTGCATACATTAACTCATCTTCATCGACTGGACTTTCTTCATATTTATAGAGAGGCAAATATAGCTGCTCACTACCTTGCTTAGCATGCAATGTTGAATCCTCGGACGCAATTTTACAATTCTCACACTCTTCCTCTATTAGTTCGTGGTTCCATCTCATTGGATCTCTCATCAGCACACTTGCGGATCCCTTGATCTTCTCACGTCTTCTATATGGATTGGCATTCATCTCATCGTTCTGCCTGTACCTTGTGGGGTGCAGGCAGACTCGGTATGCTTTGCACTCTATTAGTATTACTATATTCCATATCGACACTCCAATTATATAAATATGTACGCTTTTTCCTTCGCCAAGGTTTTATCCACAAGGGTGGTTTTACTTGGCAATGTTTTAATGTGGCATATCATATATGATTAGAGACTGGAAATCATCACCTTTTTGCATTCTCTTTACTCTGACGCTGACTCTCTGATGTAATATGGCTTTCCTCCGACAAAAGAGAGGTTTTTCTATCAATAAAATCGTTTTTTTTTCCAAATATATATATATATATATATATATATATATATATATATATATAATTTGGCCAAAGTGCATTTTTGGCATATATATTTATACCCACGACATTTATATGTATTTGACAGGAATACATCTCCTGGTACAAGTTTTGGGATGTAAAGATATATAAAATAAAGTACGATAGAAAATAGGACTAATTTACGTATATTTCTATGAAATATAAAAGTATATGAAAAGGAATATCAAATTAGGGTATTTAGCGCTTTTCACTAAGTATAAGATGGATATTTTAAGAATATGTAGATTGATAATTTTTACAAAATAGGGTTGTTCAGGGCCGAGTATAAGGAAAGAGAAAAGAGTGTGGAATTTTCATAATTTAAGACATGGATTACGTACATATATGTTAGGTTTAAGGACGTGATGATATGGGCATTATTTGACAAATCGTATATGTTGAATGGATTAGAATAGAGTCATTTGCATACATGTTGCATTTCACAAAATGCTTTAAAATATTTCATGCGTAATGAACCATACTGACGAGACGATTGATTCCATCTACACATATTTATATGATATGATATGTTTTAAAGGCCATCATGACACTGACCGACCATGGTGGTGGTCATGGGCATATAGTATGTTATCAATGATCAGAGGCCGACAGGACACCGGAACCTAGGACAGGTTGGCGTTGTGGGAATATAGTACCCTACAGTTACACAGTTACAGTTTGGCCGAGTGTAACACCTTGTCAAGAACGAGGGATCTCCACCCTCTCGACGTCACCTTTAGATGCCATGTACATATGATGTAACACCATGTGGACTTGTTAGGATTCATATTTGTACATGATGACTATATGGGGAATCATTCGGTATGTTATGCGGTATCGTTCTTAAGTTATGATAAGCGCTATAGCCATCATATGACATGACATGTTTTAAATGTTTTATGGAAATGATATGTATAGACAGATTATAGAAAATGGATACGGACATGATGTTTTATCATATAGCATATGGAAAGTTTTATTACATTGATTTTGATTATTGTTCATTCGTTATAGAGTTTTATAGCATTGTTTTAAAGTCATCGCATTGTAGGAATATCACATTTATATGACTTGTATGAGGACTTGATCCCTCTAGATGATAAGAATAAGTATGATGACATCTTAGACTTAGTTGAGATTCTAAGTATGGATATGCATGATAGTGTCGTTTTTCTAGAGACTTAATAGTATAGAATGTTTACTTGATAAAGATATATGCGTCACATGTTATTTATTTACAGTTATTTTATGCACTTTATTTATTAATTTGGAGACGCCATTTGTTATGTTCCTATTTATACAGTATTATTTTCTTACCCCATCTCCTCATGCATGATTTACATGACGTATCTAGTCGAACTACTTGCTGGGAGATTAGTGTTATTGCTCATACTTGCCTTATCACTTTGTGGAGAATAGGTATCACTTACAAGTTTATCGAGGATGATTCCAGATAGATTACCGATATAGACGCACTATGCCGAGATATTATCTTTGAAGGTATTAGTCATTTGACTATGATGTATTTAGAGGGATTCAGAACTTAGCACGTTATGATTTATACAGAATTGTAATGTAATATAATGCATGTCGATTGTATTTTGTTTATGTTTATGTTGCTTCCGCTATATCATACCATGATTTTGTCGACATACACAGGTATTGTATCGATGCCTTGTACATCTCGCAGCAGAGTACGGTGGGTGCACCGGCTAAAACCCTAGTTTCAGGCAGGGCGCTATAGGGATTTTCTAGGATAGCAGTTCTACTAACCAGGCTGACACAGAAGAAGACGAAGTTTGAGTGCGCTGCTGACTGCTAGAGGAGCTTCATAGACCTTAAACTAAGTTGACCTCAGCTCTAGTTTTAGCACAGCATATTTCCAGCGAGAGTTATATTGTCCACAACAACGTCTCTAGAAATGGTTTAGGCAAACAAATAAACGAATTCCCTTTGTGAATTCCGTATTCGATAAACGCATTAACCCTTTTCTTGTAGGTTGTGTTCATATGCAGAAGGATCGGGTGATTGCATATGCGTCTAGACAGCTGGATATGTAGCGCCCCACTCCTGAACTTTAGCATCGGAAACGTTGCACCTGCCGTAGTCTGCTACGAGCATTACAATGTGTCGATCAACTTCTTACACGTCGGAGACGACATAGAAAATTTTTTCGCAGAAATGGTAAAATTAAAATCCAAATTCAACAAAAAATAATCCCATCGGTAATAGAACAATGTACAGGGTCGACAAGACCCATTGCGTCAAAACGAAATACATGATATCAAAAAGTCCAACAAAAATAAGGGAAAGAGTCTAAGAGAATGTCTATCTGTCAATCCCAACAAACCAGCGTCTTGTTATTTAAATCCCATTACGAACCCTGCTCACTCTCCCTAGATCATGTAATTCGTCCCCTCCTTGACGAAGATATACTCATAGTCCTACTCAGCTATGGAGGGAAAGTAGGGGGTGAGTGATGTGGGATAACTCGGAGGTTACCCGTCTCTCCCAAAAAGTGATCTTTTACACAATGAGTCGGGATGAATAACCTAATGAGTAAATAGAATAACAATAAAGAAATAGAAAAATGGTACATATCTGACACGATTTTGTAAATTAAGTTTTCCTATCACTGTAACAACTCAAAGAAAGGATCAGAAATAATCGTAACAGATTGCAATGTGCAACTTCATGATGCATGTTCTTTCTTATCACCGTGTCACACGCAGTCATATCACATCACACACTATGCTCTTTATTTTTTCTTTTTTTCCATGATATGCTATGCATGTCCCAGGTTTTATTAAGTGAATGTGATCGTTATCATCTTACACCCATCACACGTCTCGTCAGGCCACACGTCCCATAAGACCACACGGATCATCAGCCCAAATGCAATGCTTGTGCCACGAATGCTTCACATTTTCACACCTCTCTTTTCTTTCACTAGGGTTGCATACTCCGTTCCATATTGCGTATTACCTATGTTGCGTAGTTACCCTATCTTGCGTGGGGTTCCTTACTTTATTTTATTTTTACTGTTATTTTATCTCTCTACACTTTATTTTAGGTTTCTACACTTTATTTTATCTTCCCCTACTATTATTTTTTCTCTTGCTTTAATTTTTTCCTTTTTTTTCTGCTGCCCACATTTTTTCCCATTTTACTTTACTTTATTTTATTTGTTTTTATTTAATGAGTTACTAAATTTATTATTTATTAAATAATATTAATACTATATTAATCTCTTTTTTTCAGGCTTTTTTTCTTTTTCTTGGCGCGGCCAAGCCCAAAGGTAGCCCACTGGCACGTGACCCACTGGCCGCCAACAGTTCTGCCCCATTTGTTTTGCTTTTTTCATCCGCCCAGCCTATATCTTCTGCCCGCTACCCGTGGCCTGCTCTGACGCCACCCTTTTTTTACTGTTCTGTCATGGCCCTAAAACTTTTGTCCTGGGCCGCTGTAGAGCTGACCTGATTGCGAGTCAGCCTATCTTAGACCGGGTTAGGCCAAGTTGGGTCAAATCCAACTCGCTACACGATAGTCCAGAATTTCAATTTTTTTAATTTCAGCTTAGCCTGGCCCAATTTTGCAAACCAGACCGGGGTGAACTTGTCCAGCTCACCTTCAGCGGGTCATCTACCAACCAGATCAGCAGTCCGGGTTTAGCCTAACCTGCTGACCAGGAATTTTTTTTTATTCCTTTAAATACTATTTTCTTTCTAACCTCAATAAAATTTCCTATTTAACTCCAAATTGACCCCAACCAATTTCATTTAACTTTGTTTAACACCATGCACACACTACACACAAGCACTGCATGTGTGGCCTGCACGTGCCACCTCTGCAAGCACACGTGACCCTCACGCGCCACTCCACGACCGTGTGTGTGGCACACGCGCCACCCGTGGCTGTGAAATTTCATTTTCAGAACCAATTCCAGTCTATTTCCATGCTATGTGATCTTTTCTAAGGCCAAACAAGAAGTTTTCATTGCAATCCTAAATAAAAGATGGTTCATTTTACACACATACACACAAGTAATTACCATGTCTAACCACTGTAGAAAAACGCCACCAGCAATAACACTCACACCCCAAACGCAGATACAATGTGAAAATAAGAGGAAAACATGATAAAACATAGGAAGAATACAAATACAAAACTTATACAATTAACACAATGAGAATCTTAGGCATGCAAAAAATCCAATACACGAATTATGTGTCGACCTGACAAAGGAGATGGTAATCTACCTCTTGAACATAGCGATTACTAGGCAAAAAGGTTGGATTTGGTGGGGGTTTTGCGAGCTTTCCTTCTTCTCGTCTCCCTTTTTTCCCCTTTCCTTCTCTTCTCCTCCCTCTGACTTGTTGCACATTTTTCCTTTTTTCCTTTTTTTCTCCCACCTAAGGTGATGCGGAGGTGGAGAGAATAGGGGGAATTGGTGAGTTTTAACATAGGACGGGGAGATATTTGTGGGATTATGCAGAGGGATTTGTGAGGGGATTTAGGTAGATTAAGGAGTTTAAATTCAAAATTCAAACTTAATCGTTTTGTTACCTCCAAATTATCTCCCCCAACCATTATCCCCTAAACACAGCTCACACACACCAATTACTTTTACTAATTATCTTATATTATTATTTTTTCGGTTCTTATCATCCCACCCCCTTATAAAAAGTTTTGCCCTTGAAACTTGCTTACCTTATTCGAATAGGTGCGGTTAGCATTCGCGCATCTGTTCCTCGAGCTCTCAGGTCCCGTCACGCTCCGTATGATTAGTCCACTGAACCTTGACGTATGGAATCACTCTGCGTCTCAGCATCTGATCTTTCTGATCAACTATTCTGACTGGAATCTCCTCATATGTAGCGTCGCTCCTAACCTTCAGTGGTTGTGCCTCAAGAACGTGACTAGTGTCTGGACGTACCTCCTCAACTACAAGATGTGGAAGACGTTATGCACTTGTGCCAGTGCCGGGGGTAGAGCAAGTCTGTAGGCCAAGGTGCCGATCGTCTCGAGCACCTCATACGGACCAATGTAGCGAGGAGTTAGTTTACCCTTATCTCCGAACCTCATTACACCCTTCATCGGAGACACCTTCAGTAAAGCTTTTCTCCCATCGCAAACTCCAGAGGTCCTCTATTGGAATATGCCCAACTCTTATTCCGATCCTACGCTGCCTTAAGACTATCTCAGATAGCTTTAATCTTTTCTCGAGTCTACTCCATTAAATCGGGCCTTATAATAGCTCTCTCACCAACCTCGTCCTAATAAACAGGAGACCTGCACTTTCGTATATCTAACGCCTCAAATAGTGCTATTCTGATCACGTTGCGATGGTTATTGTTGTAGTAGAACTTTATCAACTTCACCATGCTGTCGCAGTTTCCCTTGTAATCCAAAGCACAAGCCCTCAACATATCCTCCAGGGTCTTGATAGTTATCTCTGATTGGCCATGAGTATGAGGAATGAATGCAGTACTTAATCGCAGCTCGGTCCCCCTAACTTCTAATAGGTTGTCCAAATCTAAAGGTGAACCTCGGATCTCGATCAGATATAATACTCACTGGTACACCATGCAGACTCACAATGAACCAATCTCTCCATCGTGGCTTCACTGGATACCGGCAGAAAGTGTACACACTTGGTCAGATGATTAACTATCCCCCAGATTACGTCGTTGTCGTTCCTCATCTTGGGGGAGCCCTACAACAAATTCCATTATGATATGCTCCAACTTACACTCCGGTATCTCTAATGGCAACAAAAGACCTCCGGGCCGCTGATGCTCGGCCTTCACCTATTGGCACACAAGACACCTCTCAACGTACTCCATAATGTGGCTCTTCATACCACTCCACCAATAGTTCCTTTTCAGATCATTATACATTTTTGTGGCGCCTGGATGAATAAACATCTTTGAGTTATGTGCCTCCTTCATAACCTCTTTTCTCATGTCATCGACATTTGGTAGGCACAACCTTACCTGATACTACATGCTGCCATTGTTATGAATCTAGAATCCATCGATCAGATTAATCATCATCTTCTTGCAGACCTTGCTGAGTATTGTATCCTCCTTCTGAGCTTCCTTAACCCGTTCAATCAGTGAAGGAGTAATAACCAATGTCGCCAAAATGTTCTCCTTAGAATCCATAATATTTAGATCAAATTGAACAATTTCCCTCTCCATTGGTGTCTGCCGGGCGTGGCCTGATTTTCTGCTCAGTGCATTAGCAACTCTGTTTGCCTTTCCTAGATGGTAGCTAATTGTCAGATCATAATCTTTTAACATTTCTAACCACCTCCTCTGATGCATTTTCTGTTGAGAAATCGGGGTTTGAATGATTTCAAAATGCATGATTTAAATGTTACATGACATGCGTGCATGATAAATGTCATATATGTTTTATATATATATTGATGTTGTACTAACGTGCCATGAAGCGTTAAGGCTTAAATCATATGGAAAACATTTGTTGTGTTTACACTATTTTCAAGTGCCAAGTTAAATGAACTAAACTAGTTCGTTAAATGAAGTGCTTAAGGAGATGAACTGAACTAGTTCATTAAATGAAGTGCTTAAGAACATATTTTAAAATGCATATTCTTCAACAAATCTCAACATGGAAAGTTCTCATGTACATCACATTTACACATACACAGCATATATATATGTGTGTGTGTGTGTGTTTTTTTATTGCAAGCGATATTTTATTAGATAGCCTCACTTATGGCCGAGGAATACCATATTACAAAGAACATCATAGGAAAATAAATGAAATTGTGAACTAATGAGCTTCAACCTCCAATCGTATATGATATGCCGTATTAAAACCTTGCTAAGTAAAACCAGCCTTGTGGATAAAACCTGGGCGAAGGGAAAAGCGTACATATTTATACCGTTGGAGTGATGGACAAATACATAGAAATGATAAAATCTGTGTCAATGGAGCGCCCAAAACCATGAACCTCTGTTGATAACCATCAAGACGCAAGTGATCCTACGATATATAGGTGAACCATTGGAATGCAGCGGACTCAATCCATCGTACCTTAGAACAAAATAGAAATGAGAACATCAGCAGTACAAAAAGAATATGAAGCAGAGCAAATAAACGGAGAAAGCACATACCCATGCCGCCTTGATTCAAAGAGAACTAAGGCGACAACCATAATATACGCCGTTCCCGGATGTTTGAAGCACCCTTTGAAATATATGAGTCCATTCGTGGTGGATATCTCCCCATATGCCAATTCAGTACATACAACATTTGAAGCACAAGAGACGATAGCATTGTGATACCCAGCAAAGAAATAATGTGTGAGCATAAGCTGTAAGGCCAAACATGTGAAAGAAAAAATAGATCAAGGCATTTAAAAAGACGCACCAGTGTTGCCTGCATCAGTAATGTACACATGCAACATAAAGAAAGTATCGGCAACCCAATGTGAGACATGATCAACGACGCAAAGCGGCAGCTGTAGATCCATAAGTATGGCACCACAGACCTCACAGGGGAGGTCATGGAGAGTATCATAACGCTTAAGGCTGACTGCTCTATAACCATGATATGCTAATCAATGAGCTGCAGTATTGGCTTCTCTGGGACAATGTTGTACAGTAGATTGATTTAATGATGGAAATAGCGCCACACAATAAAGATCTACCGCAATCATTCCTGTGATCGGTTTGACAATCTGTTTCAACTACAATGTTGTCATATTCCTGTGCGTAATAAACCAGTGCTAACATCAATGTCAACAGTTCCGCCCTCAGCGGAGTAACCATAGGAATTGCAAAAATTATAGCCGAAACCAGCTGACCTTGATCCGCACGCAGAACTGCTCCTCCAGCTGCCTGGAATCTTCCCACCGTTGCATCAACATTTAACTTCAGCTTTCCCGTCGTGTGGCAGCGTCCAACGCATTATCCGCAGGCGTCTTGTCCGTAAACGCCGAGAAAAGTGAAGAGCCACTAAATGAGAAATATTTGTTGCGAACT
Organism: Eustoma russellianum; assembly: GCA_036186865.1. Lineage (NCBI taxonomy): Eukaryota > Viridiplantae > Streptophyta > Magnoliopsida > Gentianales > Gentianaceae > Eustoma > Eustoma russellianum. Next base: position 20,913,358 of record AP025040.1, on the reverse strand, counting down.
TTTTGCCATTTATTGCCGCACACCATGTATAAATTGCCATTCTTACCTTTTCCAACAGTCGCGTATAGGCAAAGGATTCTAAGCCAAATCGTATTGCCGCATATCCTTCAAAATAATCCATGTGGCAATCGATGGCACTATCGCCCTTAACTAACCCATTATAGATATTTGATTGGAGATACGCCACCATCGATATAGATGCGCCTTAATTGTATTATTGTTGGGCATGCGTCCTGAAAAGATAATTGCTATTTCCATCCATATTGGCATTATCTTTGGACAGCAGAGAAAAACATGATCCTGATCATCTGAAGCTAGTCTATGGAATGCACATTGGGAGGGAAATACCGTAAGCCAAACGTGCAAATTATCCACCATTGGTAAGGATCGTGACCATAACCTCCATAAGAAAAGCCGCATGCTTGGATGTGATTGCTTCCACCAAACATAGCGATACACACATGAATGAATTTCAGATGCCGTAATTACTGCATAGGCTGATTTAATAGAGAATTGGCCATTAGAATCCAGTAGCCATTGGAATATAGTGCCCGACCGATCGGTTTTGGACTCCAGAAATTCCTTGATGCTACATACTCGTTTCCAAGTTGGAGAGTCGTATATATGAGAGTATAGGGAATGACGATTACCATATTTGCGTTTGCTAAATTCAGCCCATAATATATCTGAGTGATAATACTTCCACAACGTTTGACAATCATAAGCTTTCTGCACCCCAAAAAGATTTCGAATGCCCAAACCACCCTCCTCTGTTGGATGGCATACTAAAGACCATGACTGCCATTGATATCGACCTTTCTAGAGAAAATCTACCATTTTACGATTTAAAACATTGAGCACACTTTTCGGTAAGCGTGAACTCGCAATAACATGTATTGGCATCAAACTTAAAACATGTTTCAATAGTACCAATCTTCCAGCCATTGATAACAACCTATTAGACCAAGATGTTAACTTTGCCTCAAAATGATTTATGATAGAAGTACAATACCTGGATCTGTTGATACCCTTATAAAAAAAGAACCAAGATACTTTATAGGCAATGACGATAACCGCATCCCCAACACAAACGATGCTGCGGTTCCCGAGACCCCCATGCCCACCATAATTTGGCTTTTATGATAATTAACCAACTGTCCTGATGCGTTCTGATAAGATGTCAAGAAAGCACAAAATCTTTCTAAGTTTCTGTTAGCATCATTTAGGAAAACCAACAAATCATCCGCAAAACCTAAATGTGAAACACATGGTACTCTTCCCGCCGAAAATCCCTTTATCGCGCCTGCAGACATCAATGCATTCAATCCTCGAGAGAAACCCTCCGAAGAAATAATAAACAATAATGGCGATAATGGGTCTCCCTGGTTTACACCTCGTCCCACAGGGAAAAAACATGATTGTTTACTATTAATGAGAATTGAACATCTGGTAGATCTCAAATTATTAAGCAAAATCCGAACCAACCTTGGGTTAAACCCCATGCGATGCACCAGCAAATCAAGATAATGCCAACTAACCTGATCGAAAGCTTTAGCCATGTCCAATTTAACCATCACTTGACCCCCTCGTGTGCGTTTGTCCAGGACATGAACCATCTCTTGAGCTAGCAACATTTGCTCCGTAATACCTCGTCCTTGCATAAATCCCGTTTGCTCCAGCAAGATAATCTCTGGTAACAATCGACCCAGCCGAGAAGAAATCAACCGCGTGATAACCTTTGAGATAAAATTTGTTAAACAGATAGGCCTAAAGTCTGCAAAAGTCTGAGGATTAAGAACCTTGGGAATTAATATAGTGGCCGCTGCCACCTGCCTCGGTACCTGCACTCCTAAATAAAACTCCTGCACCGCCTTAAGAACATCAGGATGTATGACGTGCCAAAATCTTCTATAGAAAGAGCCCGGATAGCCATCTGGGCCAGCCGCACTAGTTGGGCTAAGGTCCCATACGGCCTGCTTAGCCTCTTGTAAGGACGGAATTTCTTGCAACATGGCATTATCCTCGCTATCAATAACACTGGAATATGACTCAGAATTGAGTCACAGTCAGTCAATGATTCCGCTACAAAAAGATCTGAAAAATAACGTACCGCCTCCGCTACAATATCTGAACTGAGCAAACATTCACTTCCATCCTGACGGAGGACACGGCTAATGGACCGTTTTCTTCTTTTTTCCTTCACTGTGTTATCATAAAAAGAGGTGTTGTATCTCCTTCCTTAAGCCATTTGACATTTGCTTTTTGCTTCCAATAAACGAACGCTCGTTTCTGTGCAAGTTGTAATTGAGCAACACTTTGATGATATCTTCTACGCGCCATTTCAGTAGGATCAGAATCAAATTCCCTTTCACAATGAAGGGTTTGCGATTCAGTATGTGCTACCGCATCGAAAATATTACCAAATACCTCTGCATTCCATCGCTTTAATTCCTTCTGTAAGCGTCGTAGCTTATCAAAGAAACCCCACATACTGCCCACAGTTGGAAAAGACTCCTAATTATGCTGAAAAAATCCATCAAAATCTGGATACGTAGACCAAACATCTAGATATCTGAAAGCAGCAGGGCCCCGAGGATTGTCCGAATCACATGTCAAAAATAATGGTGCATGATCAGAGGTGGCTCTTGTAAGATGCTGAACCTGCGTAACTGGAAACATATCCAAAAAAGCTGGCGAGCACAGAAACAAATCAAGCCGATGTCATACACGACCTAAACCCTGGCCATCACACCAAGTAAATAACGATCCTTGAAAAGCTATTTCTTGCAATCCACAGACTTTTATACAATCATTAAAATCTTGTAAGGAGTGAATTGTAGGCGATGATCTTCCCCGATGTTCTTCTAATGTACGATACATATTGAAATAACCACCCACCAAACATGGAGAATTCAACGAAAATGAAATGATTACAAATCAGCCCACAACGGGTGTGAGCAGATATAGAATGTTGTCCATAAACCGTAGTGAGCCAAAACCGCTAACCCGACGCCAACCGCTAATATTTAATGGAATAGTTCTGCTGTCTGGATCGAACTTCCTCCTGCGCCTCTATTGAGTCCTTCCAAAAAAACCATATATGATCGTTACATGCGAATAAAGATTCTGAGAAACTCAATTGCAACTGATACGATAACAATAACGATGAATGAGCTTTTGGCTTTTATGACAACTAAAATATGCAACTTATGCCGTCGAACAAGAGAAAGTAAATGGTTGAACGATGTCTTTATACCTCTAACATTCCATATAATTATATTCATTAAGATAAAGAATCAAAACAGTTAGAGAGGTGAGTAGCCCGTAACCTAGTAAGGCGTGGCGATATGGGAACTGCATGTTGTGTACGACGTAGCAAACGAGGGCCAACGCTTGATTGTGGATCCGCAGATACCTCAGCTACAACCCCTTGTTGATTGGTTTCTAAATAAGTTGCTTCAAAGAAATTGGCCATACATGTATAAAGATCATGATCCTTCTCATCCAGACGATCAACATCTAAAGGAAGATTCAGCTCATTGTCCGAATGAGAGGAGGCAGCAATGCGCACTGCGATATCACCCAACATACAATCATCATTTCCTCTTAGTCGTGAAATCTCCTGAAAATCTGTAATCGCCGCTGATGCCCCCAGATCAGGAGACAACGGCTGCGCTTGAATCGTGGTGGAGGGAATTGTTTGTGTCACAGATTGGATATTGCCTGCATCAGGCATTATTTCACGCAAAACAGCCTGTGGAGGGTTTTTTTAGGTGTCCAGCATTGGCTTTTTCCTTTATGCATCTGTTTCTTCTCTTTGTCCTCTACTGTATTACACCGAAGCAACTGCTCATGATCAGAGATAGCAGAACCCGACTTGCCATAATCGGTAGTTACGTGGCCTAATCTGTAGCAGGCAGCACAGTATGATGGCAAATCTTCATACTCAACATTTTGTGCAATGATTCTCATGGGAGCCTGTATGTTACTCGTTGTGGCAATTCTTTTGAAATGTCCAGTTCAGTGCATATACATGCCACCGGGGGCCGTTTTGCAGCCGTAGTAGCCGCATCGAGTTTGAGGGGCGTGCCAAGCATTTGAGCGATATTAAAGAGTGCATATTTACGATGAAAATGAATAGGGAGGCCAGGAAACGATACCCATATAGGAGCAATTGGAACTTCAACGGCTGGGTCATAATCTGGTGTCCACTTAGTGACGCGCATATGTTTGCCATAACTCATCCAACGACGGCGCGAAAAACAGCATAAGTAATCTTGCTCTTGATCAAAATGCAGTAAAACATGAGTTGCGTCCAACAATCCAACCTTAACCGATCCTGCAAATCCAACGCGATCAATGGTCGATCGGATCGTAGCAAGAGGCGGACGCCCATACCAAAACGTTCCCACTAATGTAAATCTATATGGCGCCGCTAATGATTGTATCTCCTCCTCCGTAAATATTATCATTGGGACACCCTTGAATTTTTGGATGGGTTTTGATGCCATAATCGGTGGAGATGGCGCAAACGATGAAGCATACATTCACGGCGGCATCGAAGTAGCAACTAGCGGCTGTTTAGGGTTCATCGCAGTAGCAGGTATCATGGATGAGGAATTGAGTTGATATGAAGCATAATGATGAATGGGGTTGGAAAGAAGATAATTGGCAGCAAGGTAAGGGGCAACGCAGCCGGCAGGCGAATACACCGCCAGGCGCTGCAGATCGCAGAGAGAGGGCAAAGAGAGGAGCATCGAAAAATATATATATATCACGGCTTATATATATATATGTATATATATATTTTTAAATAAAGGAGCTCAAGTCTCCATATTTTATTTATGTCAAAACCATCGCTTATGGCGGAGGAATACCTTTAATACAAATAAAGTCATAGCAACACCGAATGTAACTAATGAAGGGGCGGAAAATACAGCTCCGTAAAATACAATGTGTGGAGAGGAAATGTTCAAATGTGGTATGATATGCCTCATCAAAACCTTAGCAGGCAAAACCACCCTTGCGGATAAAATCCTGCACGAAGAAAAAAGAGTACATATTTACCACATTTGAATCATGTAGCACAGAATGAAAAGACAGCTCCAACTCCATCCATCCATGCAAGCTCACGCAAAAGCCACTGACAACGCCCGCGAGTATCCATGTAAAAACAGAAGGTCCAATATCAGAAAGCAATATAATCCAAGAAAGAAATAAGAGCATGCATAGCCAAGAGCAGTAGATCGTATCGAATCTGCTTGCACTCCGTAGAGAGCAGGCAGAATATGTATAGCATAGCCAATCCATATGGAAGACAAACAAAGATAGCACGGGGAAGATGGCGTTCATGCAAGCCGAAGTGTGGTAGTGGTAACGTTAAGAGTGACGGAACTACGAACCAACAGAGGAAGTGTGTGCCGAGTATAATAACCCATCATAGGAGTCATCAGTCCACGCTGCGCTAAATAATGTGCTGCCATATTGGCCTCCCTGAAAACATGTTGTACGTCATACTGCGTATGCAGCTGTAGCCTCCAAAGCATGCAAAGATAATAACCCGCATCAGCAGCATTGTGCCGATAAAGCAGCTGTGTCAACTGGTGACAATCCGTCTCCAGAATAACACGACGATGTAGTGGCAAAAAATAAAGCAACCCAAATAGTGCTGCTTGAATTTCAGCAACTAGAGGGGGCATGGCGGCAGCCTGAAAGATACTGCCACAACACATACGCCAGAGCTATCTCGCAGGATTGCCCCTCCTGCAGCATAAGTACGACCAACTGCCACATCATTATTGAGCTTCATTCAACCTGAAGGAGGAAAGAGCCACCAGACCACTATGGCACGTTTCGAATGAAGAGGTGATAACAAATGTAAATGTGTTAGTTTGCCAACATCAGATGCAAGTTTTGTTCCATCAATAGTTTTGCCCCACAAATAAATATCAGAGCGGATAATAGCAACAAGTGAATCAACAGTATAATGGGTGGCCTCACCATATGTCAAGGAAGCATATGCCCGCCATATATTATAGACTATAATACCTGGTATCACTATATGCAGAGGCCCCAGAAGTGTATTCGATGAGGCCCAAAACCACCAAGCTAGTAAATGAGGCCATAAACGCGGTGAGGACAGCAGATTCTCCTGCATGATGTCCGAGAAAAGACGCCAAATTGGCCGAGTGTATGGTAATGCAGGAAAACATGGTCAATCGCTGTGGAGGCTACTGTAGCGCCCTGCACCCGGGCCTCGTCCGTATACGGTGCACCCGCCGTACTTCACTAAGGAGAGTACAAAGCGTCGTGCATAACATGTGAAAATCCATAACATAAGCCATGGACTCCCATGCTAACATTTAACATGGTAGTAAAATTTAGGCAGAATTGAAACTTTTCAAATTAAACATGCATTACGAAATAACTAAGTCTCCAAAGTAGCAGTCTCACAAAATGTCATAGTCAAATTCCAAAGAGTTCAAACATAGCCATAATACAAACATCTCGGCAGCACAAAAGTCCTTAAGCTTAGCTCCCTTCATATTTCCTCGCCTATGGATATGGTACCCTCGGCTCATCTTCGATCCATTCTATCTTGGCATTATCTAGGGGGAAAATACAGTGTGAGCGATAAAAATCACCCAGCAAGAATACAATAAACGACCATGAAATACATAAAGAATTATAACATGAATGTAGTAACGTGAAAACTTTAAATAATAACTCATACCTGTCTTAAGTCCTGAAGTCAACTAACGGTATAGCCTAAGCATAATTCTAGATACTGCTAACCACTATTAGCTTATTAAGTCCTTAACTGTATCATACAACATGTTAGCGTGATCATGAGTTATGCAATATGCAATGCATGATGTTATGTCATGTCAAAACATCATTTTGGTACCATAAAATAACGTGTCATAAAAACGGAGTGTCAGATAAATTAACCCCAGATCTGAGCGGGTCCAGAACAGATATCAGATCAATTAACCCCGGATCTGAACGGGTCCAGAACAGATATCAGATCAATTAACCCCAGATCTGAACGGGTCAAGAACATACGGGTCCAGAACATATCATGTCAACAAACCAATTAACCCCAGGTCTGGAGTCGGGTTAGTCGCATGCTTGGCCGGCAAAGGAATCATGAAGCTTTTTAAAACATGGGACTGTAAAATTTTCATGTATAACAAAACATAGTCCCTTTTAAAACTTTCTTGCATAAGTAAAATCCATAAAATCGGTTTCATGATCATGCATGATACATGCAGTGATATGCAATGGAAGTCATGGCGTGAAATAACATATTAACCTGCATGGTTCGGACTTAGGGAATCCTTAAATTCCTATGTCATACTCATAAGCGGATAAATTAACCCCATTTAATGTATTTCCTCGTTCAGCCTAAATTTCAGCTTTAGTACATCAACTTTGCATCCGTGATTACCCTCCAAAACGTTAGGGTTAACCTAACTAACTTTCATGACTTATTCCTATGTGTCTCGAGGATTTGTCATAAAATTTTCAGATTAAATTGATAACCATAAGGGCTCACGTAATTACTTTTCTGAAACGGTTTAAGTGCTGAAACTGATCTGACCCATTTTACTAAAAATTTAATTGCGGTGAATCCGTAATTCGTTTTCCAGAAATTCCAACTCTCCCAAGTCATAAACATGTGGAACTAGTATCCTACCGAAATTTAGCCCATTTTCATATCTCTAAGTCCCCTTTCTGAGGCCTGGAAAGTCGTTACTAAATTTCAGGTTGGTTCCAGTAATTTCAGTTGAGCAGTTTTACCAAATAATTCATTAAAAATAATCCAGAAATTATATTTTACCAAGATTCCAGCTGTCGTGTCCACTACACACATAGGATTATTACCATGACAAATATCAGCTTTATTGGTCATCTACAAGGTCCCTTTGCAAGTCTGTCAAGAGAGGTTACAATTCTGCTCAATTCTCGTTTTTCAAGTCTGACCAGTCTTACCAAATATTATATTAAAAATTAACCACAGCTTATTTTACCACAATTCTAGCTGACATCTATACTACACTCATGGGGCTAGGTGTTTGCCAAAATCAGATTTATTGAAGGTCCACAAGGTCCTCTTTTAATTCGTTGAAGTCAATGGTCAATTCTGCCCAGCTCCAGAATTTTCTACTGGAGCAGTTTTACCGCGTAATTTCTTAAAAATAATCCTTAGCTTATTTTAACGAAATTCCAACTCTCACTTGTGCCACATTCATAAGGATAATTTTGTGCCAAAAATTAGCTTCATTGAAGGTCTGCAAGTTTAGTTCTCAGGTCGTTGAAAATGTCACTTCATTCAGTCCAGTTCCAGTGGTTTGCCATTTGTTCTTCTATTCAAGTCAAATGTTCATCATTCATCTTGTCCTTATGAAATATATGATTGATTACCACTTACCCTCCATTGTAACATAAATGTCCAGTTTGCATGCTCATTGTAAGGTCACCTTTTCATCAAACAAATCAGTTTGTAGATAGTAACAAGTATCACATATGCACCAAACAAGTGTTCGTCCTCAAGGACAAGATTCTCCTCCTCCTTTCTCCCTTTGGGCTGAAACTTAGGGGTGTCCTAACCATATTTTTCAACACATATTCAAGCATGCATTCACATTCAAGATTCATCTCAAGCTAATCTTACTAACAACTTCATAAAGCTCCTATCTTACATATGCATGCCTTTCCATAAATCTTCCAAGTTTCAAACAAGCATCAATCTTGCTTAGACTCACTTAGTTGCAACTTAAATCATCTTAAAACAGCCTTGAATCTTAATGCATGAAATAAAAGCTTCCTTCTTTGAGAGAATAAGCCACATGCAATGCATTGTTCTTAAGAAATCTCTAAGATATAATCTCAAACTTAGGATATTCAACTAAAGATCAAATCTTAAGAACATCTAGTCATTCAAGTCACTAACTCTTTGAGTAAATCATAAGAGATCATTGTATACTTGCCTCTTCAAGCTAAAGCTCTTGTCTTTTCTTGGTTATGGAGTGAGTTGAGTTGAAATCGTTCTCCTCCTTCCTTGAACATACGGTTTTAGGGGGAAATGGAAGGAAAAGATTAGTCTTTATTCAATAAATGAAATAGGATATATTTGAGGCTAGAGCATCTTACCAAAATGAGCTTGGAATGGAGATTCAAGCACTTCAAGATGTCACCTCCTAAGAAAGTTGATGGCTTTCACCTATTTGAGCCATGGAACCCACGGTTTTGGCATGGAGAGAAGGAGTTCATGTGAGCTTCATTCTTCACTAAATAAGAATTCACTTAAGGGAGTTTGGATTAAGACTTACCTAGATGTTTCTTGAGTCTTGGAGATGAAGCTTGAATTGATTTCTTGGCTCCAAGGGGGTATGGCCGAAATGTTTTCTTGATGATGGAAGGGTGGAAATTTTGCTAAGTGTAGGCTAGGTCTTTGCTTGAGAGGATTTCCAAGATAGTTTGGAATGTAGTGGGTTGTGATATTTAGAAGGAATTTAGGGGAATATGGAAGGGGGATTTTCGGCAGCATGGTCAAAGAGAGGGAAGGGAACATGCTTTGTGAAAAGTGGAGAAAGGAAGTGTTGGTTTTGTAGCTTGTCTTGCATGCATGCAC
>AP025040.1:20821064-20883622 GCA_036186865.1 Eustoma russellianum | reverse complement strand
TATGCTATAGATACAATTTCTTTGTTTGATACAAGAGTTGATCTGAATTGTGTTAAAACATACCTAGTTCCTAATTGTTATAGAGAACCTACAACAACTAGACTTTCGGCAACAAATAATTCTAAGCTTAAAGTCAAGTATAAAACTGAAGCCTTTGTTATAAATTCAAATACCTCTATTAAAACACGATTCTTAGTTATTGATGATATTCATCATGGAGTTATATTAGGAACACCATTTATGAATCTAATAACACCACATAATGTAGACAATAAATTTATTACTTTTAAACTACAAAATAAAAGACTTAGGTTTGAATTTTTAGAAAAACCTAAACCGAAAAATTCAGATTTAATTAAGGCATGTTCAATACATAATGAACAGGTTAACAAAATTATTCAAAGTAAAAAATTTTCATTTACAAAATCTCAAAGATAAAGTAGCTACAGCTAAAATCTAAAAATCCTTAAGAAATCCAGTCATAAAGAATAAAATACATGATTTACAAAAATTACTTGAAAAAGAACTTTGTTCAGACTCCTAAATGTTTTCTGGTGAAGAAAACAACATATTGTTGATCTACCATATACACCAGAATTCAAAGAAGAAAATATACCAACAAAAGCCAGACCCATTCAATTGAATGCTGAACTAGAACAGCATTGCAAAAAAGAAATACACGAATTAGAAAGTAAAGGTCTAATACAAAATTCTAGATCCCCGTGGAGTTGTGCATCCTTTTATGTAAATAAAGGCTCTGATACCAAGATACCCACGAATCTGATAGCTTCTAAAAGAGAAGCAGAATATAAAATGCAGATGCAGATGATATACAAAATAGATAAAGAGAACTGAAAATAAAACAAAGATAATAAAGATACATAAAACTTGGGAGTGATTAAACTCCCACATAATGTAAATAAAGAACAGAAATTTAAAAGGAGATAAGGGAATAGGATTGGACAGAACTAATTATAGCCATTATAAACAGAAAATAAAAAGGGAGAAGGGAATAGGATTAGGCGGTTTATAACTGACCAATATATATATATATAGTAATAATTATAATTAGACGGTATATAACCGTCCCAATGTATATAACAGAAAATTAAAGAACTCGAAAGAACAAAAATTTAAAAAGAATCAAACCATGCCATATATTTCTTCAAAAGTATTGGAGATACAAATATTGAAGGAATTCTAGGATTCTTGGATAGAATCATAGGTTATGGGAGTATTGAGAAGAAAGGAAAAGGAGATGGAGAGATCTAGGATAAGATCTGAGAGGTGTAGGAAGGGAGAGAGATTTCAATCCGAGGGAATAAAAACTTGTATTTGCTATGACCGTTGCCCTTCCTTTTATAGAGGGGTGTAATCATTCTGGATTTTTCTTTTTCATTTTTCTTTTTTTTAAGTATGGAAAAATACAAAAAAAACTACTATTACAAATTGTCTTCATCTTCATCTTTTGTCTTCATCTTGTTATTCCCTAAATATGAATATTGCATGATCTTTTGATATTTTGCGTCTTCTTCTCCTTTACAGGTCTTGGTGTCTTCATATTAGGTCTTGATGTCTTCATTGTTGACCAAGATGCTCAGGAGTCTTCATTGCTGGCATTGTTGTTCTCTTTATTATCTTCATATTGATCTGGTAGATCTTCACCATTGAGTCATGTCGTTGATAGATGGATATTGATGATGTTGTCCTTTATTGCAGGTGAATGCTGTTATTGGTAATCTTGTCCTTCATTGTTGGTTTATGAATGCTGATGATTTGACTTAATTCTTTTTTTTCATATTGCTAATAAATCAAATTCCTCTTTAATTACAGTAGTATCCGATGCTGACGAGGATTTTAATGATTGCATATAGGGAGCAAAGAGTTCCAGAATTTGTTTCATTTCCTTTTGATTTTTGGCAGATGCCAACTGGGCCTGCATCCTCTGCTTCATGATTAAGAAATTTTCATCTCCTGGTTTAACTAGGGGCACAGGAGTCTTCATTTTTGAGTTCTAGAGGGTGATTTGTTCCATAGCCTTAGAGGGATTAAGGCTATTTGGTATATTGAAGGTCATCCACCATTTGATGTAGAATTCTCTTTTTATTGGAGGAACCATATTCGTCGTGTATTCAACCCGCCATTGCATAATCCATGGCAGATAGAACTTCATATGAAATATGAGGAGTCTGGGAAAGCATTTTTCTTCTTCGGTAGGGTTATAAGTTTTTCAGAAAATATCAAAAGATGTTTTCACTGAGTCTTGGCCAATGCAAAAGCTAGAGATCGAAAGAAGCAAGGCCTGGAGACGTGAAATTATAAAGGGAGAAGATGGACATGTTTTAGTCAAAGTACAAGACATGAAGGGGCAATGGCAGAAATATTTTTACAACCTTTTTAACAGCGTAAGGGTCGACCACGAATAAAGAGAAAGCATCACTACACAAAAACGACCACATAATACCTATGATTGTCGCAGCATCACACAAGGAGAAGTGAAGATAGCACTTAAGAAGATGGGAAGAGCTAAGGCAGTTGGCATGGATGACATACCTATTGAGTCCTGGAAGTGTTCAGGAGAGGAAGGGGTTAAATGGTTAACGACACTGTTCAACCTTATTTTCAACACAGAAAAAATGTTAGATGAGTGGAGAAGGAGTATGGTGGTCCCTGTATATAAGAAAAAAGGAGACGCACAATATTGTGGGAATTACAGGGGATTAAATTGCTAAGTCATACTATGAAGTTATTGGAGAGAGTAATCGACACTAGGATTAGGGGAGACACTCAGATTACAGTGAACCAATTTGGTTTTATGCTAGGACGGTCAACTACGGAAGCAATACACATTCTAAGGAGATTGATGGAGAAGTATAGGGAGAAGAAGCGCGATCTACGTATGGTTTTCATCGATCTTGAAAAAACGTATGATAGTGTACCACGTAGCCTGATCTGGGATAGTATGGATGCAAAAGGGGTTCCTATAAAGTATATAGACATAATTAGGGATATGTATGCTAGGACGAAAACAACTGTTCGTACGCCTGTGGGGAATATAAACTTCTTTCCAGTGGAGGTAGTCCTCCATCAAGGGTCTGCGTTGAGCCCATTTCTTTTCGCAGTTGTCCTTGATGAGTTGTCAAAGCTGATCCAGAAGTCAGTTCCATGGTGTATGTTTTTTGCTGACGATATTGTATTAGTCACAGAGAGTAGACATACCTTGAGTATGAGACTAGAGCAGCGGAGAGATGTTTTAGAGGGAAAAGGCTTAAGGATTAGTCGCTCTAAGACCGAGTATCTGCATTGCGACTTCAGCGGCGCAGCTGACGGTGAGAATAGATAGGTCACCATCGAGGGTCAAGTGGTACCACAGGTAAGTAAGTTCAAGTACCTAGGGTCAGTTGTATAGCATGATGGAGACATAGATAGTGATGTAGCATACCAAGTTCAGGCAGGCTGATGCAGATGGAGGGCAGCTTCAGGGGTGCTGTGTGACAAGAATTTTCCAACTAAATTAAAGGGAAAATTTTATAGGGTAGCAGTGCAGCCGGCAATGTTATATGTAACTGACTGCTGGGCCATCAAGATGCCCTAGTCACAGAAGATGGAAGTGGCAAAGATGAGGATGCTGAGGTGGATGTGTTGGCATACAAGGCTAGACCGGATCAGAAATGAGGTATTTCGGGAAAGGTTAGGGGTGACTAGTATAGCAGATAAGATAAGGGAGGGGAGACTGAGATGGTGTGGGCATGTCAAGAGAAGACAGACAATGGCGCCTGTCAGAGCAGTCGAAAGCCTCATTGTAGAAGGGAAGATGAGTAAAGGTAGGCCCAAACTGACTTAGGATGAGCGGATTAGGCATGACCTATTAGATTTGCACCTCTTCGAGGACATAGTCCATGATAGGAGTTCATGGAGGCAGATGATTAAGGTTAACGAGGTTTAGGCAGGATATAAGGACACCTTAGATTATACTTAGGGGCTTATATAGTATCTACGCTTTGGGTGGATTTTTGCACTTTTTTGGTTTTGTTTCTTTATCTTTGTCTTGCATTTTATGTGCATATACACATTTATGACCGTTTTCATATCGAGAGCTTCGTATTTGTATTTACTGAATTTTTCTCACTAACACACTAGCACGTCATACTTCCTATTGCTGTGGCATTTATGTAGGTACAGCCAGAGCCGGGGGTCTCACTAGAAGCAAACTCTCTATCCCTAGGGATATAGGTATTGTTTGCCTGCCGCTCACCCTCCTCAGACCCTAACGATAGTTTTTGCTGTTGTTGGAATATACTGGGTATGATGATGATGATGATGATGTGGTTATATCATTTCGGCATGCACGTTTTGTATTGGTTTGAGGCGGGCATCTATTAGGTGATTTTCTGTCACTCACCCCTACTTCCCAGGTGAGCCGGATGAGGACTACGAGCACATCTTTATTGAGGATAGGCCGGACATAACAGAGTGGGCCGGTTGATAGCTGCATCTAGGGCACGAGGGGACCTTGCAGCGGATATTTCTACTTATTTCCTTAGGGGTTCTCACATACATTTAGTATTCCTTTTTATTCTAGATCCTTTGACTAGTGTAGTTACTGTTGGATCTCGACAACCCAGTACTTATCCATTTTGATAATGATGTTTATTTTGACTCGACAACATCATTTTGATAATGATGTTTATTTTGACTCGTTAATTTGAGTTTTATGTAACGTTTCTACGAGGAAAAAAAATTTCTTCATCATTCTCGACATGTAAAAAGTTGATTCGACGCCTTGTATTCTCCTTAGCGAGATACAGCGGGTGCATTGTTCCCGATGCTAGGGCTCGGGAGCTAGGCGCTACAGGTGGTTTCAGAGCCTAGGCTTCAGATACGCCTCAGAAACGTAGGATTAACTAGATCACTAGACATAAGTTATGATTTTTTGTAAAATGACAACTTTACCCCTAACAAACAAAGTAGACTTAAGTAATGATTTTAGACTTAAGTTATGATTGGGTCATGGGAGGTGTGTGCCGATGGTGAGTTTTTCCTGTCTAATTACCGATTTATCAGCTTCAACCTTTCAACTTGCTATTGACTATTCGGAATTCTTCTCATGAACTTGAAATATAGGAAATGCCTCCAAAACCTGAGTCGCCAGCTGGAAACGGAGGACACGATGGTGACGATCAGCAGGGTCAGGGGACCATTCCTCAGGTCCTTCAAGATACCCTAGCCACGCTGACTACATTGGTGGCTCAGCAGCAGATACGGATGGCTCACCTACAGTAGCAGCAGGAGTAGCATCAGCAGCAACCACCACCACCACCACCCCAGGGGCTTCGATTTTTCTACCAAGAGATGCACAACTCCCGGATACCTATGATCAGGGGTACCACTCGACCAGAGGAGGAAGAGGTGTGGCTCAAGAATGTGACGGAGCAGTTGAAGTTGTTGCAGGTCCCAGATGGCCTGAAGGTTGATATGGTTGTACCATTCTTAGAGGGTGATGCCGAGCAATGGTGGTAGGGTGTGGCACGCAGACGGATTCCACCACCGACATGGACCCAGTTCAGGGAGGAGTACCAGAAGAACTATGTTCCTGAGAGTGCCATTCAGAGGAGAATCAAAGAGTTTCAGTTACTCACACAGGGGTCTATGTCTGTAGATCAGTACTCACAGAGGTTTCACGCTCTAGGTAGATATATGCCTTCCATTATGGATAATGAGAAGGCGAAGATGCTGAAGTTCATGGCCCGCTTGAACTCTCAGATTCAGTCGTTGATTATATGTGTAGCTACTAGAGGTGTGTCGCGAGGTTGAGGTTGATCTCGAGAGGGTTGCGGCGGTCAACAGGGCTAAGAGGCCGCGAGAGGAGTTCTGTTCCGGGAGATCTGGGTGATGGCTGAAGATCCCGCGCCACCACCAGACCAGGCGATCTTAGGACCGCCACAGCAGGGACAAGGGTCGGCGACTCAGCTATTGACGATTGAGAGTTCCACCACGACGGCGGTGCAGCCACTCAGGGCAGTTGGACCGCCACCCCCAGTATGTGCATAGTGTGGGCATCCTCATACAGGTTCGTGTTGGAGGGCTTAGAAGGTTTGCTACAGCTGTGGAAAACAGGGACATTATGCTAGAGAGTGTCCTACACCAGCACAAGCACCTCCACCATATGGTGAGACGCATCAGAAAGCAAAAAGGAGGACCAACGCTCGGGTGCATCTTATGACGGACGCTAAGCTACAGGAGGTCAGAGACGTATTTACAGGTGAGATATTAATTAACCAAGTTTTTGCCTACGTTCTATTTGATAGTGGTTCCAGCCACTCGTTTGTTGCCAGGAGTTTCGTCAAAACCTAAGTATTCTGCCAGAACAGCTCGAGATCACTTATCGTGTTCAAGCCGCTGGCAATTAGGTGCTAGTTATCTCATTATCAGTACAAGGATTGCCAGTTTGAGATTATTGAGTTGGAGTTCTCTGCAACCTTAATTCCGATACAGATGCACGATTTCGACATTATACGGGGCATTGATTTTTTGGCAAGATATCATGCTACCATCGACTGTCGTCAGAGGCAGGTCCGCATACAGACGCAGGATAAGCAAGAAACCATCTTTCAAGGGGACGTCAAGTTGAAGAATTCATCCAGAAAGATCTATATATTCGCAGCACAGGCTTCTCGAGCATTGAAGAGAGGAGCTGAGGGTTTTCTGGTTTATTCTTTAAATGCCAGTGCTGAGTCTCCATCGATTGAGGACATTCCGGTAGTACGAGAATTTAAGAATGTCTTCCCTCATGAGCTACCAGGGTTACCACCGTGCAGGGAAATAGAGTTCGCGATTGATCTTATACCTGGAGCTGAACCGATCTCGAAGGCACCATACAGGATGGCACCAGCAGAGTTGAAGGAGCTTGAGGTGCAGTTGCAAGAGTTGCTGGACAGGATGTTCATCAGACCTAGTGTTTCGCCATGGGGAGCACCAGTATTATTCGTGAAGAAGAAGGACGGTACCATGGGACTGTGCATCGACTATCGTGAGCTTAATAAGATCACAATAAAGAATAAATACCCAACACCGAGGATCGATGATCTATTTGACGAGTTGAAGGGTGACAGAGTGTTATCAAAGAATGGTTCTAATCAGGCTACCACAAGTTGAGGATTAAAGCGGAGGTTGACGACAGAACCAGTATTGGCTTAACCATCTGGCACTGAAGGGTTTGTCATCTGCAGCGATGCCTCGAAGAATGGGCTAGGTATATGTATATGAATTTCAATTTACCATTTTGTATGTATAGACTCTAGCCTGACATTTTCATTGCAGGGTGCGTGTTAATGCAGGGAGATAGGGTTATCGCATACGCTTCGAGATAGTTGAAGCAATATGAGCAAAATTACCTGGTTCATGATCTGAAGTTAGCAGCGGTGGTGTTTGCGTTAAAGATTTGGTGCCATTATCTATACGGTATAAAGTGCGAAGTCTTCACAGATCATAAGAGCTTGAAGTATTTATTCACACAGAAAGAGTTGAACATGAGTCACAGGAGATGGCTTGAGCTACTAAAAGACTATGACCTGACCATCAGTTATCATCTGGGGAAGGCAAACCAAGTTGCAGATGACTTGAGTAGAAAGTCTAATCACGCCGGACAGACGCCGTTGGAGAAAGAGATGACAGAGTTTGATCTTGACATTGTCGATTCCACTGCCAATGTTCAGGCGGCCTTGATTATTACATCACCTCTGATTGAGCGAATTAAGGAGGCACAGAAGGAGGATCTGACGCTAGTGATATCTGAGAGAGGATGTTGACCAATCTGATTGAAGGCTTTCAGATTCATGATGATGGCAGTATCTGGTACCAAGGAAGGTTGTGTGTGCATGATGTTGAGGACCTAAGAAAGGAGCTATTGAAGGAGGCACACAACTCGAAGCTGTCGATTCATCCAGGTACTACGAAGATATATAATGATCTAAAGAAGCATTATTGGTGGAGTGGCATGAAGAGGCACATCGCTGAGTTCATTGAGAGGTGCCTCGTTTGTTAGCATGTTAAGGCAGAGAATCAGAGGGCGGGAGGTTTGATGTTGCCGTTGGAGATACCAGAGTGGAAGTGGGAGCATGTGACGATGGATTTTGTTGTAGGGCTCCCTAAAATAAGAAATGGCAACGACATGATCTGTGTGATTGTTGATCGATTGACGAAGTCTGCTCACTTTCTACCTGTTCCTGTTATGTCACCTTAGAAAGACTGGTGACGCTGTAGATTGACGATAATATCAGCCTTTATGGGGCTCCTGTCAGTATCATCTTAGACCGTGACCCGAGGTTCACCTCCCGATTCTGGTCAGCTTGTCTGAGAAGGTTGAGGATGGAGCTACGGTTGAGCACCGTTTTTCATCCGCAGACAGATGGGCAGTCTGAGAGGACCATTCAGACTTTAGAGGACATATTGAGAGCATGCGTGTTGGACTTCAAGGGGAACTGGGATGGTATGATCAAGTTAATTGAGTTCTCCTACAGCAATAGTCACCATAGTGCCATCGGCATGGCACCCTTTGAGGCACTCTATGGACGTAAGCGCAGGTCCTCTGTTCATCTGGACGAGATTGGTGAGCATACTATTACCGGTCATAAGTTGGTTGAACAGACTAGAGAAAAAGTGACGTTGATACGTGATAGACTCAAGGTTGCTCAAGAAAGAAGCAAGAGTTAGGCAGATTCAAAGAGACATCCTCTAGAGTTCGCTGTGGGCGAGAAAATTTACTTGAGGGTGCCGCCTATAAAGGTGGTTACACGATTTGGTTTGAAGAGTAAGATGAGGCCTCGCTACATTGGTCCATATAAGGTACTCGAGAGGGTCGGTACCTTGGCCTACCGATTAGCGTTACCCCCTACCTTGGCCCAGGTACATAGCGTATTTCACGTTTCTCAACTGAGGAGATATGTTCCGGATCCAAGTCATGTTCTGGATACGCTGCCGTTGAAGATTCGACCGGACACTACATATGAGGAGATTCCTATCAGGATCGTGGATCGCAAGGACCAGGTATTGAGACACCGGATCATTCCTTATGTTAAAGTTCAGTGGTCTAACCATACGGAGCGCGAGACGACTTAGGAGCTCGAGGAGTAGATGCGAGAGAGATACCCACAGCTCTTCGATTAAGGTACGTCAAGTTTCGAGGACGAAACTTGTTTTAAGGTGGGTAAGACGTTACAGTCGACATTTTTTTTTAAAAAAAAGAGATAAAAGATAAATATAAAAAAAGTAAAGTAATCAAAATAAAAATCTTAACCCCAAATATATCCCTAATTTCTCTCCCTCCTCTCTCTCTTATTAGCGTCCAAACCCTCTCCCCCTCCCTCAAATTTTCCCCTCAGCCGTTCCCCTCCCTAAAGAAAAAAAAATTCTCTCTACTATTGAATCAAAGAAGAAAGGAAGTGGGACGGAGAATATATATAGAAGAGGAAGAAAGAAAAGGAAAACCTAGCCGTACATCATCAAACGCATTCTTGTTTATCACTTTTAATCTACAAGTTCAAGGTAGGTGCCTCTTCCCCACTCAAACGGATATGATTCATGCATGCTTTGATAGTATATTAATGTGTTTCGTCGTTTTTATTTGTTACGTTGTTAATTTTGTATATGTTTTATATGGGAAAGCGTGAGATGATTGGTTTATGGCCTGCTTATGATTTTTATGTGCGCGTATGTGGATAAACTTGGTAGTAGGATTGGATTCGGAGTAAAAATACCATTAAAAATTGAAAAAATAGAGACTTTCATGCTAGGTGTTCTTTAACATTGCGTTTTGGACTTCGAATAGGTTCAACTAGCTCGGAATAGGTTGGGATTGCACTGGAAGTCAGAAAAATAGGTTTGATGTGCGCGTTCTAGGGGGCGTGTGGCGCCCATGCGCGGCACCTGACAGCACGTCTGGACGCGCGTTGACGTGTCCACTTTCAAAAGATCTGTCTCGTTATAACGAGTCCAATGCAACGGTTTGAGGTCAATCAAAGTTAAAACGAAGATTTTATTGAGGTTTAATGAAAATAGAACTTAATTTTAAAAAAATAATAATAAAAAACCAGGTCAACAGGCCAGTTGACCCCGTTGACCCGGCTGACCAAGTTTGCAAAATGGCTGGTCTGGCCATTAATGGGCCGGACCGAAAAAATTTAAAAAAAAAGAGAATATGCATTGACCGGCTGGGCTTTTGGACCAGGCTGGATGGCCAGCGGACCAGACCAGGCCAGTAGGCCACCCCAAACTGAATTTAATTTAAAAAAAGAAATTCTAAAAATTAATTTCTGAAATGAATAAATAATAAATAATTAATTAAAATTAGTTTAAAATTAGAGAAAAATATATTTAATTATTAGAAAATTCTAAATAAATTCCAGAAAATATAAAAGGTTAAAATTAAATTATTTTCACTTAATTTCTGAATTCTAGTAAATTTAAGTAATTGAAAATAAATAGTAGTAAATTGAACTAAATAAGAGAAAAATAGTAGAAAATTTATACAAGGTAAGAAAAATTACAGGTGGTGATAAATAATAACTTTTCAATATTCGAAAAATTTACGAAACCAAATATTGAGTGCAGGAGGTGGTGAGGTTGGGCATATGGGCCCCAGGCAACTTTGTTGTTTCATCCATTACACGTGCATTTTCATTTAGAGTGGGTTGAGATCTACAGGTCTCAGACGGTCGAGTGGGGTGGATCATAGTGTACGGGCCAAAGGCACTCAGTTATGGTGGATCATGGTGTACAGGATGGGCATCAGTTAAGGTGGATCGTGAAGTACGGGCCACGGGCATCGGTCAGGGTGGATTGTAGTGTACGGGCTACAGGCATCCAGTCAATCCCGGGATCATGCATTGCATATAGGTCTAGGGCCATATTGCGTGACATGATTCTTGTTGTGTGTGACACGTGGATGGAGCATGCATCACGTAGTTGCGCATTTTTATATGTAGTGCTTTACTTATAGCATTTACTTTATCTTATGCATGTTATATCATATTTATGTGCTATGTGGTTATATCATTTCAGTATGCATGTTTTGTATTGGTTTGAGGCGGACACCTACTAGGTGATTTTCTGTCACTTACCCCTACTTCCCAGGTGAGCCGGATGACGACTACGAGCATATCTTTATTAAGGACGAGGCGAACATAACAAAGTGGGCCGGTTGATAGCTGCATCTAGGAAACGATGGGACCTTGAGCGGATATTTCTACTTATTTCCTTAGGGGTTCTCACAGACATTTTTAGTATTTCTTTTTATTTTAGATCCTTTGACCAGTGTAGTTACTGTTAGGTCTCGACAACCCAATACTTATCCATTTTGATAGTGATGTTTATTTTGACTCGTTAATTTGAGTTTTACGTAATGTTTCTGCGAAGAAAAAAAAATTTCTACGTCATTCTCGACATGTAAGAAGTTGATTCGACGCATTGTATTCTCCTTAGCGAGATACGGTGGGTGCACTATTCCTGATGCTAGGGCTCGGGAGCGGGGTGCTACAGTTAACCGTTCCATGCGCTATACGATAAAACATAATGTCCACGTCCATTTTCTGTAATCTGTCTGTACATATCATTTCAATAAAATATTTAAAACATGTCATTTCATATGATGGTTATAACACTTATCTTAACGTAAGAACTATACCGCACGACATACCAAATGATTCCCCATATAGTCATCATGTACAAATATGAATTCCGATGAGTCCACATAGTGTTACATCATATGTACATGCCATCTAATGGTGACGTCGATAGGGTGGAGATCCCTTGTCCTAGACAATGTGTTACATTCAGCCAAACTGTCTGTAACTGTAGGGTACTATGCCCATCATACCAACCTCTCCTAGGTTCCAATGTCATGCAGGCCTCCGGTCATCGATATTGTACTGTATGCCCCTGAGACAACCAGACCAGAATTTTGTCAAGACGGCTCTCCATGATCATCGCATAAGATATAAACATGTGTCGATGGAATCAATTGTCTCATCGCTATGGTTCATTATGTCTGAAAAACTTTTTAAAACTTTTCGTGAAATGCAAAAATTTATGCAAATGCTTCAATCTTTAATCCATTCAACTTATATAGGTACTTCAATGTCCTCATATCATCATGTACTTGCAACTTACTACATATGCACTTAATCTATGTCTTAACTCATGAAAATTCTCTTTCTTTTTCTCTATCTCACTCTCAACAAAAATAGCCCACTTTTGTACAAATTTCTCTATCAACATATTCTTAAAATATCCATCTTATACTTAGCAAAAAAGGCCAAAAACCCTAATTTAGTATTCGTTTCTATATACTTTCATATTTCGTAAACGTATATGTAAAGTAATCATATTTCCTATCATACACTATTTTGTACATCTTTATATTCATAAAAATCTACCAAGTGATTTATTCCATGTCAATATATATATATATATATGCCGTGTGTATATATGCCAAAATAGCCCTTCAGTCGAAATACATATATGCATATATATAATTGCCTTTTTATGTAGCACACTTCTTTATTCCATATTTTAGTCTTGTGACAATTTCTTGTCATGACATACATAGTTATATTTATAACATGTCATATAGTTTATTCTTTCTCTTCATTTCACCATTTTGGCCGAATATATATATATATATATTGGGTACATGTCACATAAATCCTTTTCTTTTTCACCTCTTTAACTCATATCTTGGTTTCTGTATTTATTCCAACTATATGCATATTATTTTCCATCAACATAATCACTTGCAATAACATCATAAAATACATACTTACAAAATGATGAAAACCATGAAAATAAACTAAGTAGGCTAACACACTCTACCTTGGCCGTGTGTGTCGTCATCATCATCCGGATCCAGTATATTCCAACGATATCAAAATCTATCGTTAGAGTCTGGGGAGGGTAAGTGGTAGGCAGACAATACCTCTACCTTGGCCATGTGTGTACATGTATGTAATAGACATGGTGATCATCAAGAAACACATAAAAATCATAAAAAACACATAAGTGATGATCTTCATGGAAAACATATTAACACATGCATAAAAATGTCCTCTTAGTAATCTTTTCCTAACATGTCATATGTCCTCATTTTCTTTCTTTAACTTGTACAGATATTACATATGAGTGTTCATTTCATATTATTTGTACATATAGTCCATTGTTGTTCATGTTGGCCGTGCATGTACACATACATTATATCATCATATCTACATCACTTATGAACATAGTTTTCTACATGTCCTTGATACAAAAGTATTGAACATACATCATGAATGATCCAGCTTTATATTAACATATATACTTAGATGTTTGAAAATCCATGAAGGATCTAGTAAGAGTACTTGCTTTATCACTTAACCTTAGTATGAAAGTGAAGATTCCTGCACTTTGGTTGAAGAAAACCTTCTCCTTCTTCCTTATTCATGGCCACAGTTTTTACACCAAAAATGGAGAGTTAGTAAGCAACCTATAGAAATGGATAAATGGAGAAATATAAATTTATGTTAGATGATGCTCTTATCTTGCTACACCTTGGTTCTCAACCCTTTAAAAATTCGGCCATAGTGTTGGAATGAAGGATGATGTTGTGCTATTGTTTCGAAGGAATGTATGGGATGAAGAGAAGAAAATTACTCCTTGTTTATTGCCTTGTAACTCCCGGCCAACACAAGAAGAAATGAGGCTTGGAAGACTTCGTTCTTGCTTGAGAAGGAAATAGAGTTTAAGAATAGGAAAGTGTGCAAAGTGTAGGAAATGAGAACAGAAAGAGAGTCTCCTCTCTTTTGTAAAGAAGAGGGGATGGTTTGGGGGTGTTGGAAGTGGGAGGAAGATTTCATCATTAGCTTAGAAGGATTGACGGGAGAAAGTGAGGGTGGTTGGTTGTCTTGACTATTTTGCAAGGCATGGAGTGAAGAAATGGTTAAGGAGAAGAAAATATCTCCTCATTCTTGTCTTGAAGGCAGTGGTCAAATGAAATTAAAAAGAGAGTGGGTTGGCTTTGATTGAAATGTAAGAAAGGTGTAAGAAGATGTAAGATGTAGAAGTCTTTTTCGTAGAAAATGATTGCTAATTTGTTGAAGAAGACAAAAATCAATTTTTTTTCCTTTTTGTTGACTATAAGGCCAGGTACAATGAAGTGGGGGGAGGAGTGGTTGGCTCAGTTGAGTGGTGTAAGGAAGTGTAAGAAGACTGTAAGAAGTATGGAAGCTTTTGGGTATAAAATATAATTGTTTCATGTGGCTAAAACCAAGCCACAACTTGGCTTCTTCCATGTTCAAATGGGCAGTCAAGAGGGGGTTAGGAGTGGGTAGAATACGACGAAACACCGTCATTTAGTTTCTACACAATTTTCTACACTTGGTATTTTATTGGGGTATTTTCTAGCACAATTTCCTTCTTCCTTTTTCTACCTAAACGGCACCATCTACATGCATATATATATATATATGTATGTATATATATATGTATGAATATGTATATGTATATGTATGTATGTACATTTTTTGTGTGAATAAAAGCGAAATTTTTTATTAATGCAAGTCTCACTTATGGCGGAGGTGACCATATTACAAGAGTATATGAAACGAAAACCAATAGGCTAAGGCCGAAATAAGGAATGTTCGCCAATCATATATGATATGCCGCATTAAAACCTTGCCGAGTAAAACCACCCTTGTGGATAAAACCTTGGCGAAGGAAAAAGCGTACATATTTATATAATTGGACCTTGAACATATATATATATATATATATATATATATATATATATATATATATATATATATATACACTTTCTTGTCTCCCAATGGGTTGGCGTACCCATTTCTCGGTTGCTTATGTCATTCTTTGGCATAGGCAGCATTGGTGTGGTCCTTCACCTTTTTACTTCCTTTATCTCAATTTCATTGTTGATGTTTGGTTAACATTTTCTTGTTCGTGGCGGATGCAGGATACCTTCATCTGTGGGATGGCGAGAATTACCCCTGTTGATAGCCCATTGACTCGCCTGTTCGTGGCCTGCCTATACTGCCATAATGTTGTCTGTATCATTGATTGGTACAGACAACATGGGTATGTAATTATTTGCATTACTTTAGCAACTTCATGCAATGCTGGTCCTCTTTATCATATTCGATTAATTATTTGCATTACTATGTTTTCTACCAAATTTGCTCACATTTATACACATTATGGACTCCACGATGTATTGGAACGGATTATATTTATCCTTTGTGTGGAACTTCGGCTACGGATACTCTGGATGGCGGGCTGGATTTCATTTTTGTTGCCTGTATTCATTTTGAATGCAGACAACATTGGTATGTTCATAGATTTTCCATCACTTCTTTCGTTATATTATGCTTATGTTTTTTGATCATTTCTTTTATGTGGCATGCACGCTTTCTGAGGAGCGCTCTGCTGGATTCCACGTTGGCGATACTTGATGCTGATAGCTTCAACACGGCAGAACACCTTAGCTATATATATAGACTAGATTTTGATTATCAAATTCTTTTGTATATACATAAACCTACAGTAAAAATTTTATTTAATTAATTTGGTTTTTTGGTGGGAGAATCTAACACGACGCATGTAACCATAGTATTCCTCCGCCACAAATGAGGGCTATTATTAATAAAATCTCGGACGGTACCGCCCGTCTTTCACCGAAAAATATATAATTTCTTTTAAATTTTGTTATGTTTTGACTTTATTTGTAACAATGGTATTCCTCCGCCATAAGTGAGGGCGACATAATAAAATTGGAGATGCGGTGCTCCTTCATTTAAAACAATATATATATGTATACACATATTCATTTTCTTTTTTCTTCTTTTCCAAGTTATTTTATTATATCCTACTTTCTTTTTATTTTGTTTAAGTGGATAATTTCTTGAGTCATGTTTTTTAATTTGGATTTAAATTTAATCTAATAGTTCAAGTTGTTACCGATTATTCTTATTTAACCTTTATCGTCTGTTCGAAGACATTCGTTACCTAGTTTCGCCGTATATCGATGTTATGACATGCACCCCCGAGCCTTTAGGAGGAGAACGCAAAAGAATTTAGGTTGATGAAGATAAGGTATACCGAAGAAAATCAATTTAATCGTTATGCCGCGCTAAGAGGTATAGGTAAAAATGTTTGATACACATTAAAACAATAAGTAAACCTTCGGTAATAAAATAATTTAGGTGAATTAATTAAATAGAAATACAAGTAAGACACCAATTTTCTTTCATTCCTAGATAATGGAAAAAAGAGAAGTAGGACGTAGGTAAAATACTTTTGTCCTATCTTACCCCATTAATACTCTTGATCACCCCCTACCTAGTGTGATGTGGAAGAGTATTTTGTTTGTCTTCCTCCACCTCCATTAGCCTTCTTATACAACTTTAGGAAATAAACAAGTATACCAATCTACCTATTTTACTCCAACAAACTTTCATTTAGTCAAAGTATCTTACACTTGTCACTCATTACAAGTTCCTTCTTCCACATCAATTTTGGCCGCCCACTCAATGAAAGGAAAAGAGAAAATATTTTCTTACACATTTTTCCTCCAACCAACCATATTTCTTGCACTACTTACCTTGTCATTCTCATACCACCTTTCAATATACAATCATTTCTAATCATGTATTCACATCATGCACGAAAGACAAAACATATTGTCTTACACCTCCACTTATTCATTTTCCTTATCATGCCATTGCTTTTACCAAATTAGCTTTCATACAAACTTCCTACACTCATCATCACTCTCTCTTCCCAACTAAGATGATGATGAAATTTCTTTACTACAATAAGCCAAAACATTTCAGCCACAACCCAAGGAAATGAAGCAAGACAAGCCTTTCTTCCTTTCATCCACCTACCTTACTCACTTTATTCCTCTCTTCTTACACACAATATCTCCAACCACTCACCATACATACAAACCTTACACACAACTTATCTTCCTTTTTCTCTTTCCCTAAACTCCATAATAGAAAATATATCCCTCATATCATGTTACAAAATTCGGCTATAGAAAGAAGACAAAGAAATTGCCCTTCATTCCACTCAACCATTTATTCTCTATTCTTAGACACAAATTTCCCCAACCAATGGCCTCTCATGCATGCCTTAAAACCTTACGTTTGTCTTCCCAACACCAAATCTAATGATGATAATCTATCCCATCTGACTACCCTTCAAATTTCGGCCAACATAAGATGTGAGTAACAAAAAAAATTCATTTCATTTCACTAATCTCATTTCATTCCTCCAACTTGTCTCCACTCACTAATCATTTTATTCCTCCAACTTCTCTCCACTCACCAAGTCCCCATTTTTCTCTCCCTCTCTTCA
The DNA here is from genome assembly GCA_036186865.1 of Eustoma russellianum. Taxonomy (NCBI): domain Eukaryota; kingdom Viridiplantae; phylum Streptophyta; class Magnoliopsida; order Gentianales; family Gentianaceae; genus Eustoma; species Eustoma russellianum. The sequence continues at coordinate 20,866,219 of AP025040.1, read as the reverse complement.
CACATTCCAGTCACACTCAAGAATAAAAGAAGAAGAATATTTCATTTGCCGTTCCACTCTTTCCATTACATCAACTCTCACCAAGTAAACTTCTCTCCACTCTAACCTCACTCTTACATTCAAGACAAATCTTTCTCTTCCCCTGAACTCCTCCAAACCACGGCTTCTCTAGGGCAAGGGAAGAGAGAATTCTCCAACTTCAAGTGAAGAAGGAAAGTATCAAAGTATAGGGAATTTCTAAGGTAAGAACCTACACCATCAATTTTAATGATCTTTATTTCCATTAATTCCCTAAATTGTTCCATGTCTCCTTTCATCTTCCTCTCGAGGCCAAGAGTTTCAACCAACAGAAAGAAGGAAATTTCGTAAGGGAAGAAAGAAGATAGACATAAGAACCCCCAAGGTGAGATTTTTTTAGGATTGATGTTAGAAATATTTGAGGGTTATCCTCCAAAAATAACCATTTCCTCTTCCATTTTGGACTCTAAGCCAAGAGTACCAAGAGTAGGGGGGAGAAAGAATTTTTCCATCTTAATGTTTAAAGTTCAAAGAAAAAGCAAGTATTCTTCTTGGTTTCTTCATGCATTTTCAAAAACCTATCATCTATGTTCATTTATAAAATTGGATCATGCATGTATATGTTCAAATGATTTTTCTACTATGAACATGTAAAAAGTGTTCTTGCATGCATCCTATGTGAAGGCTTGTGTGTGATTTTTGAATGTATGCATGATTAAGCTTAAGATGATATGAGAAAGTGTCATGCATGTTAAGTTTATGATATGTTTAGGCCTAATATGTGTATGTGTGTCATATATACTAGAAGATTAGGCATGCATGTCTCATTTCATGAAAAGTGTTGGTTGCATGTCACACTTTCTTGAAAAAGTGTACTAAGAACCACACTTTGCTTCACTTTCTTGTATGTTTTCATGATGATCATCAGATATGTATTTCTCCATGACTTTTAGTTGTTATGCATGTTGATGGTCATGGTTTAGCATGATTGTGGTGCATCATAATTTATGCTATAATGCTTGGACATAAAAGATTGTCTCTTTGATGATCACCATCCCATTTTCATATATTTTCATCCATAAGTGGGGCTGTTTTTTTGCATCCATTGTTAGACATACTTCATCACCATCATTTTGATGTGTATTCGCTATGATGATGGCCTAAGGATGTGTATTTCCATGGGTTCTATCATTATATGTATTTGCATGTAAATTTCTTCATGATCATCACCATGATCACGATTCTTATGTTCATGTTTACGATGGAAACTAACATGCATGATTCTAAAAGTGTTAAAATGAAAAGTATAGTACGTGATCAGAAGAAAGGTGCTTAAGACATGTATGTCACATTCCATATAACACCCCCTCTAATTGTATGTTTATAATCATGGTATGTTGAAGCGTTGAGTGGTGGAATGGGTGTGGATGGATTTCCACCTCTCGGCCACACACATAAAAAGGTAGAAATGAGTTATTTCCATATCTACACACATACATGCGTAGGGAATATGTTTTAAATGATGGAAAAGGTGTTATATGTCTATATGTATTTTCGGCCAAAGCATGTGTGTATGTACATAAATGAAGATGTCTTAAAGTTGTTTGATAATGTGTATCTAAAATGTAAGTATGACACATTATATAAATTTTTCAATGAGGATCACGTTAAATATGTATAATGAAGCAAAGGATGACACTTAATAAGACTAAAAAGGTGCTGAATTGGTGGACTATACAACAATATGAAATGGGACAATTTGAGACAACAATTATAGAGGTGAAAGGCCAAAAACTGGGCTGTTTTGAGGACCCAAAATTGAGGGCTCCAAAGAATGGTATAATAGGTATTTCATGTAAGTTTATGACATGAAGTTAGGTGTTGGATTTAAGTGTTGAAACTATTAGAGGATCAAATAAGCCAAAACCGCACCCACATGCATACGTACATGAGTCAAAGTTTTGAAAAGAAAGGGTTTTCTCACGCGACATGTATTGATGGAAATGATTTTACCATATGATATGTTTTAAAAGAATTTAAAACAAACAGTGCTGCGAGACGATCAATTCTTATCGCAATTAATGTTATAAAAATGTCATGTTTTGAGATGCTTATGAAAAAGAGTCATTTTATAGTTTTATTGAGCATATGCATATCCTCCGAGCCACCATATTGGATATATACCTAGACTATGAGTTGACTTAAGATGACTTTATAGAGTGTGATTGTTGTACCCCGCCGAAAAGTCATATAGTACTTGAAGACTCATATAAGTGAATTAATAAAGTGGATCCTTCAAGCGTCTTTCACTAAGTTTCCTTAGTGATTCTTTCATTTTAGGATGATAAGCAAATGATATAATCAATTCAAGCGTGAGTTAGGGACTATATGAAGTGGCCAATTCATTTCCAAAGGCTTAAGAAAATTTCGGCCACAAGGTTTAAAAAGGGCCTTAAAGGGGTTTTTCCTAAATTATAGGAGAGTTTAATCTTAAGGGCCTCCCTAAAATAAGCCCAAATGAAAATTAAGGAGTGTAAGTAGTGGGCAATTCTTTCCCCAATTCTTGAAGAATTTCGGCTCTAGCCCAAGGGAAATTAAGAATTTCCTAATTTTATTTTAAAACAAGAAAAGAAAAATAATTAAAAAGGGGGCAAATACACACATGGCTTCTTGTTAAACTCATTTGGAAAGAAATTAAGCATGGTAAAGTTTTCCCCCCAAGAGTCAAAACCGCCCCCCATGGTTGACCAAGAAAGATTACCATGGTTACTTAATGTTACTACAAGGTTAAGAAAATAACTCTAGTTGGGTAAAGTAACCAAGGTTGGCCATAAAGTAACTATAGTTGACATAAAGTAACTATAGTTGGCATAAAGTAACTATAGTTGACATAAAGTAACTATAGTTGACATAAAGTAACTATAGTTGCCTTAAAGAAACCTTGGTTAGTTAAAAGAAACCAAGGTTAATTAGCTTAGAGAATCCCTTCCCCTCCCAACATCACCCACGACTAAGCCTTAGCCAAGGAGGAAAAAATCATTCCATGAACATCCTAGAACTCTCTCTTATTCTCAACTCTCAAGAAGTCACAATGGAGCAAAGAGACCTTCCTATTTTCTCCATTGTAGTACACGGCTAGTTGAGCCAAGAAAACCAAGATCTTCAAGCTCAAGAACTCATCTAGGTAAGTACATGCTAAGTGTTCTAAGTGAATTCTATGTTTCAAAGAATGAAACTCACATTGGTATCCCTCTTGTCTTGCCCCAAAAAAAAACGTGACACCCAAGATGATTTTTAGGAGAAGATTTGTCAAGCCACTAGGAGGATCTAACATCTTGGTGGTTGAAATCCATTTCAAGCCCCATTCAAGTTCCATCTTGGTAAGAAAATCATATTCCCAATGAAGTTGTTTCTTTATTAAGATAGTAACTAATGTCATTCTTCTTTCTCCTCTCAAAACCGTGGGCTATAAGTAAAGTTGGAGGAAGACTTCACTCCATTTCAACCAAGGCTGATGCTAAGGAAGAGCTCTAAGGTTCAAAGAGGCAAGTATACTCTAGCCAATCTTGCCTTATTTGTGAAGTGCATGCTTGAATGGCTAGTCATTTTTAGGCTATGAATCTTAGTTAAAGATGCTAAGTACAAGATATGAAAACTAGTTGTTATAAGAAAAGTGATGGTATGAGCAAATGATTTGTTACATGAAAGTGTTGTGACTGTTTTTGATGTGATTCATGAATAGATTATTTATGGTTAAAAGCATGTTATGAGGCTTGAAAACGTTATGTTGAAGTGTGTATTTGATGGTTATTTAGTCACTTTAAAGAATGAAGTTGCTTGGAAATGCTTGAACCATAAAAGTGAACAAGTGCTGAAATCACTGGAGCTGGACAGTTTCATGTGTCAAGTTGAACGACCTGAAAATGAACCTTAGGGAGGTGAAAATTGGCTAACTTTTGGTATGGTGATAGATTAGTATGTTTATGAAAAGTGTGAGTTGGAATTTCATTAAAAGGAGTTGTGGTTTGTCCTTAATGAAATTTTTAGTAAGACTTGGTCAAACAGAATTATTGGAGCTGGACAGATTTATGTTGCATGTTGTACAACCTAGAAATGAATCTTAGGAGTGTTCAAATGGGATAATTTTTGGTACGAAGATAGCCTTATATGTTTATGAAATGTGTGAGTTGGAAATTTAGTAAAAAGAGTTGTGGAATATTTCTAATGAAGTTTTTGGTAAAACTGCTCAAACAGAGTTGCTGGAACAGGACAGTTTTGAGTAGTAAGTTGTGTGGCTCGAAAATGCACCTTAGGAATATGCAAATGAGCTGATTTTTGGTATGATGATAGTTTGATGTGTTTATGACATCTGTGAGTTGTAATTTTGGTAGAATGAGTTGTGGTTTGGTCACAATTTATTTTGTGATACAACTGGTCAATCCAGTGTCTGCATGTACCCAATTTGGGAAAGTAATTAGATGACCCCCTTAAACTTATTGAATTCCCTTGGAAATTTTATGGTAATTACTTAGGGCATAGATGTGCATGTTCATGTATAGAAAACAGCCTAAAACCACCATTTTGATGGTTAACAACTGAGTTTAAGTTAGTGGTACAAAACTGGAAAATAGGACAGTTTAATGTCTTAAGTTGTAAGGTTTCGATCTTGATCATTTAGGCTTGAATGTGATGTTTAGCCTTATGAATATTGTTCCTTGGTGAATTAGCTATGTTTTCCAGGTAATGGATCAAATGAATAAGGTTTTATGACCCACGAAACTGAGGTAAGGCAGTACTGCCCTGCTGATTTCAGCAGTACCTTTGATGATAGTATGATGTTTTGAGGTCGTTAGATATTTCGGAATGTTACGAAATTTTTATAGCATGTGTCTAAGCCTTCATTATGCATATGTATGGCATGGGTTTATGAATATGAGCACGAATTGATGAGCACGAGGCTGTATGAACAGAATGTGATTGCTGGAATGTCTTTCCAGTTTAAAAGACAAGTCCGTGCATGCATGTTATGATGCATTTGTTCACGAGTCGCATAATGCATGTCATACATTGCATCATTGTCACATACATGATTTACGGCATTGATTTTATGCGAAAGAAAGATGAAAAGCGCTTTCAAAAGATGATTTTTGAAAGAACGATTCCCCACCGGTACCGTGTGTGAGTATGAACTTGGCCAGTATGAACCCACCAGATCAGGGTTAAGTGATCTGACAGTAGGCCATGCGGGCCCGGAAATAATAGACTCGACGAGAAGAAACAGTAGGCCGTGCGGGCCCGGAAATAATAGACCCGACGAGAAGAAACAGTAGGCCGTGCGGGCCTGGAAATAATAGACCCGACGAGAAGAAACAGTAGGCCGTGCGGGCCCGGATAGAATAGACCCGACAAGAAGAAGATGACGTTACCGCCTCAGATCCGGGAAATAGATCTGAACACTCTATTGTTTTACAACGATGATGATTTGAAAGAAAAGCATGAAAAGCCATATTCTCATTTTTATCATGATGCATCACACATACATATGCATGCATGCCACGTTTATGGAGTCATTGTGTAGTGACACATGATACTTAGACTAAGTTGTCATGACCTTGTTGAACCTAAGTGTGACTTCCTTAAGTGACGATCCTTGTTATGTTACGAATTGATGCGAATTACAGTCTTCTATTGTCATGCTCTGTATTAAGTGACAATTTTGTTAGGTTATGATCTTGACGCATTAAGTATTGATCATTAACGGGTATTGAATGGAGGGCATTATGCACTACTTTTGCACACTCATACGCATTGCATATGGTCATGAGCATGATATTGAGTCTATTTGCTCTAGGCTGTGTTATTGCTTATTTCGTGGCTAAGTTATGATTTTATTGCCTTAACGGCTATTGATTGAAGGGATGAGATGCTAGTCAAATGTTACATAGGTTATGATTTCTCTACTGTTGATACGTAAGGCCAAGTTGTTATGAATTCGTAGCTCCTAGGTTATGATCTTGATTGAGTGATGACCTTTTTGTATGCCATGATCTTTATTGAGTGATGATCCTTTCATAAGCTTTGATCTCGGATATACCTTGTGTTAACTTCTTACGAGTAATTAATGGAAGGTCAGGTATGTTCTAAACCGAATTTTGGGGTTCGGTTCTTGTATGTACTTTCCAGTTAATGCATGATTGTTTATGGTATACTTGCTGGTGACTTTGTCACTCACCCCCTATTTTTCCTCCCAGAGGCTGCAGGGAATAAAGTAGAGTGGATTGAGGATGAGCCTAGGGTCCCCTACCCATGAGCGCAGCAAGGAGTGGACGAGTTTAGGAGATATTACTGGCCAGCTATGATTGATGATTGATGACATAATTGAGATGGAAAACACTTGTTTTGTGACTCTCAATACTTTTGATTTGAGATGTAAACTATGAATGATCGTGTGGATGATTTTATTTTGAAGTTTTAAATTCTGCCACGGTTTCGCTTACTTATTTGAGTGTAAGCGCGAAAATCCATGCATTATATCATGGATCATGATATGTATGGGACGACACCTAGTACTCTCCTTAGTGAAGTACGGCGGGTGCACCGACTCCGGCGGGGCCGGGGTGCGGGGCGCCACAGTGATTCTTAAAATGACCATGTTCGATGGATTTTAGCATAAGATATGGATTAGAAGCATATAAAATAAGTAATGAATAAGGTAATATGGAAAATGATATAAGTTCTTCTATGACTTTATTTCCGCACTTTATATGATTATATGATGTTTAAGTTACTTGCTTCATCTGTCACTTGATTTTAAACAGAATCCTGATATGTTCTTTACTGGTACTGTATTTGTTTTATCACCCCGTCTCCCATGCATGTCCACATACATACTTGCTAGATGATTCATTATAGCTCACTCTATATTTTACCATCTTGTAGAGCCTCGAGACCATGAGATGGACCTTGTAGATGACAAGACGAGGGTAGGACAGTTAGAGGGTCCAGCTGATCTATTTGTATTTTTGTATTTCAGACATGTGCTTATCTCCATCATGTACTGATGATATTTTAGATGTATTCGGATTTAGTTATTCTGTTTGATGCATGTCGACTACGCTTTGTATGTTTTATGATGCTTCTGCTATTTGATACATGTTTATGTCAATGTGCATACAGATGTTATCGACATCTTGTACTTCTTGTAGTAGAGTACGGCAGATGTACTGTGCTGAGATCCTAGTCATGGGTGGAGAACTATAGGTGGTATCAGAGCCGAGGCTCTAGATCCACAGCGGGCAACATAAAGTAAGCAACAACAGTACTTAGGTTATGATCATAGACACTGAACATAAAATCTTGGAGTCTAAGTATATGATTTTAGACTGAGCACGACAGCCTTAGAATAGATCCGTTAGAATGGTTTAGTGAAAATGACCGAAATAACATTGCCTTTACTTAGTATCGGATAAATTAATTTGGAGTCATAACATTTAGACTGCTTCTCTCAGAACAAGAATAAAACACTCGAATTAAATTTTATTTATGCTATTATATGAACTAACTATAGAGACATAATTGTTTCAATAGGATGACATCCAACCTCGACAAAGACCACGATAAGATAGACACGCTCACCTACCTCCCCTACAGCAGGTACCATTAGCTGCAGAGCCGGTACCACCGTCGCAGGAGCATGTTATATGCCCACAGGTACATGCTTCAGGAAACATCATGCATGCATTTCTTGGTTCACCGACACACTTGATCAGGCTGTCGGGACTGCATAGGCTGCACCACCACTCTCACTACCACAGTCTCAGATGAGCAGTGGTTTGTTTTTTGGGGGAGAACCTAATTCGGATAAGGCAGAGAAATGGTTATACAGAAGCAAGAGCAGGTTCGAGTTGATACAGATACCTAATGAGATGAAGACTCATGTTGTTTGGCCATTCTTTATTGGGGAGGCCAAATAGTGGTGGAAAACTAACATCTAGCCACTGCCCCGATCTATTGCACAGATGAGGTTCTTGGATGAGTTCTACAAGTCTTACATTCCTCTGTCAGCAATTATTCAGAGGATTAGAGAGTTTGAGTCACTAAAACAGGAACTTGGTAACACGGTCTCTGAGTACACTAATCGATTTGCCACACTGGGTCGATATGTTCCTTCAACGATGACTGACCAGAGGCTCAAGATGTGTAAGTTCAAGTGTGGACTAAACCTTTGGATTCGGACATATATTGTGAATGTAAATCCAAGAACCTTTAGGGAGTTATTGAGTGCTTGCTACATAGTGGAGCACGTTCTTTTGTGGCAAAACAAGACAGATAGAGACAAAAGGCCTCGAGAGAGTATTAATGATTTGTTCGGACAGCATGCCAAATATCACTATTTAAGCGTCGATCTCAGTCTCGGCACCTGCTGCATCTACTGGCACCAGCTGTTTCGATATGCCAAAAGTGTCAGAAGTAGCATACAAGTGAGTGCTGCATGGTGACAGATGCATGTTTCAGGTGCAGAGAAATGGGCCACTGGGCACCTGATCAGAGACTGCTCAGAGAGGAGGAACGGGCCACCGGGAGAAGTGCAACAATAGGAAGGGCAACCACAGACTAATGCCTAAGTTCAGAATATGACTGACACAGAAGTCCCCCATGCCCATGATACCGTAAAAGGAATGTTTAATTACGCACTTTAATCGTGACTAGTGTTATCAGTATTAGGATCTTTTATATTGACTAAGTGCAAACTGTAGCTGCTAATAGATGATTTAGTTTAATAGGACAAGAATTCCTAAGGAATGCTTTATCAATAATGCAAACAACGAAGTCAGTCGCGTATTTGAAAGGAGTGATAACGCAAATAAGGTGTTGATAATAATGTTACTGAAATAGGACAAAGATACAAGTTTCCCTAGTAAAATTGATCAATAGTAAGAAGCGCATACCAAATGGTAAGCAAAGTGAGATACGAAAAATATTATAACTGTTGCGTTAGGTGAAATTAACATGAGCACAAATATCAAGATTGTTTCGGTTTAAACCAAAACAAGAGTAAGCATGGGTAGTAAAGAACTGTCATGCAAATGAAATTTAACTGAGTTAGATTTTACACTAGAATAAACAAATAAGGAAAACAGTTGATCAGAATAGCGCAGCGGAAGCATGGAAATTAGGATGCTTTAAGTGTTTAATTTTGGTGTACTCGGATAGAATTGGGCAATCTAAGTTGAAAATCTTACCCTGAGTAACCAAGAGAAAGGTGATTTTCAAGATCTAAGTTCGAAGGGGAACGCATTCAAAACATTCTCGAGTAGTAGACTCCAAAGATTATAAAATAGTTTTAACCACAGTACTTTGCAAATAGAAACTTTTGACCCAACATAACCTTTTAGAGTTACATAAGTTATGATCGTAGGAAAACATGTCTGAATACTAACTCGGTACACAGGTTTACAGAAAAGAATCGTGACATGTGACAGGGGTAAATACAGTAGAAAGATACTAAGCAGCAGCTTGTGACTGAACTCACAAGTTTTGAGGACGAAACTTTTTGTAAGGGGAGGAATGTTACGACCCACACCCTTGAGTCTTCAGGAGGAGAAGACAAAAGAATTTAGGTTGATGAAGATAACGTATACCGAATAAAATCAATTTAATTGTTTTGCCGTGCTAAGAGCCATAGGTAAAATTTTTTGATACGCATTAAAATAAATAAGTAAACCTTAGCTAACAAAATAACTTAGGTGAATTAATTAAATAGAAATAAAATTAAGACACAAATTTTCTTTTGTTCCTAGATAAATGAAAAAAGAAAGTAGGACATAGATAAAATAATTTTGTCCTATCTTACCCCACTAATACTCTTGACTGCCCCTACCTACTGTGAGTGGAAGAGTAATTAATTTGCCCTCCCCCCCCCCCCTCCATTAGCCTTCTTATACAACTTTAGGAAATGACCAAGTATACCAATCTACCTATTTTACTCCAACAAACTTTCATTTAGTCAAAATATCTTACACTTGTCACTCATTACTAGTTCCTTCTTCCACATCAATTTTGGCCGCCCACTTAAAGAAAGGAAAAAAGAAAATATTTTCTTACACATTTTTCCTCCAACCAACCATACTTCATGCACTACTTACCTTGTCATTCTCATACCACGTTTTAATATACAATCATTTGTATTCGTGGATTCACACCATGTAAGAAAGACAAAACATATTGTCTTGACCCACCAGTTAGTTTTCATGCAAAATTCCTACACTCATCACCACTCTCTCTTCCCAACTAAGATGATGCTGAAAGTCCTCCACTACCATAAGCCATAAAATTCCATCCATAACCCAAGGAAAGTAAGCAAGACAATCCTTTCTTCCTTTCATCCTCCTAACTTATTCACTTTATTCCTTTCTTCTTACACACCATTTCTCCCATCACTCGCCATTCATGCAAACCTTACACACAACCTATATTCTTTCTTCTCTTTCCCCACACTCCATAATATAAAATTTATCCCCCATTTCATGTTATAAATTTCGGCCATAGCAAGAAGATAAAGAAATTGCCCTTCATTCCACTCAACCTTTTATTCTCCATTCTTACGCACAAATTTCCCCAACCAATGGCCTCACATGCATGTCTTACAACCTTACATTTCTCTTCACAACAGCAAACCTAATGATGATAATCTCTCCTACCCCACTACCCTTCAAATTTTGGCTGACACAAGAAGTGGGCAAGAAAGAAATTCATTTCATTTCACCAATCTCATTTCATTCTTCCAACTTTTATCCACTCAACAAGTTTCTATTTTTCTGTCCCTATCTTCACACATTCCGGTCACACTCAAGAATAAGAGAAGGAGAATATTTCATTTGCCACTCCACTCTTTCCATTACATCAACTCTTACCAAGAAAACTTCTCTCCACTCTAACATCACTTTTACATTCATGACAAATCTTTCTCTCGCCCTCAACTCCTCCAAACCACGGCCCCTCTAAAGCAAGGGAAGAGAGAATTCTCCAACTTCAAGTGAAGAAAGAAAGCATCCAAGTATAGGGAATTTCTAAGGTAATAACCTACAACATCAATTTTAATGATCTTTCTTTCCATTCATCCCCTAAATTTTTCCATGTCCCCCTTCATCTTCCTCTACAAACCAAGAGTTTCAAACAAGAGAAAGAAGGAAATTTCGTAAGGGAAGAAAGAAGATAGACATAAGACCCCCAATGTGAGATTTTCTTATGATTGATGTTAGAAATCTTTGAGGGTTCATCCTCCAAAAATAACCATTTCCTCTTCCATTTTGGCCTCTAGGCCGAGAGTACCAAGAGTAGAGGGAAGAAAGAATTTTTCCATCTTAATGTTTAAAGTTCAAAGAAAAGACAAGTATTCTTCTTGGTTTCTTCATGCATGTTGAAAAACCTATCATCTATGATCATTTATAAACTTGGATCATGCATGCATATTTTCAAATGATTTTTCTACTATGAACATGTACAAACTGTTCTTGCATGGCTCCTATGTGAAGGCTTGTGTGTGATTTTTGAATGTATCTATGATTAAGCTTAAGATGATATGAGAAAGTGTCATGCATGTTAGGTTTATGATATGTTTAGGCCTCATATTTGTATGCATGTGATATATATTAGAAGATTAGACATGCATGTCTCATTTCATGAAAAGTATTGGTTGCATGTCACACTTTCTTGGAAACGTATACTAAGAACCACACTTTGCTTCATTTCTTGTATGTTTTTATGATGATCATCAAAAATGTATTTTTCCATGACTTTAAGTGTTTATGCATGTTGATGATCATGATTTAGTATGATTGTGGTGTATCATAATTTATGCTATAATACTTGGCCACAAAAGATTATTTCTTTGTTGATCATCATGCCATTTTCATATATTTTCATCCATAAGTGGGGCTGTTTTTGGCCTCCATTTTTAGGCATGCTTCATCACCATCATTTTTGATGTGTATCCTTGATGATCATGGCCTAAGGATGTGTGTTTCCATGGGTTCCATCATTATATGTATTTGCATGTGAATTTCTTCATGATCATCATCATGATCATGGTTCTTATGTCTAACATGCATGATTCTAAAAGTGTTAAATGAAAAGTATAGTACATGATCATAGAGAAAGAGTTGAGAAATCAGGGTTTGAGTGATTTGAAAATGCATGATTTAAATGTTACGTGTTTACGAAATGGATGAAATAAGTGCTATTTGATATATGCATGTGATAAAAATGCCTTACATGTTTATATATAAATTTGATATACTAACAAGACATGCAGCATTAAGACTTACATATGCCAAACATTTGTTGTCTTTATACTATTTTAAGGTGACGTAATGAATGAACTAAACTAGTTCATTAAGTGAAGTGCTTAAGGAGATGAACTAACTAGTTCATTAAATGAAGACATATTTAGGATATATTTGGAGAGAGCTATTTGGCAACAAATTTGGAATGGAAATTTCCCTCTTCACACCTATCTATACATGCCACATATATAGATATATCCATAATTTTTTACGACAAACTATATACTTATATTCCAACGTTCTACCGACACGTTATATATATTATAAACGTACGTCGACGCCACACCACTATATACACCTCATATTTATGAGTATGTACAGGTCTTATATCATATATTACAAGTCATGTTGCCATCAAAATTATAACGACATGTCACAAGGTCATAAACCGAAAATTATCGTATCGGGTGATTATCGAAACTTCACCGACATGTCGCGTACTTACCATATAAAGATGGTCAGCCTATATACACCAAAAATACTCAAAAATTTTGTGATGCAAATGACAAATTCAGACCCAAAGTCATACCATGTCTACACACAAATCACCCCGCAATTTAGCCTAAATTTGTGGAGAATTCAAACTCAAGTTTCTTTTGTCACATGTGGTGTTTTTCCTTCAGCCATTGGAGCTGAATATACACCTTATTTTATGTATATTATGTGTGACTTAATATATATTACATTTCTAAGAATTTTGATTGTCATCGGAGAAAAATCGCATAATCGACAAAAGTTAAAAATTCGGTTTTGTGCATTTCTACATGGTTGGATCTTTTTGGTCTTGATATCACATGTATCTAGACGCATTTTACATATTCAAGACATATTAGAGTGTTCTAGAAAAATCAAATTAGGGCTGATTGCAATTTACCATGTATGTGAAGATTATGCATTATTTGACAAAGTTTACATAAACAGAATTCAGCACATGTGCAGCTGAATATTACACGCCTATTACAACTTGTTGGAGCTTAGGTGGAGCTTATTTGGAACTTTAATGTGGAGGATATGTCACACATGATTGGTGACATTGAAGAGGGCAACACACAAGGAAACAATTGAAAATAAAACACATGCTAAAATTTCTGCGCATGTGTTTGTAGCCGAATTTTTGCATCTCTTTGTCTTCAATTTTATTCCAAAATTTAAGGGGGATCATGTCATGATTATTTGGAAGTTAAACACCCTTATTTTAAGCACATGTTTCAGATTTTTAAGAAGAATTTCCAGCTCATTTAAGGAGTTCCAAGGTGGATTAAAGATGGCCTATCAAGAAGTGACAACTAGATGAAGACAAGTCATTCGTCCAATCGTGTCGCACCAAGTAAGCAAGGTTGTGTCATCATTTAGATAAAGCAATCTTTCAAAGGTATTCAAGAAAATTTTCAATAAAGACTCTAACCTTAGGTGCAGCCAGCACACTATAAAAAGGGGCAAGATGGTACAAGACAAGGCTAAGCAAAGTGCATATTCTTACAAGTTCAAAGCAAGACTACTCTCTTCTTCTTCCATTCTTTTCTCTTGCTCTTAGCATCAATCCTATCATACATATCTTCAATATACGATGTAGGCTTTGTGTAAACTACCCACATACGTTCGTCTCGTATAAAAAGTTGATCAAGGTGTGATCAAGCCTTCATTTGTTCGGTGGTGGTGTTCGTGTTGTTGTGTTTGTTTGTTTGTTTGTAAAAGGGTAGAGTTGGTATTTAACTCCAGTCACCCTTGTGTCAAGGTATCATTTATGATTAGTGGATACCGAGGAAGGTGTCCTCAAAGAATGGAGTAGGTTGTTTTAATCGAACTAGTATAAAAATCTAGGTGTTCTTACTTTTTAGCACTTTTACTTTCAGTTCTTGTTTTCTGCATTGTTTTCATTAGCACGTTAAGAATAGCAAACGATTTTCAAAAATCACCAAACTTTGTCAAAACATAGGCAAAGGTCATTTAAAACAAGTTTAATTGAATTTGGATAAGTATAAGTCATTCAAACGTTCATAGTTCTGAGAATAGTGCAATCTGATTTTCAGATCTGCAAAGGTTGAGAACATCAACGTGGTTGACATACTTGCCAAATGAATTTTGAAAAACTATTTCAACCCTTTAAATTAAAAAATTGAAAGGGTCATATCACAAAATTTTCAGATCATTTGGAGTTGTAAATTAATAGGAATAAATTTTTCATTTTGAAGAACAGTTTCTGGCAGATTGACACAATCTGAGTAAAAAAGTTTTTTCAAGGCCTTATACTTTGAATTTTAGTCTGAAATTTTTATGGCACATACATAACATAGAAAAGTACTTTGTCACCAAATTTCACAATTTTTGGAAGTTTATAACCTGATCATCTAGTTAATCAAATATCATGTCTGAAAACAAAATCTGTTTTCAGAAGTGGGTAATTGGTAACAAAAAGTTTTAAAACCAACTTTTTTTGCACCCACTATTCAACCCCCTTCTAGTGGTGCTATAAAGATCCTACAAGTGGTATCAGAGTGCAAGCACACTCACAACAAGAAGAGTTAACAATCTTTGTGAGATCGCATCCACTAGCCATAAAACTAAGCAAGAAGATATGTCAAGCCAAAGACCTCCACCTTTTGATAGAGAGGTAATTTCTGATTGACTCCAATTGTGAACCATTGTATTATGATTTATATGTTCAATATCTTGAATTAAATAATTTTGCTAATACTCTTGCAAAAGAAAAGAAACGTTTATTTGAAGACAAGAAATTGTTAGAATCCTCTAACACAAATCTTGTATCTCAATTAAACGATTCAAAAGAGGAGTCATCTAATTTGATTGTTTCATTGAGATCTGAATTCAATCCTTGAAATCCGAAAATGTGGTAATGAAAGCCGAGATCTCAGATTTGAGATCAAGAAACAAAGATCTAGAAAAGACGGTAAAACAATTCGATAGAGGAACTTCCATGTTAGATCGTCTCATTTCTTCACAAAAACATGTAAATGACAAAACCGGATTAGGGTATACTGAAGATAATCAGGTACAAAACAATTCTACAAATTTTTTTATCTTTATCTAAGCAACAACATGTATTTAAAACGATCGTAAAGCCTAAGAAGGCGACATACAATCTAGCTAGCCCCACGTTACGTCTCATCGCACTACTTCTTTTTATCACATGCAAAATATAATCATCTACCATATAGATATGAAAAGAAACCATTGATGCATACATGACATTCATACAACACAAATGCATCTAGATCATGCACCATGCACACTAACACAAATGCATGTCAAAAACAAAAATCTTATTATGCTCATAACGATATTCTCTGCCATAGGCCAAATAGACATGCCCCTAACATTTATTATATTGCTTCTTCATCTCGTTTTTTACCTTTTGTAAGACCGAGAAAGGCCACCCAAGTTTTGGTACCAAAAGGTACTCTTTCGAAGGGTTGAATCACTAATCCTTAAGGACCCTAAAATAAAGGGTACCTACATGAGTGTTCACTTTGCAGGGATGATATAAAACAAGAGACGAAGCAAACATGTGGTATCACACTATGATGCTGTAAAAAGAATATTTCGATAGAAAAAGCAAACAAGTGGTATCATGACGGGAAATCTGAGTCTATCCTCAAAGTTGAAAAAGGTTACAGAAGGAGGATCCGTAACTTTTGGAGATGACAAACGAAGGTATACATTTCAGATTTCCAATATGCTCTTGGTAAAGAAACATGTCCTATAACTTGTTTGGCATATCACAATCTTTTAATGGTTTTGATCAGAATCTATGACATAGAAGAAAATAGCATACACGATGAATATGACACTAAAAATGCATGATTTCTATTATAAATTGCTCTTTCTTTCCATTTCTAATAGTTCTTTTGATGAGTTTTACAAAATAAAGGGGGAGAGAAAATCATGATTTACGGGAGAGAGAAGCATGATTTAAGGGGGGAGAGAGAGATAAAGTTAAGGGGGGGCACGATAGCACGATATTATGAAATTCAAAATTTTCAATTTATGCATAATTGTGGGGGAGTGATCACATTTAAATAATGGATAAATGTTATTTTGAAAATAATCAAAAGGAGAAGATTGTTGAGAAATCAGGGTTTGAGTGATTTCAAAATACATGATTTAAACAATACGTGTTTATAAAATGCATGAAATAAGTGTTATTTGATATGTGCACGTGATAAAAATGCCTTACATGTTCATATATAAAGTTGACGTACTAACAAGCCATGAAGCGTTAAGTCTTACATCATATGGCAAACATTTGTTGTCTTTATACTATTTTCAAGTGTCCTAATTAATGAACTAAACTAGTTCATTAAGTGAAGTGCTTACGGAAATGAACTAACTAGTTCATTAAATAAAGACATATTTAGGATATATTTGGAGAGGGCTATTTGGAAACAAATTTGGAATGGAAAGTTCCCTCTTCACACCTATCTATACACGCCACATATATAGATATATCCATATTTTTACGAAAAACTATATACTTATATTCTGACATTCCACCGACACGTTATATATATTATAAACGTACGTCGACGTCACACCACTATATAAACCTTATATTTATGAGTATATACAGGTCTTATATCATATATTACAAGTCATGTTGCCATCAAAATTATAACGACATGTCACAAGGTCATAAACCAAAAATTGTCATACCGGGTGACTACCGAAATTTTACCGACATGTCACGCACTTACCATATAAATATGATCAGCCTATATACACCAAAAATGCTCAAAAATTTTGTGATTCACATGAGAAATTCAGATCCAAATTCATACCATGTATACACACATAAATCACCCGCAATTTAGCCTAAATTTGTGGAGAATTCAAACTCAAGTTTCTTTTGTCACATGGGGTGTTTTTCCTTCAGCCATTGGATCTGAATATACACCTTATTTTATGTATATTATGTGTGATATAATATATATTACATGTCTAAGAAGTTTAATTTTTAATCGGAGAAAAATCGCAGACAAAAGTGGAAAATGCGGTTTTGTACACTTCTACATGGTTGGATGTTTTTGGTCTTGATGTCACATGTATCTCGACACTTTTTTACATATTCAAGACATATTAGAGTGTTCTAGAAAAATCAAACTAAGGCTGATTGCAACTTACCATGTATGTGAAGATTATGCATTATTTGACAAAGTTTACATAAAAAGAATTCAGCCCATGTGCAGCTGAATATCACACACCTATTACAACTTGTTGGAGCCTAGGTAGAGCTTATTTGGCACTTTAATTGGTGGAGTTTATTCCACACATGATTGGTAACATTGAAGAGGGAAACACACAAGGAAACAATTCAAAATAAAACGCATGCTGAAATTTCAGCACATGTGTTTGTAGTGGCCGAATTTCTGCATCTCTTTGTCTTCAATTTTATTCCAAAATTTAAGGAGGATCATATCATGATTATTTGAAAGTTAGCAACCTTTATTTTGAGCACATGTTTTAGATTTTTAAGAAGAATTTCCAGCTAATTTGAGGATTGGCAAGGTGGATGAAAGATGGTCTATCAAGAAGTGACAACTAGGCGAAGACAAGTCATTCATCCAATTATGTTGCCCCAAGTAAGCAAGTTTGTATCATCATTTATACAAAGAAATATTAAAAGGGCATTCAAGACAATTTTCAAGGAAGACTCTAAGCCTAGGAGCGGCCAACACACTATAAAAAGGGGCAAGATGGTGCAAGACAAGGCTAAGCAAAGTGCATATTCTTACAAGACTACTCTCTTCTTCTTCCATTCTTTTCTCTTGCTCTTAGACTCAAGCCTATCATACATATCTTCCATATACGATATAGGCTTTTTGTAAACCATCCATATACATTCATCTCGTGTAAAAGGTTGACTAAGGTGTGATCAAGCGTTCATTGTTCGATGGTGGTGTTCGTGTTGTTGTGTTTGTTTGTTTGTTTGTAAAAGGGTGGAGTTGGTGTTTAACTCCAGTCATCCTTGTGTCAAGGTGTCATTTGTGATTATTGAATACCGAGGAAGGTGTCCTCAAAGACTGGAGTAGGTTTAACCAAACCAGTATAAAAATCTCGATGTTCTTACTTTTCAACACTTTTACTTTCAGTCTTTGTTTTCTGCATTGTTTTCATTAGCATGGTAAAATAGCAAACAATTTTTAAAAACCACCAAACGTTGCAGAACCATAGCCAAAGGTCTTAGCTTTCATTTGAAACAAGTTTCATTGAATTTGGATAAGTATAAGTCATTCAAACATTCATAGTACTGAGACTAGTGCAATCTGATTTTCAAATCTGCAAAGGTTGAGAACATCAACGTGGTGTACATACTTTCCAAATGAATTTTTAAAAACTGTTTCAACCCTTAAATACACATTTTAAGGGTCATATCATAAAAGTTTCAGATCATTTGGAGTTGTAAATTAATAGGAATAAATTTTTGGTTTTGAGGAACAGTTTCAGGCAGATTGACACAATCTGAGTAAAGACGTCTTTTCATTATACTTTGAATTTTAATCTGAAATTTTTATGATAAATAACATATGAAAGTACTTTTTCACCAAATTTCACGATTTTCGGAGGTCTATAACCTGATCATCTAGTTAATCCAAAACCGTGTCTAAAAACCGAATCTGTTTTCAGAAGTGGGTAACTGGTAACAAAAAATTTTAAAAACCAATTTTTTCTGCAACCACTATTCAACCCCCCTCTTCTAGTGGTGCTATACAGGTCCTACATAAAGGTGTTTAAGACATATATATCAGATGCCAAATAACACTCCATCAAATTGCATGTGCATAATCATGGTATGTTGATATGTTGAGTGGTGCAATGTGTGTGGGATGGATCCCCACCTAGTGGCCACACACATAAAAAGGTACCAAATGATTTATTTCCATATCTACACCTGTACATGCACAGGGAATATGTTTTAAATGATAGAAAAGGTGTTATATGTCTATATGTATTTTCAGCCAAAGCATGTGTGTACGTACATAAATGAATTTGTTTGATGATGTGTATCTAAAATGTAAGTATGACACCTTATATAAATTGTTCAATGAGGAACATGTTAAATATGTATAGTCAAGCAAAGGATGATACTTAATAAGACTAAAAGGGTCTGATTTGGTGGACTATAAAACAATATGAAAATGGGACAATTTGAGACAACAATTTTAGAGGTGAAAGCCCAAAAATTGGGCTGTTTTGAGGACCCAAAACCGAGTGCTCCAAAGAAGGGTAAAAAGGGTATTTAACATAAGTTTATGACATTAATCATAAGTTAGAGGCTTGACTTATGTACTGAAATTATTAGAGGATCAAATGAGCCAAAACCAAGCCCACATGCATACGTACATGAGTGAAAGTTTTGAAACAAAAAGATTTTCTCACATGACATGTTTTGACGAAAATGATTTTACCACATGATATGTTTTAAAAGAATTTTAAACGAACCATACAACTAGATGATTGATTTCGATGACACAATTATGTATATGATGATGTGATCCATAGTATATGACGATATGATTCGTAGTATATGATATACGTTGATATGATATGATTAGATGCCAGAATGACAGCAGGTGGAAGAGAGAGGATGTCAGTGGCATACAATACGTTACAATTACCAGAGGCTGTCATGATGCTGGAACCTAGGAGAGGTTTGTGTCATGGGCATACATGTTCCCTACCTTATTTGGTTGACTGTAACACCTTGTCTAGGACAACGGATCTCTGCCCTACAGATGTTACAGTTACTTCTATATGCGTATGATGTAACACTATGTTCGGAACATGGGATTCATATTAGCATATGCGACTAGACGTGAAATCAATCGGTCTGTCGCGCATATCATTCGTACATGAAAATTGTTATAGCCATGTATTGGAAACAGTCTTTAAAAGAAAGTTATGAAAATGTTACATTTTGAGATGCTTATGAAAAAGATTCACGTTACAGTTTTATTGAGCATATGCATATCCTCTAGGCCACCCTATTGGATACATACTTAGACTATAAGTAGACTTAAGATGAATTTATAGAGAGTGATTCCTGACACGAACATGTTCGATGGGTTTTAGCATAAGATATGGATTAGAAGCATATGAAATAAGTAATGAATGAGGTAATATACAAAATGATATAGGTTCTTCTCTAACTTTATTTCCACACTTCATATGATTATATGATATTTAAGTTAATTGCTTCATCTGTCACTTGATTGTAAACGGAGTCGTGATATGTTCTTTACTGGTACTGTATTTGTTTTATCAACCCATATCCCATGCATGATCCACATGATGAACATGGACGGACATACTTACTGAGCGATTCATTATCGCTCACTCTGTATTTTTACCATCTTACAGAGCCTCGAGACTATGAGTTGGACCTTGTAAATGACGAGCTGAGGGTAGGATACCCGTGAGCAGTTAGAAGGTCCAGCTGATCAATTTCGTATTTTTGTATTTCAAACATTTACTTATCTCCATTATGTACACATGATATTCAGATGTATTCGGATTTAGTTATTCTGTTTGATGCATTTCAATTACGCTTTGTATGTTTTATGATGCTTCCGCTATTCGATACATGTTTATGTCAATGTGCATATAGATATTATTGATGCCTTGTACTTCTCGTAGTAGAGCACGGCGGGTGCACCGTGCCGAGACCCTCGTCCTGAGTGGGGCTCTACAATCGATGTCTTAGGTAATTTATTGTCTGGTTATTTCCGAGTGTTTCTAACCTCGATATTATATCTTAGACTATTTTGTATTATCTTAGACGATAATGAAATTCGGAGTGTGACCTAATAATGTGAACCCGTTATATACGATCAATGTCTTATTAAATTTCTATTCAAGGTTTTATTCAACAAAAATTTTATCGATATCGAACTTTTTTTTCTTTTTTAGTGTCTTATTGCCTTTTTTACCGACCCAGAAATGCAGGTCGTATCAATATGAGAAACCAAAAGTGATGAAAGGGATTGAGCCAAAGAGAAACTGAGGTTTACCTTGGGCAATCTTTAGTTAATCTTAGACTTTGCCAATTTGATTCACTTATAGTTCAATCAAGTTTTTAATCCAATTGTGTTCGAGCCTTATGTATGTGTTAAGTCTTTTTGAGGCTAATGTAGGGGTTGTTTGATGGGTGTAGGCGACGACTGTTAATTCAAGAACCAAGATGAGCGCAAGTCTTGAAGATTTAGTTTACTTAGTGTCTCTTCCCCTTCTTGTATCCTTTGCTATCTCTTTTTTTGTACGCCCTTTTCTGTTTTTTATACGAAACTATTTTTTACTAAGGGCATAATAGTAATTTCACATTGTCTAGGATTTTTCTTGTAACCCTTGTGCTTGGAACCTTCAACTAGCGTTGTCTTGTGCTTCCTTGAATCTTCTTGGTTTGGTTCTTAGATTTGCTTGAAATGTGATTTAAGGCCTTATGGGGTACATTTTGACTTAGGGTTTTCTCTTGTTGTAGGTTATGGTATGGCTAGGCTTTGTTGTGCTATTGGGGTTTATGGTCGAGTGGGGTGTAGGATGTTTAGGGTTATGGTTTTTTTGTTGGAGCGTTAGGGTGTTTGAGAACTAGGTTTATGGTCTTGTGTTGAAGGTGGTTGCTAGGGTTTTAGGATTTCTTGATATGGGCTGAGGCTTGAGGTGAGTATAGAGTATGGTTTTAAGCAAAAATTAGGGTGTTGTTGCGTTGGGGTAGGGGGTACGACTAAGGTTAGAGAAGTAGGATTGCAAGGCTAGTGTTTGAAGAAAAATTAGGTTTTTTATCAAGAACACAATTAAAGATCAAACACAAAGCAAATTAAGCACACAAGACCAAAGATTACCTAACAGCTTCGTTAGCAACAAGAAAGACACGATGAAAAGGTAGTTTTTTAGCCAAGTTAGCAAGTATGTATGGTTGAATGTAGCTCTAAGAAAACTAATTCCACTTGTCCAAATTTGCAAAAGCTCAATCAAGAAGCATGCAAGACGTCATTTTTATGATAGCAAGGCCAAACACTCTCAAAAGATCACAACTTTAGGGGTTTGAAGTGTAAAGCTCTCGGTTTTTGTTTGGTGTAAGCAATACGAATTTTTTTTGAATAGGATCGGACGTATGGTGGTGAAGGAAGGGGATCATAAAACATATTTTTATGGAATAAATATATGCAAAGAACGAAAGGTATAAAGTTCACAAGTAAGACCTTGGGCTCTAATACCAAATTGATGTGAATCCTCACGCGAGCTCGGATCTTTTCCTTCAAAACTCACCTTCAAGGCTTTGCACAAAGGGGTAATCTTATTCCTTGCTTCCTTCAAAGAAGCAATGGGTTGAGCACACCTCTGCAACAAGAATAACGTTGATCATGGCAAACAAATAGTTCTCCAAGACGTTCTTCTCTTTGGGCTTGGCAATTACCACCTTAAAGCTTGCTCAAACTTTAAGGATCATAACCTTGATTTTATGCAGACCAAGAAACAACTCAAAGACACAAAAGTCTTGAAGAAAAAACTGAAATTTTATAATGTGAAAGCTGCATACAAGGGTCAGCCAAGAGGCCCTTTAAATAGAAAAAGAAAACTAAGAACCGAATGAAAAATTCCTAAGTTACAACTCCAACATATTAGGCAATTTACAAAAACATTAACTAATCAAATCTTATCCTCAAGCATCTTCAAGTGGCCAGCTTTAGGTGTCCATACAAGCTTGGAATTTTCTAAAAATTCGAGTTCCTAAAATTAGGGATGATTACTTAAAATGTAGTAAGTCTTGAGAGCCTTTTAATCTCCTTTTGAGCCTTGATCCTTGATTGCTTTATAGAGACTTGCACACACGGACATGGCCTTTGACATCTTCATCAATGTTGTAGAAATCTTCAAGACCTTGAATTTGAGCCCAATATTGACACCATTCTAATTAAAACGAAGGAGTTATGTGCGGTTGAAGTTCATTCCAATCAGCATCGATTCCTTGCCTAACCATTCTCCAAGCACACGCCTTCTCCCATCATGCTCCCTACAAAAATAAAGACGCCACCAAGCATCATTCTCATCAAGGATAATAAAATGTATGTCGTGCAAATGAATCCTAACAATGACTAAATTGATGAAAATGCCTCTAAATAAAAAGCACACAAATAATTACGGAAAACACAAAAAATGCCACCATTCATGCAATGACTATCATGCCCTTTCCACCAACCCTTACTTCTTGTTTAGGACATGTAAAACATAGAATAATCACACATGAATGTAAGCACACTAAACAATCGCTTCAGTATGATAAACCCAACATATGGAGAGTTCATCTTGAATGTGCTTGTACAAGAAGGTGCCAACACATATCCTAGTTGTTTGGACTTACGTCTTGCCATAGGCCCTTATGGCGTATCATTTTAAGTGTTCAAATTGATTAAACTAATCAAAACCAAGCAATATGCAGTCTTGATTTCCTAAGGTGTTTAACACGTTCTTCTTCTCCTCTTTTTGAAGGGTCTTAAGATCCAATAAAGTTAAGACACAAGATACAAAAGTATGTACAAGAATGGATTCAAAGAAAATAAGAAACTATAAGATGTTGTATGGTTGAAATTTACCACAAGTGCAAGTTTTTGCAAGCAAATTAACCGTATATGAAACACCACCACCACCTGGCATAACTTCATACACACCTGCTCGTTTAAGCCTGAACCTTGTGTTTTCTAGTATTGTTCTCATATTTTTAACAACTTTTTGTTGGAATTTCAGTGTCCATCTGTCCTTAGCACTTATATGAGCAAGTGGCTTATGTTGTTTCTTGTCAAACATTTTCACCGTTCTTTTGAAAACCACTTGTGGTAAACACCTAGCCCCCTTGAGGATACTGTTTTAAAACTCTGAATAATTGGTTGTCAATATATAATGCCTTTGCCGTTGTCATGCGACAATGTCTATGTATCAAGCAGAATTCACATAAGGAATTCATATGCATGTTTATTCGGCGTCTTCATCTTCTCCACACACTCTAAACTTTTACACTTTGTGTTTTGATTTAGTAGCCCATAAAATATTTAGTGACGCCTTATTAGAAAACTTATCTATAGAAATTGATTGTACATGAATTCAACAATAGGATCATACATAGTTTATAACATGAATAAATTCATTGTTTAAAGACTTACGTGAAAATTCGATCTGATGTGATGGAGACTATATCTATGATATGCATACAGTGGTTTCCATGTAGGATCTGATATTGCTACTTAAAGGCTGATGAATTGGTTCGAAATCAAACACACATCTTGCATGTCTCATATTACACATTGACGAATGTTCCTAAGCAACGACCTCAAATTTTGTTTTCTTTCTTCATTAGCAATAGCATAAGCAAGTAGAAATATGCTATCAACTGCATCAACCCTAACAACAATCAATAATTTCTCATCATGCTTGTAATATAAACGCGTACCATCCATTAATATCAGCAGAAGACAATGTTGAAACCTAAGAATCGATGGTTTGATTGTCTAGAAAACTAAACCAAACACCTTCATTCAATAGTTCTCAATTCTGCGTCATGCCTCCACCAAACAATGGTTTCTTTGTTTGATGCTTCAAGAGCATCCAGATAACAAGGCAACTCACAAAAAGATTTGAGTCAATCACCATACACTATTGTCGGAGCTTTCTTTTTTCTCCTGAATGCTTTCTTGTAGTTGATGTTTGCATGCAAGTTCCTCTTTATAGCTTCTCGAACATTTTGAAAAATGTGTTCGCTAGATATTCTTCCAACCATGTTTGAATTGTCGTTCCTATGATCGGTGGTCATGTTTGCATTTGTGCATCTACAACGGTCCTGGAATATTCCAAGTTCCGACTAATTTGTGCTTGTCTCAAACTTACTCGAAGAAGGTATTGACAATACTGCATCTTCCAGTTTGTGCAACTAACATACTAAAATTCCGGCAAACTAGACATCACTTTGTAGTTACGGTTTTGCTTTACAGACCATAATCGCATGGCATTATTTTACTGCACCTTTAATATTAACCACATATTCAACTCTAATTTATCTGGTTTACTCTCCTTCCATAGTCATTCTCTAGTCCCACCCAGTCCATGAATTGCAGTGTCTTCTAGTTGGGCACAATCTTCATGAAACAGAATGTTCACGTCCAGATGAGGTATTGTAGTCTCATACTGCTCTTGAATGTCTTCCTCCTCTCCGAGGTCGTCTAAGCACCCTTCTTCATTGTCCTTGCCCTTCTCATTGTCTTCGTCATAGTCATCGTCAATATCATCATCATCGTTTTCTACATCCACTGGAATTTCCACCAGCGACTGTGACGAGTTGCATCCTATTGCATTGTTACTCCTAGATGTCCCAACATATCAATGTAATTATATTTTATTTCCCATGTATGATGGATATATTGTTTGAACATCAAAAAACATTCGTGTAAATCTACAGAACCAGAATAAAAGACACAACACGCCAGATCTGTTTACCCATCTACATCCAATTCGAGCCTCGTTTGCAAAAACTCTGAGTATGATATGCTACGCGAAACCCTCATCATTTCGGTTGGATTCGTATCGTGACCAACTTCTTTGCTTCATTGCAAAACATTACCTCTAAAATACAATAATACATAAATAAGTGAAGTTATCATTTTATCTGTTTGGATAGGATGCAAAAATATTGTTTTGATAATAATATAAGGTGTTTCTTTTAGGTTGGGAAAATTGAGATGACTTTACAGAAACACAAGGGTGCCACCGCGGTTTTGTCAAAACCACGGTGTGCATCACTATTTTGATAAAATCGCTGCACGCATCATAGTTTTG
Source organism: Eustoma russellianum (assembly GCA_036186865.1). Taxonomy (NCBI): domain Eukaryota; kingdom Viridiplantae; phylum Streptophyta; class Magnoliopsida; order Gentianales; family Gentianaceae; genus Eustoma; species Eustoma russellianum. The sequence goes on along the minus strand of AP025040.1, from coordinate 20,840,021 downwards.
TCAAAACCGTGGCATGCTTTACGGTTTCAACAAAAATGTGATGTACATCGTGGTTTTGACAGAACTATGGTGTGTCAAAAATTAAATTGGCACACTGTAGTTATGTCAAAACTGTGATCCTTGATGCACTACAGTTTTGGCAGAATCTCAGTGTATAACTTTGGATTTTTTCTAAACTTGTGATAAAAGTTGGACTCTGAATAAAACTAATGTATTTTTTCTTTTTTCTAAGAGGGACCGACACAAAGTATCTAATCTGAGTTGGAGGAATTTGAAACGCATTTATAATCAAAGAATGCAGCTCAACAGCCATGTCAGCGCCTGTATGACGTCTTTTGAAGAGGATTTCTACTCAAACATTTGATGCATTTGGAAAAGGTCTAATTATCATACTAAGAATTTTACATTTTTCACATACTACTTCTGTTTCAAAAATGTTGTCCTTAATTTTATTTTTGTTTATCTTAAAAATATTGTCTACTTTCTAAAAATTGTAATTATTAACAGTCAAAGTTTCTAACCTACCTCTTCAATTAACCCTTATATGATTTCTCTATATTTTACCTCAGGTAACAAAATACGGAAAGAATAGGAATAATATCCCACAAAATTAAGCTCAATTCAAACTTGGACAATATTTTTAAGACGGAGGGAGTAATATATAGTTAATTTGAAATAATTGTATAATATTTTTGAAAATTTTGCAAATAATACTTTATGTACAAGTGATTTCGCATAGATCAATTCAAATTGCGTTTTCAAACGAATAGATGGTTTCAGAAAGAAATATAATGGGTAAATTATCACTACCCAGGCGGTGAATTCAGAAACAGAAATTTTGAATACGGAAAAATAGCAAGCTAAAGAAGTTGAAGACAATGTGTAGAAAACTGAAGGAAGAAGGAACTGTTTTCACGCACCATCAACTATACATCAATACTAAGTATATATAATATCTTCTACTTGAATTAGAAAACCGCTAGCATGTGTAAACAATGACTTCTGATGCCAAGTTGACACAACTGCCTTCTAGCTCGTTCCCTTTGTTTGATCCGACATGTCAACTTCAGTTCAGCTCCATTTTATTCCCTATATCTCATCTACAGCATGTATCGATCACATTAGATTATATCCCTCAGCTCAATTCAGCTACTTAAGACTAGGTTCTATTTACCTTCACCTGACTCCCGCTGAAAACATCTGAGCTACTGCATTTCCCACACTCTCCTTTTGTGTGATATTGTCTCAACATCTTCAACACCTCTCTCAATTCTGACTTCTTATAGATATTACATATTCCTAACGTTGAAGTCAAGAATTGCAACCTTTGAAACCCCAATGCCTTGTGAATGAATCTGCAATCTGATTTTCAGTTTGTACAGGCATTACAAAATAACTCAACATGCTGACCATGATTCACACCCAAGTCCTTCAGTAAATAAGGCAACCACTAAACCTCACATGTTGCTGTGGCTAATGATCTGTACTCTGCTTCTGAAGAAGACCTTGAACTGTAGTTTGTTTCTTGGCTTTCCAAGAAGCCAAAGCATTACCAAGGAATACACAATATCATGTAACTGATCTGTACAACCCCCCAATCTGAGTCTACATAAGCTTTAAGCACATTATAACCTGTACTAGGAAATATCAACCTTTGACCAGGAGTTTCCTTCAAGTACTCAACAATCTCTGAGCTGTGTTTATGTGGAGCTCTGTTGGGGTGTCCAAACACTGACTTAGTTGTTGAACATGATATGCTATATCAGGCCTAGTGATTGTAAGATACAGCAACTTTTCAATTAACATTCTGTAGCCTGACACATCTGCAATCAAATATGAATCATTGTGCTCCAACTTTAAATTTTGTTCCATAGGCGTCAATGCAGGTTTGGCCGCCAAATAACCTGATTCTTCAAGCAGTTCTACTATATATTTCCTTTGACATATACTAATTCTCTTTTTAGACCTTGCAACCTCAAGTCCAAGAAATACCTTAGCTCTCTCAAGTAGAATGAAGATGATCCTTAAGCTTTTGAGTCAAGAAAAGTTAGTCTTACTACTATGATGTCATCAACATACACTAGCACAGCCAGAAAACTTTCTAAAGTCAGTCTAGTAAACAAAGAGTAATCATGTTTAGACTGCTGAAAGCCCTGAGACAAGAGGTAATTTTTAAGCTTTTCATTTCATTGCTTACTAGTCTGTTTAAGTCCATAAAGTGATTTTTGTAGCTTACAAACTGCATTGGGAAAAGGAGATTGTACTCCCTGAGGCAATCTCATATATATCTCCTGGTAAAGATCATGCAAAAAAGAATTATTTACATCTAGTTGATGAATGTGCTAGTTATTAAGAAGTCAAAGCAAGAAGCAAACGCACAGGAGTCATCTTGGCCACAGGAGAAAAAGTATCATCACAGTCTACTCCAGGTTGTTGGGTATATCCCTTTGCAACTATTCTAGCCTTATACCTTTCCACTAAGCCATCAGCCTTTCTTTTTATTTTTTACACCCATTTACATCCATTAGGCTGTTTACCAGATGGCAAGCGAACAATGGACCATGTTTGAGTAGCTTCTAAAGCAACCAACTCTACCTGCATAGCCTGCTGCCAGGCTGCTGATAATGCAGCCTGTTGATATGTACCAGGATCCTGTTCAATGCTCATGTTAAGAATGTAAGACCTGCAATGAGGTGTCAAATGATCATAGGAATGATAAGATTGAATAGGATATGGCACATAGAGTGAAGAAGACATTTGAGAGAGGTCAAGTGAGTGAATAAGATTGCAATGATAATCATTTAGGTATGAAGGTGCAACTCTAGACCTTGGAATTCTTGGATGAGGAACATGTGTAGAAGGTACAATGGCAGAATGATTCAGAGAAGGTAGCTTGATACGATCTTGAATCGTATGGAATTAACGATCGTTTCTTTCAACTCGAAAAGACACCTTTGATCAGCTCTTGCGTGGAACAATGGCGCAAACACCACCTTCTTGGACAAGAGATGTCAACGACATCTACGTCGAGCTATTCGAATCTCCCAATCCAACACGTTGTTCCGTATCTTTGGATTGTGATTCACCAACTAGGCTTGCTCAAACCTTGATTGGATCAAGCCTTGATTTTAATTTGTGAAAACCAAAGGAAAAACACAAGTGTAGGGGAAGCACACAGCTGCAAAAAGTTTGGAATTCTGAAATTGAAATTATGAGAAAATCTCCTTCTCTTGCTCTGTTTCCTACCTTATATAAGGCAATATTTTGGCTATTCCTAAAAGATAAATAATAAATCAAAGTCCTCGTATCACTACCTATCAATCTAAATCAAATCTAGATAAAAGATTAGTCAAAGCTAATCAAGGAAGATTACATAATCCAAATCCCTAAAATCTCATCCTGGAATACACCCTGTCGGCTGTTGACTTCTACCCGCTTCTAGATGCCGAATTAGGGTTTGCACTCTAAGAAAAGTTGTAGCTCATAAAATGCCCTTACATTTAGGCTTTTGAATCACCTCTTTTGGTCTTTTCTTCAAAGAGATACGGCACTCCAAAGATCAAGTATCCATCTAGTGGGCTTCATTACATTCCATTCTAGACTCCCATCTTCCATCTGATTTCGGTCCACTTTGTAGGCCGAATTAGGAAAACTAAAAAACATAAAAATTGTCCCAAATTGAGTTATCTATAACCTCCAAGTCGACTGAACCAATTTGAACCAGTACTCTGACCTGTGCATCTAAAATACCAAACAGTGTCTGGCTGCCTTTCTGAAAAATAGGGATCCTCCAAGACACTTTTTCTTATTTAGCCTTGTTACCTCAGAAAACACTCAAAATGGCCATTAGCACTATAAACACATATTAAAAGACTTTACAAAATATCCTAGACCAAAACAAAGACAACACAAATAACTAGACTCGATATTACGACGACAACGCATGAAATGACCATCTTGCCCTCCCACCAACTCTTATATCATATGATATGCAATAAACTCAAGGACAATAAAATCATGGCCTAAATTATGAGCACCCAACGCTGCCCACCACATGTTGGCACCTCTTGCACATGCCTTTTCAAGAAAGCCCCTGTGTCAAAACCTAGTTGTCTCGCTTGTCTTCTTGTTAAGGGACCCGTATGTGTCCCGTTGGAGGGTCCTTGAGCAAGATCATCATGAGGAGGCTCTTGAGCCTCACCAATCCCCCCTCCTCAAAATGATTCGACCTCAAATCAGAATCATCAAAATGCTCAAAAGGGGTAAGATCGCTAACATTCAAAGTGTGAGAGATAGAACTGTACCTGTCTGACGGAAGATCAACATAAGCATTTTCACCAACCTTTTGTAGGACCTTGAAAGGTCCATCTCCTCTTGGCATGAGCTTGGACTTCCTCTCGATAGGAAACTTAGCTTTTCTCAAATGCAACCAAACAAGATCACCAGGAACAAAAGAAATATGTTTTCTATTTTTATTAGTCGTCCTAGCATATTGTTCATTTCTACGTTCAAGTTTCAATTTAGCTTTATCATGCAATTTTTTTAATCATTTCAGCTTTGTTCTTACCATCAAGACTAGCATGTTCATTTACAGGAATAAGGAGTAAATCAAGTGGGGAATGGGGGTTGAAACCATAAAAACTTCAAAAGGTGAACACAACGACTCACTATGCACTGCCCTTATTATATGAAAACTCAATATGAGGTAAGCATTCTTCTCAATTTGTAAGATTCTTTTTATCAATGCACGCAACAATTGTGACAAAGTCCTATTAACAACCTCAGTTTGGCCATCGGTTTGAAGGTGGGCCGTGGTAGAAAACAAGAGTTTAGTACCAAGCTTTCCCCAAAGGACTCTCCAAAAATGACTCAAAAACTTATTATCCCTATCACTCACAATCTTTTTAGGCATACCATACGACAAAGTCCATAGACAAGTCTACCCATGGTGAAGAAGGTACGGCTAAGGGAGTATAAAGTCCATGTAGGTGCGTGGTTGATTTTGCTTGCTTACAGGTGATGCAACTCCCGCAAACTCTTTCAACGTAGATTCTCATGTGAGGCCAAAAGAAGTGTTCTTTTAGGGTTTCCAAATTCTTAAAAACCCCAAAGTGTCCGATTAGTCCGCCTCCATGAGCCTCTCTCACAAGCAACTCTCTCATAGACCCTTTCGGTATGCACAATCGTTGTGCCCTGATCAGACATCCACCATGCAAATAGAACTTACCAAAGGGTTACTGAAGACATGCATTGTAAATGGATCCAAAATCAATATCATCATTCTACAATTCCTTAACATGCTCAAAACCAAGCAAATGTGAAGACAACTTAGTGATTAAAGTGTATCTCCTAGACAATGCATCAGCTGCAATGTTATCCTTACCTTGCTAGTACTTAATGACATAAGGAAATTGCTCAATAAACTCTACCCATTTCGCATACCTCTTATTCAATTTTCCTTGGCCTTTAAGGTACTTAAGGCTCTCATGATCAGTGTGGATCAAAAACTCCTTAGGTTGCAAATAATGCTGCCAAATTTGCAAAGACCTCACTAATGCATACAGTTCTTTTTCATAAGTAGAATAATTCAATGATGCACCCTTTAACTTCTCACTAAATTATGCAATAGGCTTCTTTCCTTGTGCATGAACGGCACCTATCCCAACCCCACTAGCATCGCACTCAATCTCAAAAGTCTCTTCAATGTTAAGTAATTGTAAGAAAGGGGCTGAGGTGAGTCTTACCTTCAATTCGTCAAAGGCCTTTTGTTGAGCTTCTCCCAAATGAAACCCAACATCGTTCTTCACAATCTCGTTTAGTGGTACGGCTATTGTAGAGAAGTCCTTCACAAAATGTCGGTAGAAGCTTGCTAAACCATGGAAGCTCGGAACTTCTCCCACGGTTTTGGGTGTGGGCCATTCTATGATGAATTTCACCTTCACCTGGACCATTTCTATCCCTGAAGCACTCACTACGAATCTTAGGAACACAACCTTCTCTATAAAAAAAGAACACTTTTTAAAGTTGGCACACAGTTGTTGTTTCCTTAACGTGTCAAAGACAGCTTTTAGATGGTCAAGATGGCCAAGCAAATGCCTAGAATAAATCAAAATGTCGTCAAAGTACACCACGACAAACTTGCCAATGAAAGCTCTCAGAACTTTGTTCATCAACCTCGTGAATGTATTGGGTGCATTAGTTAACTCAAAAGGCATCACTGACCACTCATACAATCCAAAAATTGTTTTGAAATCCGTCTTCCACTCATCTACTTCCTTTATCCTTACTTGAAAGTAACCACTCTTACGATCAATCTTAGTAAAGTAATTAGCACCCTGCAACATGTCGATCATATCATCAAGTCTAGGGATTGGGTACCTATACTTCACAGTGATTTTGTTGATGACTCTACAATCCACACACATTTGCCAGTTTCTGTCTTTCTTAGGGACTACTATCACGGGTACAGCACATGGGATCATACTCTCTCTTATCTTGCCCTTACTCAAAAGCTCCTCTACCTGTCTTTGAATTTCCTTCGTTTTCTCGGGGTTTGCTTTATAGGCTGGTCTATGGAGAAGTGTGGCCCGTGGAATGAAGTCTATTTGGTGTTCAATGCCTCTCAATAGGGGTAGTCCTGAGGGTTCTTCTTTGGGAAACAAATCAGAATACTCCTCTAGTAAGGTCACAACTCCACTAGGTAAAGAAGTCGGTAAGTCATCCCTAGAAAACAGGAAGTCAACGCTCTCCTTGAACAAAAGCACATAAACAATTTTTTGAGAATGCAATGCATGGGTAACTTCACTAGGTTTTACAAAGAACGCATGTTTTGAGAGTGGATGTGAAATAAGTGAAGGGGATGGGGGTGTGAGGGTCATGGCCAAAGGCTTGGTACCCTTGGCCGAGGCCGTGGAGCTCTATCCCAGGCTCCCCTTTCCCTTCTTGAGGTCCTCTAAGAACCTCTTGTCGGCCCCTTTTTCCTTCGGATCATTCTGAGTTTTCTTTCTTCTTTAGTGATCCTCAAAAACTTTGAGCGGTGGTAGTGCGTGGATTTTAAACATCTTGTTGTTAAACTTGAATGAATAGACATTAAGACGACCATCATAAGTAACATGCTTGTCAAATTGCCAAGGTCTACCTAGAATGATGTGACTAGCATGCAGAGGTGCAACATCACACAAAATCTCATCTTTGTATCCATTGATAGAAAAAGAAAGCAAAACTTGTGTGGACACGCTTAACTCCCCACAATCATTCAACCAAGATAGCCTATATGGGTGAGGATGATCAATCAAAGCAATTCAAGTTTTCTAACAAGTTCTACGCTAGCAACATTAGCACCGGATCCGTTATCAATAACCAAAGTAAAACATTTACCTTTCACCGTGCAGTTGATGTGGAAGATGTTCTCTCGCCGTAGGGCCTCTTCTTCTCCTTTATATGGGTGCTTAAGATTTTTCTGACTACTAAGAAGTCCTTGTAGGCGCCCTCTTCTTCCCTGACCTCTTTTTCACTGACCTCCTCGTCTTTCTCCTCGGGCTTAAGGTTTTCCTCCTCACTTTCTCAGTGTAGTACTCTTGCATATCGTCTAGGTACATGATCTTCTTAGGATTAGGGCATTCTCTAGCGTCATGTCCCCTACCTTGACATTTGAAGCACTGATGTCCCAGAATCTAGGGGTGGGGTTTCCTGCTATGTTCTCTCCCGCCCTATTCTTTCCTTTGTCACCACCTGCTGGAGAGGGATTCGTCTTGCTTGGAGCTTGACTTGGTCCTCCGGTGGGTGTGGTTATGGTTGTGCGGTTGCTTACCCCACTAGGGCTTGACCTGGGCTGCAATCTAGTAGAAGAAGACACGTTAGTTTTGGAACCGTAACCACTTGAAGAAGAACGTACCTTTAGCTGTCTTTCGATCCGTTGAGCTTTGTGTGCCATAGAGTTAGATCCACGTAGTTTGTAAGCTCAAGTTGGAAGCTGATCTCTCTGTTTAGTCCTCCTAGAAATCGTGCCATATTGCCTCTTTGGGTTCTATTGTGTTGGTTCTTATCATTAAAATTTCAAGTTCTTTAAAAATATTCATCAACACTTTTAGACCCTTGTGTGAGTCCCTGCAATCTTTCATGTAAATTTCGTTCATATGACTCAGGAATAAGTTTCTTTCTCATTTCAAATTTCATTTCATCCCAAGTAGAAATCGGATATCTCATGGTTCTTCTTCTTATATTTTGAATTTGATCCCACCAAATTAATGCATATTCCATAAATTCAATGCTAGCATAATGTACCTTTTGCCATTCGGAGTAGTTTGTGCATAAATAAATAAGATTGACTTTCTTCTCCCACTCAAGGTAGGCTTCGGGATCACTCTTACCTTAAGAAGAAGGAATGTTCATCTTGGTTTTGAGAAAGTCATCCTCATGAAGTGGCGCTCTCCATGCTTGCTTCCGGCCTTGGGGCTAAGCTTGCATCTCGTCTATCTCTTCGTCGTAAAAATCTTGTGGTGGATATTCTTCTTGTGGCTCACGATGTCTCATAGGCGCTTTGCCTCGACCTGCTCGTCCTCGACTTCCCATGGCGACTGACCCTCTGACTTCTCCATGCGAGGTTTGCCCGTGGTTTGGTGGATACCCGTGTGCTGAGTTTTAGCTGGAAGCCCTTCGGTCCAACTCCTCAACCTTGTTAGAGATTTCTTTTAGCTTCTCCAACACCTTTTCAAGAGACACTTCAACCCTTGCCTCCTCCGCTACAGCATTGGTTGACGACATATTTTCTCCTGAAATGAAGTAAAGAAAATAAGAAAGGGAAAACTAACACAAAGACAAAGAGATTTCGTTACGTTAGTGAAAAATCAAAATCAAGGTGTATGTTCCTCTCTCGCTCTTGAATAGTCACTCAGGTTTGTGTTTTCCTCGGCCAATCCTTGAGCTACATACAACCAAAGCAAGCTTTTTAAGTGGCTAACACGATCCGATGATCAATTGCACCTTTTTGTCCAATGTATCACCCAAATTTCATCAACTAATAAGCGAAGGTATCAAGTCAAGAACAAGACAATTTAACACACCTAACTTTCTAAGAATCAAAGAAAAAGGAAACCAAAAGTTACGTCAAAGGCTGAGCCAAAGAAAACTAAGGGTTGCCATGAGCAATCTTTAGTTAACCTTAGCCTTATGCAAATTAATTACAAGTTGTTGATTCAAGTGCAACAATCAAGTATCCAAGTGTAAGGCAATGAAAAGGAAATTTATTTTGTGGCTTCAAAAGGCACGACCTTGTTGAGCTTTTATGGAACTTGATTTGCAAATAATTTGAAAACAACCTTGGTACTCTTCTTCTTGCACTTCTCTTTTTATTCTTTTTTTTGTCTTTTTTGGTATTTTGTCGAATGCCCCCTTTTCTTAAATAAGAATACAAGAAAATCTACTGTCCTTGAATTTTGTCTTTCTGAGGTTCTTTATCAATGTTCAAAGCAACTAAAGGTACTTTTAGGGATTGTTTATGCAAGGCAGCAAGAACGGTTTTTGTTTCTCCACAATTAGAGTTTTGGCTACTTTTAGGGGCTGTTTATGCAAGGTAGCAAGAACGGTTTTTGTTTCTCCACAATTAGAGTTTTTTTTGGTGGTTTGGTTTGGAAAATTGATAGCTTGTACGGCGTACGTATGGTGAAGGAAAATTAGCCTTGGATACAAGAAAATTGCAACACAAACCAAGCAATAATGCAATCAGGTCACACAAATCTAAAATCAACTAAAAGCTTCGTTAACGACAAGATTTACGAGTGACACTAGATAGCTATTTAACAATGGGCTTGAGTTATATAATATAGCTGAATATAAACCTTAATACAATGACCCTATTGTCAAGTGTATGTAAAGATTTGATCTTGAAGGGTGGATAGCAAAAATATGTGCAAAGTCCAAACTTTCTGTTGGAGTTGCACGTTCTGCCCAGAAGAAGAAAACGTAACCCCTTTTGTGTTGTTTTGACTACTACGTGCTGTGCGAAATGCAGCCTTCTCTGTTTTTGTCTTTCTTCTTTTTCTTAACAATACGAATATACCGTGAATCAAGCAAGAATAAGAAGGTTCCAAGCAAAAGTTAGAATAACGTGTGGTGCATGTGCATGGAGGGAGCAGTAGGGTGATTTAACCAAAAGATAGGAATTTTTTTTGTTAATATATGAACATGGTTTAAACAATGATCAGACACTCAATTAATGGAGAAAAGGAATTGACAACAATAAAAAGGATGTGGTTCAAGAATAAAAAAAACCTTGGGGTATGATGAAACACAGAATAGACAAAAATTAAAAGAGATAATTGAGTTGAATAGAAGAACCTCGGCTCTGATACCACTTTAATACGATCTTGAATCGTATGGAATTAACGATTGCTTCTTTCAACTCGAAAAGACACCTTTGATCATCTCTTGCGTAGGACAATGGCTCAAACACCACCTTCTTGGACAAGAGATGTCAACGACGTCTACGTCGAGCAATTCGAATCTTCCAATTCAACACGTCGTTCTGTATCCTTGGATTGTGATTCACCAACTAGGTTTGCTCAAACCTTGATTGGATCTAGACTTGATTTTTATTTGTGAAAACCAAAGGAAAAACACAAGTGTAGTGGAAGCACACAGCTTCCAAAAGTTTGGAATTCTGAAATTGAAATTCTGAGAAAAACTCCTTCTCTTGCTTCGTTTCCTACCTTACATAAGGACATATTTTGACTATTCCTAAAAGATAAATAATAAATCAAAGTCCTCAGATCACTACCTATCAATCTAAATCAAATCTATATAAAAGATAAGTCAAAGCTAATCAAGGAAGATTACATAATCCAAATCACTAAAATCTCGTCTTGGAATACACTTTGTCGGTTGCTGACTTCTACCCGCTTCTAGACGCCAAATTAGGGTTTTCATGCTTCCGTAAAGTTGTAGCTCATGAAATTCCCTTGACTTTGGGCTTTTGAATCACCTAATTTGGACTTTTCTTCAATGAGATACGGCATTCCAAAAATCTGGTATCCATCCAGTGGGCTTCAGTACATTCTATTCTGGACTCCCATCTTCCATATGATTTTGGTCCACCTTGTAGCCCGAATTAGGAAAAGTGAAAAACATAAACATTGTCCAAAATTAAATTATCTAACACCTCCAAGTAGCCTGAACCCATTTGAATCAGTACTCCGACCTGTGCATCAGAAATACCAAACAGTGTATGGCTGCCTTCCTGAAATATAGGGATCCTCCAAGTCACTTTTCCTTATTTAGCCTTGTCACCTTAGAAAACATTCAAAAACGGCCATTAGCACTATAAATACATATTAAAAGACTTTAAAATATCCTAGACCAAAACAAAGACAACACAAACAACTAGACTCGATATTACGACGACAACGCATGAAATGACCATCCTGTCCTTCCACCAACCCTTACATCATATGATATGCAATAAACTCAAGGACAATCAAATCATTGCCTCAATGATGAGCATCCAACGCTTCCCACCACGTGTTGTCACCTCTTACACATGCCTTTTCAAGAAATCCCCAGTGTCAAAACTTAGTTGTCTCACTTGGCTTCTTGTTAAGGGACCCGTATGTGTCTCGCTGGAGGGTCCTTCTGCAAGATCATCATGAGGAGGTTCTTGAGCCTCATCATAGCTCAACATGGACTTGGGTAATAAGAATCTGTGTAGGAGAAGAGGATATAGATTCATTAGAAGAAGAAAGAGAACCAGCAGGGGATGATGATTAGTTGTACCAGCATTCATAGGATCAGGAGTAACATGCAAAATGTGTAAGGGATGAAGCTGGAGATTCTAATCAGAGGAAGTAGATGGTGTATTATCTGTGAAGCCTAGAGCTACAGGTTCAGATGTGGCTGGCAAAGGAGTAGTATCACAAAAGGGAAAAGAATGTTCATGGAAAAGCACATCCCTAGACACTATGACTGCTTGAGTATCTAGGCGTTGAAGAATGTAATCTTTTCTATTCATGGGAATGCCCAAGAAAACACAAGGTATAGACCTAGCATCAAATTTAGGTTTAGTTGGAACAATATCACAAGCAAATGCCAGACGAACCAAACACCCTAAGATGGCTATATATGGGTTGGACTTTGTACAGAACAGTATATGGAGCCTTATGTTGAAGGACAGGTGATGGGATCAAATAATAAGGTAGGCAGCATGCTGAAGGCAGAAACCCCAGTAAGTAATAGGGAGAGAAGCATGAAATATAAGAGCCCTACCCACAGTAAGAAGATGCTGGTTCTTTCTTTCCATTACCCCATCATCACTTCTCTTAAATCTTGTTATGGACATTAAATTGAGTAACAACATAATGAAAGAAGCTTTGCAGAATTTGTCTGGTCTAGGATTTAGTTTTGAGCAAATACAACCATGTATATCTTGAACAATCATCCGCTATCATCAGAAAATATTTCTGATTGTACATTGTGGGATGTTTATAAGGACCTTAGATATAACATGTATAATATCAAAAGGATGTTTAGAAACAAACTTAGACATTGGGAATGGGGTCCTTTTCAGTTTAGCTAATTGACATACAGTACAATCATTTTCTAATTTGATGGAAGAAACAACTGGATCTAGCTTGTTTATTTCTTGAATTCTAGCTGAGGATGCATTCCCAAGTCTATCATGCTATATGTATGAAACTGAATTAAAACTGGTAGAAGTGAAAACAGAAGAAGTTGAAGTTGCTGGCTTTGAAGGTGTGCTGGTATCACAAAGATAGTATAGACCTTGGCATTTCCTAGCTGAACCAATTATCCTCCTGGACAACTGATCCAGAATGAAGCAACAGAAATCACAAAATGAAACAAGTAAGTGAGGTGAATCAGTAAGTCTGCTAAGAGAGACAAGATTGAATGAGAAAGAAGGCACATATAACACATTCTCTAAAACCAGTCCACTATTCATCCTTACAACTCCTTTATGAGTAGCATCAACTAAGAATTTATTTGGAAGCTTGATGGAGATATGATTAATGGGAATGTAAGAATGAAAAAAAAAAGTTAAAGAGCAGGCAACATGATCAGTGGCACCTGAATCCAGGATCCATAAATTATTAACATCGTCAAGACACTTACCTAATAATACATCAACCTTAGCAGGCATCACAACACCTTGAGAAACCTTCTCACCAACCAAGCCTGGAACAACATCATCAGAATTCAACAATTTTTACAGTTTGGTGTATTGATCAGGTGTAAGAAAATGTCTTTGTTGAATAAGGGAGATTGTGGAAGAGTAAGCCTTTAATCCTTGCTCACAGTACTTATGCTCAGATTGTCCTTCTAAAGTTTCAACTGCATTCACTTGATTCTTGAACTTGAATCCAGGGGAAATCCATGCTTTCTGTAACATTTATATGTTGTATGGCCTATCATGCCACAGTGATTACATTGCAGACGCTTGCCTCCTTCCTGATAAAACCTTCCATTACCTCTTCTGTACATAGGTCCTATTTTTCTATTTGTATATGTACTTGCCACCATACTATCATGTCAATCACAATTAAACATCACGATTGCAGGAGCATTACTGAAACAAGAAGACATAGCATTCCCTATAACCTTCCTTTCAAAATTCAAAGCCATTGGAAAAGTTGTCTTAATGTCAGACAAGGGGGTCATAACAAAAACTTGAGACCTAAAAGGATCAAACTCCCCATTTAAGACTTTAACAAATTTGATAACATAGTCATTCTCAACGAATTCAATAACCCTCCTATTGATATCACAAGTACACCGTAAACAAGTACATCTAGGTATAAGTCTTAATGCCATTAACTCCTCCCATAAGACTTTCAGTTTTGTAAAATTGTTATTAACGGACAAGTTTTCTTGCTCAACTCCATAGAAATCAGACAAGAGATCAAACAATCTGAACGGATCACCACTTCCATATCTCATAGTTAAATCATTCCACACGTCTAAAGCATTGTCATACCATATTATACTTTGAGCAATAGAATGTGAAACACAATTCATAATCCACGACTGAATCATTGTGTTTACCAGCCTCCAAGCTTGAAGCTGAGGATCATTATCAGCAGGTTTGGGCATAGATCCATCAATAAAACAAGTTTTATTCTTCACGAGCAGCGCCATTTGAAAGGTTCGACTCCATGAGTGAAAATTATGTGGATTAAGTGGTGGTTATACCAGCACAATCGCTGGACTATCGTTTAGATGCAAGTAATATAGATTATTTGTAGGATTATCAGCATGAGCATGATTATTATGAGAACTAGAAGCGGTACTAGTTGAGTTGGCCATGATCAAACAATGTGATCACAAATATGCAATTGATTCACAAACCAGAAGAAAAAACAAACGAGAGAATTCAATCAGAGAATTGATGGTGAATCACCAGAGCCTTGATACCATGTCAAAAAAACTAACAAATGCAATTCAACCACCAAATCATATGATATAATAGGCTGAATTAACAACTTCAGAAATAGAATTTTGAACAAGGAAAAATGGCTTGCTACAGAGGTTGAAGACAATGTGCAGAAAATTGAAGGAAGACGAAACTATTTTCGCGCGCTATCAAATATACATCAATACTAAGTATATATACTATCTTCTACTTGAATTAGAAAACCGCTTGGCACGTGTAAACAATGACTTCTGATGCTAAGTTTATGCAGCTGCCTTCTAGCTCATTCCCATTGTTGGATTGGACTTGTCAACTTCAGTTCAGCTCCATTTTATTCCATACATCTCATCTACAACATTTATTGATCACACTTGATTATATCCCTCAGCTCGATTCAGCTGCTTAAGACTAGGTTCTATTTACCTTCACCTGACTCTCACTGAAACCAGCTGTGCTGAGCTACTGCATTTCTGGCACTTTCCTTTTGTGTGATATTGTCTAAACATCTTCAACAAATGTCCTTAAACGCAAAATGGATATTGTGGAGTCTGTTACATGCAATGCACGTACATTGTGATGGCATTGCAGAGCGGTTATGGTGTTCTGTTCATTGAGCTACGCATCGGGTATGAAGGTGTTATATGATGAAAACACGCGAACCACTAAAGAAAGTTAAAAAGTAAGGCGGACACGTGAGATATACACTGTAAGTGGGTAAATTATTGAGATAATTAAACACTACACACAACTACACCGTGTCCTGTGATCAAAATGATTGTTGTGTGCAGAATACCACAATGATGGTGCATAGTGATTGCTACAGTCGTATTGATGTGTCGAACACCGCGATAATGGTGTTATGACAGTTTATATTTGTTGTAATGGACACCTAGAGACGGTGTCTCTTACAACATTAAGACAGTGTGGGTGTGACTGAAATCAATTTAGAACATCAAATTGTGTTAGTTAGAGTCACACTGTAATTCAGAGATTGGGACACTGTAAGTGCGGTGCCAAAAAGAAAAGTAAATAATAAATAGAAATATTATAAAGAGGTTTCATATATTTAAAGTTTAGAAACACTTTTTCTAGGTACATTAAAACTAAAACAAGAAATTTATCATAGCATGAGAGTTCTTTTGTTTGAGAGTTTGTACTAATAAAGATATTTGCTAAATGGAAAGAGCTTTTATGCAATATTGCAGAATTGACATCAAGAGAAAATTAAATCTTGATAGCAAATAGGTAAGAAATGCTTTATGCCAAAAAAATTTACGGCGGAGTAGATTCTTCCAGAAAAGTTGTTTTCTTTTGTGGAGCTACTTGGGAATTACGATTTACGTATTCCAACCATTTGAGGAGCCATCAACTAAAAAACATGATGGGTGCACCAATGGTAAGATAAATGCTCCATGTTATGTGTTAAGTGTTATGATATATTTTGTTTGTAATTAAATGAGACGGTGACAGAATTTCATTGGTAAGGGTGTTATAACTGTGTGTTTCAAAAAAAAAAAAAAAAAAAAAAAAAAAAAAAAAAAAGGGATAAAGATGAATAAGAAAGAAATAAAATGTTTAAAATTTACAAATTCTATCCTTTTCCTAGATTTCCTTAATCATCACCCTTATCCCTCCTTAAATCCCTCACTCCTAATTTACTAACCCTAATCTCCTTCCCCTCACTCTCCCTATTCGACAGCCTCCCTCTCCCCTTCTCCCTATCAATTTCGACCACAAGAAGGAAAGGAAAAAGGAGGATTTTGATCCAAGGACCAAGAAGAGGAAATCAAACGCTCACAAGATCACCACACTTTTCTTTATCTATCAACTCTTGCTAGGAATCGAGGTAGGTGCATATTCATTATCCTCAAAACGGTATGAAGGCTTGCATAGGCAAAAGGGTATTTTTATGTGATGTGGTTGTCGTTGGTTCTTGATTTTATGTGGATCATGTGCAACGTGTGTATTTTCCGTTATATGTTTCTTGATTCAACGTGGTCTCGTTGTTGTATGCTTCGTTGTTAATTGGGGTTGTGAGGTTTTGAAGCGAGTATGAATATGTGGGATGGGGGAAGGATCGTTTGGGATTGGATGGAAGGATTGCAGAAATTTCAGAATGGGAGTTCTGAAATTCGGAGACATCGATCGATCTACGTCTAGAGGCTGAGGGTTCGACGTGCCTCAGATGGACATCGATCGATCGACGTCCAGGGGGTGAGAGATCGATGTGCCTCAGAAGGACATCGATCGATCGACGTCAAGAGGCTGAGGGTTCGATGTGCCCCAGAACCACGTCGATCGATCGACGTCCTATGGCTGAGGGTTCGACGTGTCTCAGGACCACGTCGATCGATCGACGTCAGAGGATGACGTCCGATCGTTCTTTTTCCTTTCTTTTGCATTCATGGCACGTGCATGTGCGTGAGGTTCCCATTGTCTGAGGGTGTGCGCGTGCGGAGGGTGCGTAGTGCCTATAGGGCGTGGGGGCCGTCATGATACACAGCGTCGGTCGGGCGTGGGTGTCATGTGATACGCAGCGTCTATAGGGCGTGGGTGTCGTGCGGATACGCAGCGTCTATAGGGCGTGGGTGTCATGAGATACGCAGCGTCTATAGGGCGTGGGTGCCGTACGATACACAGCGTCTATAGGGCGTGGGTGTCCAGAACGGCAAGTGGTGGCTAGAGACCATGACGCTGGAACTAGGTCCCGGGGGCATGCATTGCATATAGGCCTAGGAGCATATTGCCTGACATGTTCTAGTTGCGTGTGACACGTTATGTGGGCATGCATCACGTACTTGCGCATGCATCTTGTGTGGATTGTTTATTTCCGTATGAGCCGTGTCGTGTAGTATGTTGAGTAAGTGGAGTGTCTTACTTTCCGGTTGCATGCTATCTGTTCTATGTGGCTACGTGGAGACATCGTTTTGGGTATGTAAGTTTTGTAGTGTTTTGAGAGGCACCTACTGGGTGATTACCATCACTCACACCTACTATTCCATATGTAGCCGAGACGGAGTACGATTACATTTTCATTGAGGATGGATCTGACACCGTGGAATGAGCTGAGTGACTCATAGAGAATGACGCAGCGAGGATGGAGACGGAGTTCTTATGATGATTTGGGGTGACACAGACATTTCATTCACATGCTTTATTTTGGAAACAATTTCATGTTTTGATAAATTTAGACAATTGACCTTGATTTGTAAGGCCCGGTCAGCCCAGATTTTCCATCGTTATTTTCTTAAAGTTATTTCATTTCGGAATTAGTATTTGACTTATCGTTTCCGCAGAAAGAAAAGGAAAGTTTTCTATGTCAGCACTGACGTGTAGCAGGTTGATGTGACGCCTAGTATTCTCCTGAGTGAGATACGGCGGGTGCACCGTTTCCGAGGTGGAGCTCGGGAGCGGGGCGCTACAGGTGGTATCAGAGCCCAGGCTTCAGATACGCCTCGGGAACGTAGTAGATTAGTTAATTACCTTAAGATAAGTGACGATCCGTTTTCAAATGATTTTCAAATTTGAATAAAATGAAGTAGACATAAGCTGTGATTGGGGTTTTGGTTGGTGAGTGCCGTTAGTATATAGACGGGATAGGTTATCTTTTCCTTTGGCCTCCATTCCTGTATCTCTTACAATACTCTTAAGTCAATTTTGGCTAACGTGTTTTGATTTGTCCACAGACAATGCCTCCGCGTCGTGAGCCATCAGGAAATAGTGGAAATGACGGAGACGAACGTCAGGGGCAAGGGGCGATTCCCCAAAACCTTACGGACACACTGGCCAATCTGACGGCCTTAATAGCTCATTAGCAGACGCAGATGGCCCAGCAATATACCCAGATGGCAGAGCAACAGGCACAGATTGCCCAAATACTTCAGCACACTCAGCAGCAACAGCAACAACATCCGCCACCGCCACCGCCCGCACCACAGCAAGGCCTAAGGTTCTATTACAGGGAGATGCAGAACTCCCGAATACCAATGTTCAGGGGTACCACTCGGCCTGAGGAAGCCGAGATTTGGCTTAAAAATGTAACTGAACAAATAAGACTGATACAAGTACCCGCGGATCTGAAAGTAGAGGTGACTACCCCGTTCTTGGAAGGGGAAGCTGAGAGGTGGTGGAACGGAGTGAAACGCAAATTGACTCCACCAGTGACTTGGGAGCAATTTGTTGAGGAGTATAAGAAGCACTATGTTCCGGGTAGTGCTATTCAGAGAAGGATGGCGGAGTTCCAGCTGCTGACTCAAGGGTCCATGACAGTGGATCAATATTCTGAGAAATTTCATGAACTGGGCCAATATATGTCATGCATAATGGACAACGAAGAGGCCAAAATGCTGAAGTTCCACACAGGGTTGAGCTTCCGCATCCAGCAGGCGATTGTTTGTGCAGAGACCACCACATTTGAAGGACTGCTAGAGGTGTGTCGACGGGTCGAGAGAAATTTGGAAAGGGCAGCTGCACTAGAGAGACTAAAAAGGCCCCGTGAGGAGTTGCAGACGGGTAGATCAGGGAGATGGTTGAAAGTACCC
>AP025040.1:20645082-20821054 GCA_036186865.1 Eustoma russellianum | reverse complement strand
AGTACTCGTCGCCCACAGTCCGGGCAACCATTCCGGCCAGAACGACAGCAAAGTGCAGTGATTCAGACCCCGATGATTGAGGGTCCAGCACCGACTGACGCGCAACCAGAAAGGGCTGCGGCACCTATCCCACGGTGTACCCTGTGCGGACGTTTTCATCCGGGACCATGTCGGAAGGATCAGAGAGTGTGCTATAACTGCGGGAAGCAAGGACATATTGCTAAGGAATGCTCAGCGCCGGCACAGGTGAACTCGCAGACACAGGCTCAGCAGGGAGGACGAGGCCGGACCAATGCCCGGGTACATGCGATGACGGATGCCGAAGTCGAGGAGTCAGGCGACGTGGTGACGGGTACATTTATTTGAGTACTTAAATTCGAAGTTGGATTAAATTCTAGTTGCTATTGATGCATGTTGTGTGCTAAACCTTGAAATGTGGTAGGTGTGATTTTAATTCATAAAGTACCAGCAAATGTTCTATTCGATAGTGGAGCAAGTCACTCGTTTATGGCAAAGAGATTTGCCAAGAATCTGGACATTCTTCCCGAATGGATTGAGACTCCATACCGTATACAGGCCGCGGGTGGCCAAGTACTCGTATCTCATCAACGTTACAATGGATGTGAATTGGAGATTAACGGTCTACAGTTTTCTGCGACCCTGATACCGATCCAGATGTTCGATTTCGACATTATTCTGGGCATGGACTTCTTGGCGGAGTATGATGCAAATATTAATTGCCGGCAACTGCAAGTCAACATGAAGGCACCTGAACTGGGGGAAACTATATTTCAAGGGAACCCTAAATTAAAGAAGGCACCCCAGAAGCTTTATTTGACTGCGGCACAGGCTTTTCGAGCACTAAAGAAAGGGAGAGAGGGATTCTTGATTTACGCAATGGGTGCTGAACATGAAGTTCCGCAAATCGACCAAATCCCTGTGGTAAGGGAATTTACAGACGTTTTCCCCGAGGAATTACCAGGACTGCCACCAGAAAGAGAGGTGGAGTTCGAGATCAATCTCATACCCGGTGCAGAACCCATATCCAGGGCACCATACCGTATGGCCCCGGCAGAACTCAAGGAGTTGAAGGAGCAGTTGCAAGAACTGCTGGATCGTAAGTTCATTCGACCCAGTGTGTCACCTTGGGGTGCTCCAGTTCTGTTTGTAAAGAAGAAGGATGGAAGCATGAGATTATGTATAGATTACCGGGAGCTTAACAAGATCACTATCAAGAACAAGTATCCATTACCTAGAATTGAGGATCTCTTTGATCAACTGCGGGTAATGATAAGTTAAAATTATACTTGAACTTTTAATTATTCGATAACTTCACCTCTAACGAAATTTCTTCCAGGGAGCTAGAGCGTTTTCCAAAATTGATTTGCGATCCGGTTATCACCAGTTGAGGATCAAATCAGGAGATACGGCCAAGACCGCCTTCAGAACACGCTATGGCCATTACGAATTCCTGGTTATGCCTTTTGGATTAACCAATGCCCCGGCTGCCTTTATGGATCTAATGAACACAGTATTTCGGAAACAACTGGATAAGTATGTTGTAGTGTTCATTGACGATATTCTGATATACTCCCCCGACGAAGAGACTCACGCTGAACACTTGAGGGAGGTTTTAGAGACACTTCGGAGAAGCAAATTATATGCCAAGTTCAGCAAATGTGAGTTCTGGCTGAAGAGTGTAGCCTTTTTGGGTCATGTGGTTTCTGAAGAAGGAATTTCTGTAGATCCAAAGAAGGTAGAGGCGATCACTGAGTGGCCTCGACCCACTAATGTGACCGAGGTAAGAAGTTTTCTTGGACTGGCTGGATACTATAGGAAGTTTGTCGAGGGCTTCTCATCCATCGCCGTACCCCTAAGCCGATTGACACAAAAGAAGTCAAAGTTTGAATGGACCCCCGAGTGCGAGCAGAGTTTCACTGAACTAAAAAGGAGACTGACCACAGCCCCTATTCTTGCTCAGCCCACCGCATCCGAAGGGTTTGTCATTTACAGTGACGCTTCTAAGAACGGGCTAGGTAAATGTATATGATTTCAACTGATTTTGTGTACGATTAAAGATGTGGTCTAATCCCTATATTTCAGGATGCGTGTTGATGCAAAACGACAAGGTCATTGCATATGCTTCACGACAGCTAAAGCCCTATGAGCAGAATTATCCGACTCATGATCTGGAACTTGCAGCGGTGGTATTCGCCCTGAAAATCTGGCGTCACTATCTATATGGAGTGAAGTGCGAAGTGTTCACTGATCACAAAAGCCTTAAGTATCTGTTCACACAAAAGGAGCTGAACATGCGCCAAAGGAGATGGTTAGAGCTGTTGAAAGATTACGACTTGACCATCAGCTATCATCCAGGGAAGGCCAATCGAGTGGCTGATGCCTTAAGTAGGAAGTCGAGCCATGCACGGCAGGCTACTCTAGAAAAAGAGATGGCGGAGTTTGATTTGGATCTTGTAGATTCTACCGCAGACATTCTGGCGACGCTAATTATCACCCCAACCTTGGTAGACCAGATTAAGGAAGCACAGAAGAATGATGCAACAATTAGAGAGACGCGAGAAAGAATGTTAACCAGCCAAGTGGACGGATTTCAGGTTCATGATGACGGCAGTATGTGGTACCAAGGAAGATTGTGCGTACCTGATATTGAGGACCTTAGGAAGGAGTTGTTGAAGGAGGCACATAATTCGAGACTGTCTATTCACCCTGGTGCTACGAAGATGTACAATGATCTCAAGAGACACTATTGGTGGAATGGCATGAAAAGGCATATTGCTGAGTTTGTGGAAAGATGTCTTGTTTGCCAGCAAGTTAAAGCGGAACACCAAAGACCGGGTGGATTGATGCGACCACTAGAGATACCTGAATGGAAGTGGGAGCATGTAACAATGGACTTCGTGGTGGGACTCCCGAAAACAAGAAATGGGAATGATGTAATATGGGTAATCGTGGATCGACTGACTAAGTCCGCTCACTTCTTGCCTATTCCCACCGGACTTACTATGGAGAGGCTGGTAGCCATGTACATTGATAACATTGTTTGCCTTCATGGAGTGCCAGTTAGCATAGTATCGGATCGTGACTCGAAGTTTACATCTCAGTTCTGGGCAGCGTGCCAGAAGAAGATGGGGACTGAGTTGCGACTGAGTACTGCTTTTCACCCTCAGACCGATGGTCAATCTGAAAGGACCATTCAGACTCTGGAGGATATGTTGAGGGCATGCACATTGGATTTTAAAGGAAATTGGGACAGCATGCTCAAGTTGATAGAGTTCTCTTACAACAACAGCCATCACAGTGCCATAGGTATGGCACCATTTGAGGCCTTATATGGACGAAAGTGTAGGTCACCTGTGCATTGGGATGAAGTTGGTGAACGTAGGTTGACGGCCCCAGAAATAATTGAGCAAACTAAAGAACAAGTGAAGCTAATTCGAGAACGTCTTAAGACGGCTCAAGATAGAAGCAAGAGTTGGGCCGACACGAAGAGACGACCTTTAGAGTTCGAGGAGGGAGAAAAGGTCTATCTTAAAGTGTCACCCATGAAAGGTGTGACACGGTTTGGAGTTAAAGGGAAGTTGAAGCCGCGTTATATTGGACCATATGAAATACTCGAAAGAGTTGGAGACTTAGCTTACAAATTGGCATTACCTCCGATGTTGGCTCAAGTACACAACGTATTCCACGTCTCCCAATTGAGGAAATATGTTGCCGACCCGAGTCATGTGTTGGATGCGCAACCACTTAAGATCAGGCCCGATGCTTCCTATGAAGAGGTACCAATCAGAATTCTGGATCGTAAGGACCAAGAACTCAGAAGAAGGATCATCCCTTACGTAAAGGTTCAATGGAGCAATCACCGGGAGAACGAAGCGACATGGGAGCTCGAAGAACAAATGCGCGACCGTTACCCCCACCTATTTGAATAAGGTACGGCAAGTTTCGGGGACGAAACTTTTTGTAAGGGGGGGTAGGATGTTATAACTGTGTGTTTCAAAAAAAAAAAAAAAAAAAAAAAAAAAAAAGGGGATAAAGATGAATAAGAAAGAAATAAAATGTTTAAAATTTACAAATTCTATCCTTTTCCTAGATTTCCTTAATCATCACCCTTATCCCTCCTTAAATCCCTCACTCCTAATTTACTAACCCTAATCTCCTTCCCCTCACTCTCCCTATTCGACAGCCTCCCTCTCCCCTTCTCCCTATCAATTTCGACCACAAGAAGGAAAGGAAAAAGGAGGATTTTGATCCAAGGACCAAGAAGAGGAAATCAAACGCTCACAAGATCACCACACTTTTCTTTATCTATCAACTCTTGCTAGGAATCGAGGTAGGTGCATATTCATTATCCTCAAAACGGTATGAAGGCTTGCATAGGCAAAAGGGTATTTTTATGTGATGTGGTTGTCGTTGGTTCTTGATTTTATGTGGATCATGTGCAACGTGTGTATTTTCCGTTATATGTTTCTTGATTCAACGTGGTCTCGTTGTTGTATGCTTCGTTGTTAATTGGGGTTGTGAGGTTTTGAAGCGAGTATGAATATGTGGGATGGGGGAAGGATCGTTTGGGATTGGATGGAAGGATTGCAGAAATTTCAGAATGGGAGTTCTGAAATTCGGAGACATCGATCGATCTACGTCTAGAGGCTGAGGGTTCGACGTGCCTCAGATGGACATCGATCGATCGACGTCCAGGGGGTGAGAGATCGATGTGCCTCAGAAGGACATCGATCGATCGACGTCAAGAGGCTGAGGGTTCGATGTGCCCCAGAACCACGTCGATCGATCGACGTCCTATGGCTGAGGGTTCGACGTGTCTCAGGACCACGTCGATCGATCGACGTCAGAGGATGACGTCCGATCGTTCTTTTTCCTTTCTTTTGCATTCATGGCACGTGCATGTGCGTGAGGTTCCCATTGTCTGAGGGTGTGCGCGTGCGGAGGGTGCGTAGTGCCTATAGGGCGTGGGGGCCGTGATGATACACAGCGTCGGTCGGGCGTGGGTGTCATGTGATACGCAGCGTCTATAGGGCGTGGGTGTCGTGCGGATACGCAGCGTCTATAGGGCGTGGGTGTCATGAGATACGCAGCGTCTATAGGGCGTGGGTGCCGTACGATACACAGCGTCTATAGGGCGTGGGTGTCCAGAACGGCAAGTGGTGGCTAGAGACCATGACGCTGGAACTAGGTCCCGGGGGCATGCATTGCATATAGGCCTAGGAGCATATTGCCTGACATGTTCTAGTTGCGTGTGACACGTTATGTGGGCATGCATCACGTACTTGCGCATGCATCTTGTGTGGATTGTTTATTTCCGTATGAGCCGTGTCGTGTAGTATGTTGAGTAAGTGGAGTGTCTTACTTTCCGGTTGCATGCTATCTGTTCTATGTGGCTACGTGGAGACATCGTTTTGGGTATGTAAGTTTTGTAGTGTTTTGAGAGGCACCTACTGGGTGATTACCATCACTCACACCTACTATTCCATATGTAGCCGAGACGGAGTACGATTACATTTTCATTGAGGATGGATCTGACACCGTGGAATGAGCTGAGTGACTCATAGAGAATGACGCAGCGAGGATGGAGACGGAGTTCTTATGATGATTTGGGGTGACACAGACATTTCATTCACATGCTTTATTTTGGAAACAATTTCATGTTTTGATAAATTTAGACAATTGACCTTGATTTGTAAGGCCCGGTCAGCCCAGATTTTCCATCGTTATTTTCTTAAAGTTATTTAATTTCGGAATTAGTATTTGACTTATCGTTTCCGCAGAAAGAAAAGGAAAGTTTTCTATGTCAGCACTGACGTGTAGCAGGTTGATGTGACGCCTAGTATTCTCCTGAGTGAGATACGGCGGGTGCACCGTTTCCGAGGTGGAGCTCGGGAGCGGGGCGCTACAAAGGGGATGGGATAAAACACAATTTTGTTGGTAATGAAACAAGACGAATTTGAGTGAAGGAAGAAAAGTTAGAACAGTGAGAATATGTTATATTAATGGTGCATACTATGTAGATGGTGTTAGTATATGCTTATTGAGTGGAGAATGGTTTTGGACAAATTTATTGTTGATACAGGAACCCCATTAATGTGGTGATCATGTATACCAGCAGGTTCAATATGATGTGTGAAGATACTGGTGCATTTACCCTATGTGGGAAACGGAAAATACATATGTATGTTGTAGAGTCACCGCTATTTGGTGTCAAAGACATTGCAGGACGGTGCAGATGGAGGTATGTTAGACAACACACTCGGTGTTGTTGAAAGTATCATTAAGTTAAAAAAAAAACTTATTTTTTAATTAAACATAACACGCGTTCTACAACTGTATGGAAAAATAAAAAGACAACTGCTTCTTTTCAGGTTTATCATAATACGACGACAGCCATACCGATTGATGGTGTATAGAGAAGAGTATTTGATATCGGGAGGCGGCACAACATCTTCTGTTTAACGGTTAAACTATCATTAAATAGAATACAAAACTTAATTTTTAATTGATTAAAAATGAATATTGTTATTGTCTGTTTGATTTTGAGTAAGGCGTGGGGCAATGTCAGCAGAAAATTGGACCCGTCAGCGTCCGACAGAAATATAATTCTTCTAAAAAGGAATTATGGACGTGCATTGCTCATCTTTAATAATAAGTTTATGGCACATGGACGTGTCGTTTTTGGTTTTGTAAATACATTTAAAACCAATGTTATCATTTATTTCATTCCACCTTGTTAATCTAACGTGTGGAATTCTGATCATTTCACACGGTGTCTAATACTAAAATTATAGGGTAAATTGTATCTAACTATACTTTGTTACGTAAAAATTGTTTTTGGTACAAGCGGTGAAATTAAAATGGTACAGGCTACTATCATTTATCTCTTTTTGAGAAAATATTCTTAAACATGAAATGGATATGGTGGAGGTAGTTATTCACAATGCGCATAGACCATGATGGCGTTGCACCATGATCCCAGTATTCTGTTAGTTGAGCTATGCACCACGTACGAATGTGTTATCTGTGAATGTGTTATCGGTTGAAAACACACGAATTACAAACATAGATACAAAATAGGGCGGACGTGTAAGGTATACACTGTAATTCATTGAAGTACTGATTCAATTAAACACCACACACAACGGCGTCATCAACATCGTGATTAGAATGATCACGTCACATAAAACACCATGAAGACAGTGTGTAGTCTTTGCGGCAATTTTATTGCTGTGTACACGATGTCAGTGTGTGGTTATTATTGAGAATGTTAAGAATGGAGTAAATGTGTTTGAATAATTTTGAAAAGCATGATTTTATACAAAAATACCATCTTATATTATAAAAATATTAAAAAGTTGAAACAAACGAAATAGTAACATCGATCTCTCAGGTTGAGACACGTACATCGACCGATCGATGTACATCATTCCCTACATCATTCGATCGAAGTTGGACAGAATAAACCCAGAATCTTACTGTGAGACATTGATCTCTCACCCTAAGATACATCGATCGATCGATGTACATCAGCCACTACATCGATCGATCGATGTCACACAGTGTTACGATCTGCATCCTCGGGCTAGTTGAAAAGCAAGAACGAAGAAGATCACGATGGAGTTAGGGCGCGACGGTTGTATTACGCTAGGTTGTATAGATAAAATTTTGCTAAACATTAAAATAAATAATTCAAACTCCTGAGTAGGATGTAATGTTGTAATTAAGTATGTGGAAAATTTCCCCATCATTCTTTAGGAATTTCGGCTAAATGGAAGAATAGGAGATAAATACAACTCTTACATATTATAATCCCAACCAATAGAATTTCATGCGACTCTTACGCCTCCACTTCCCAACTTAACAAATGATGGAAGATCTTCCCCTTTTACCATTCAAATTTCGGTTAGTTAATGGAGGAAGAAAACAAGAAATAGCCACTTCATCATCCAAGCTTTTGTTACACCCTTAAACTATTTCCATCAATTCCATCTCATGCATCCTCTTTTTTCCTTTCCCCGACAAAGACAACATGATGGAGATTCTCCCACTACCCAAGAATCAAGAATTTTGGCCACATTCAACCAAGGGAAAAACACTCTATCTCATTTCTTATACCCTTACACACACTCATTTCTCCACCAATTAAATCCCATGCATATTCCAAATATTTCCACCACCATTTTCTTCACCAATGGCTATTCATGCAAAATATCTCTCCCACTCCATCAACATTTCACTCTTTCCCTCACTTCTAACAAAATGATGACACTTCCTCCACCATTTTTCCTCTTTCCAACTTCAAACTTTATGATGAAATTATTTCTCTTTCTCCACCCCCTCTTAGTCACGGTTACACCATCAAGAATAGGGTTAAGACTCTTTCCAAATTCATTTCACTCTTCATTTCAAGAAGTCTTTTCGATCAAATTTCTCCTTCTCTCTTTAATTTCTCTCTCCTACAACACAATTTTCTTCCCCTCTTGGAGTCCTCCAAACCGAGAGTAAGGAGGATGAAATTCCAATCTCATTCCATTTATAAATCCGTTGTCCAATTTTTCCATTTTCTTCATTTTTCAACAACCTTATTTCTTCTCTTCCAAAATTTCCAAAAGTTCTTAATCCTTCCTCTCTCCTTCATGAAACTGAGATCATCAAGTGGACAAGAAGCTAAGTCTCACCCCCTTTCTTTCCATCATTTTCCATTCTAAGCTCAAATTCAAAACAAGAATCTCTCTCCTCCCTCTTGTCAAGGAGAGGACACAACTCCCTCAACCCTTTTGGCCTCCAACCCGTGACCTTAGAAGCAGAAGAGAAGAAGGAAAATTCTTCAATCCAAGTAGAATAGGAGACATGCAAGCTTAGGAGAGCTCCAATCAACACTTGGGTAAAAGGCCGTGGCCTCAACAAGAAATAAGGGATGAAGTATTGATCATTTTAGGAAGAACTCAAGGATATTCAAAAGATAAGACTATTTAATATTTGATTTTATAATCATCTTGGTTATCCTCTTCCAAAAACTAACATTTTCTCCACTCACTTGGCCTTATAGGCCGAAAGTTTCCACTAAGGGGAAAAGGAAGAATCTTTTTTCATTTTAGACTAAGATCAAAGGAAAAAGCAAGTATTCTTCTAAGTTCCTTCATGCATGTTCAAAAAAATGAAGTCTTTTATGTTCATATTTAAAGATGGATCATGCATGCATAAGATTAAATGATATTTTTACTATAAATATAAAGAATGTGTACTTGCATGTTCATTGTGTCATGACTTTGATGAAATTCTTGCACATTTGCATGCTCGTGATTATGATGTTGTAAGAGAGGTCATGCATGTCTAAATTAAGATGGTTGAAAGCTTCATATGTGCTTGCATGCATAGCCACCGTGATCATCTTCATAATCATTGTCTCCATTTTCATCTTTGTGTTAACTATCAACATGCTTGACAATGAAAATATTAGAATGAAAATGTGTATGAGCATGTGTATACTCATCTAGCATCTACTTAAAAAAGAGATGAAAATCATGTATGTATGCGCTAGGAAATTCGGCCATGCATGTGTAGGTGTTCCATAGATATATAAAAAATGTGCATGTTGTAATGGATGGAAAGATTGGAAAACACAGGGTCAACTTGCATGTAGAAATTAACAAGTTGGAATAGGAATGTGTGTATGTGTGCATGTGTATATAGGCCAAAGTGGCTAAAAAGTGCCATGATGATGTTTTAATAATTACTTGATCATATATATATGTACATTCTACATGT
The DNA here is from genome assembly GCA_036186865.1 of Eustoma russellianum. Classification (NCBI taxonomy): domain Eukaryota; kingdom Viridiplantae; phylum Streptophyta; class Magnoliopsida; order Gentianales; family Gentianaceae; genus Eustoma; species Eustoma russellianum. The sequence continues at coordinate 20,811,262 of AP025040.1, read as the reverse complement.
AATAAATTAATTAACAAGTTGCAATGTGCAATAGTGGGTGTATGCAATAGCTTTCGGCCAAGTGGTTGTTTTGATGACCTTGGATTATAATCTGGTTAATTATTGGTATTTATATGTATGAATCTATGCAAAGACTTGGATAAGGTACAAGATGTGTATGGTAAATTTGTGAATGTACAAACCAATAAATTAAATGAGTAACAAAATTAAAAAGCGGGTTGTTTTAGCCATTAAAAACCAAAGTAATTAACAAGGACGAAACTGTAATTTCAACATTTGTAAAAGACATGGAAATGGGCTGTTTTCATAAGGGCCACGTAAATAAATTATGAAAAGGATTATTTAGGACAAAAGTTTTCCAAATAAAAGCCCAAAAGTGGGCTAAATTTAGGGGTACCAACCGAAAGCCCCTAAAGAGGTAAAATGGTAATTTCACCTAGGGAAACAATATAATAAATGATCCAACCATTAGTTCTAAGAGTTGGAATTATTAGAAGCACGAAATCAACCTGATACCGTGCATTCTTCCATGCATACGACAGAGAAATTATAAAAGTGACACATTTTATCTTACGATGCATATTTATGGAAATGTTTATCACGTGAAACGTTTTAAAAGAGTTTTATAAGATATGTTGAACAAATATGATTATATCACATGAAAAGTTTTAAAAAGATTTTAACGATCCATACCTTGCATCGACTGATTCCATATAAGACAATTACGATATGTTACGCTGTTTTCACAGCTCATGGTTATGATTGAAAGCCGCCTGACATCAGATGTAGTAGTCAGGATGCCAGGAGCAACATATGCTATTATACACCTCCTAATGGGTGTTAAGTTTATGTTATGTACGTCTCATGACACTGGAACCTGGGTGAGAGGTTGGTGTCCTATGGCGAAGTTATGTTTTACGTTTTGGGAGATTGTAACAACGTTTCTCGGACCTGGGATCTCTGCCAAGATACGTCACCATTAGATCTATGTACACATGTTGTAACATCATGGTTGGACAATTGGAATTCATGGTTGCTACATCGCTCTACATGGGGAATTTAGTCGGTGGTTCTTGTGTACCATTCGTAAAAGTTAAGATATGTTATGGACACAACTATGACAGATTTGATACGATGATTTCAGACATGATTATGATTTGACAGATTTTTGTGGGAAACGATGCATGACATTTTCATCATAAGAGCATACGTATGTTTACCTGTGTCACCCTATTAGACATATACCTAGACCCTTAGCATGCAGAAGATGACGTATAGAGCAGAAGTTGGGGTATAACAAGTTGAACGAAATGTAATACAAGACACCAGACAAAAGCTTAATAGCTACGTAAGAAGATAAGAAATACTAACATAAAATAATTTGCTTTGTGACTTTACTTTTTCTTAGTTTACCTATTTATATATGGATTGCTATTATCTGTCTTTTCGGTCATTACATTTGTGATACAGAGATGCATTACGTACTTATTATGTCACTGCATGTGTTTCGTTTATTTACCATCTGCCATGCATGATCCACAAAACAAACTTAAGCAGACCCTATCATTTACCAGTTGAGGATGAGCTAGTTCCGGCACAGTTGAGGATGAACCGAGGATAGATTACTAGTGTTGAGTAAATGGGCTGGATCATGTAGTTAGTTTATGTTATTTCATATTTGTATCATGACTTTGTACTGGTGACATTTTAGATATATTCGGATTTAGTTTTCTGTACGATGCATGTCTACTACGCTTTGTATACTTATGATACTTCTGCGATATCGATACATGTTTATGGAAACATGCATAAAAATATGATCGTCGCCTTGTACTTCTTGTACCAGAGTACGGCGGGTGCACTGTGCCGAGACCCTAGTCTCGGGCAGGGCACTTTAGGTGGTATCAGAGTCGAGGCTCTAGGGCCACTGCGGACAACATAAAGTAAGCGACGACATGTAATAGGTTACGATTGTAGAACCTAGGTTATGATCATACACTTAAGCAGAGATCATAGAGGCTAAGCGTATGATTTTAGACCGATTGCGACAACCTTAGTGTAGATCCCTTAGAATGGTTTAGGGTAAATGACCGAAATAACCTTACCTTCCTTAGTATCAAATAAAATTAAATTGGATCCTTAACATTTAACCTGCTTTCCTCAGAACACAAACAAAACACTTAGAATTAAAATTTCATTGTAAGGATATGTGAATTAATCATGTCAAAACAATTGTTTCTGATCGGATGACATCAGGACCTGTGAGACATGTCCATTTACCTTCCCCACATCAGTTATCATCAGCTGCAGAGCCGATACCACCGCTGCCGTAGGATGTTCCACCACAATAGGTACATGTCTCAGGAGATGTCACGCCAGCATTTCTTGGTGCATTGGTGCATCTTGGTCAAATAGTTGAGACTGCACAGGCTGCACCACCATGCTCTCAAATGAGTATTGGGTTCTATTTCGGGGAACTCCATAGGACACAACAGCAAGAGGAGCAGATTACCCGACCGTTCCTGAATGGGGAAGCCAGACAGTGGTGGGAAGCGTGTAATCATCCATTACCCCGACCTATTGCATGGACTCACTTCTTAGGCGAGTTTTGTCAGTATTTCATACCCCCTTTAGTGATTAGTCAGAGGACAGAGGAGTTCAGGTTGTTGAGACTGCGGCCAGGAGATACGGTTTCTAAGTATGTCAGTCAGTTCACTACCTTGGGTCGGTACGTATCAGCAACTATGATGGACAAAAAGCTTAGGATATGCAAGTTTAAATGTGGCTTACACCCTCGGGTCCGGACTTGGATTGGAAAGATAAACCCAAGAAACTTCGAGGAGCTGTTGCTTGCTTGTTATCGGGTAGGGCGATTACATAGCCATAAAATCAAGCAGCCAGAGGAAAAAGATCTCAAGATGCCGCAGATGATCGGTTCGAGCAGCGGATCAAGTTCCAACGGAGGTCAGCTAGATGACCCCACCTTTAGTGTTAGACACAGCCACTACGCCAGCAACAGAGCAAGCACCAGTCAGAGTTGCCAGCGACAGCACACTGGTGAGTGCCAGAGGAGGACCAGCACATGTTTCAGATGCGGCAAGATTGGAGATATGGCCAGAGACTATCCAGAGAATAGAAGTGGGCCACCAAATGAGGCACAATAGCAAGAGAAGCAGTCAAAGACCAACGGTCCAGATCAAAATGTGTCTGACTCAGAGATTCTTGATGCCCTGAATACTGAAATAGGTGTGCCTAATTGCACAATTTTAATGTGACTAAAGGTACCAGTTTTATAATTTTGTCTATTGACTAAGTGTAAATGGTAACGATAAAGAGGTGAACTGGTTTAGTAAGATAAGGATCTTTAGAGAAGATTTCCTTAAAGTCAGTAACATAACAAATAAGGAAGGATGATGCGCGGAAGCTAGAATACTCTAGGCAATTAATTTTAAAGGCTCTCGACATAGGATAAGTACCATGTTAATTAGATAACCAAATTCCCAAATAAGAGTCGTAAGTTACGATGCTAGAAAAGCATGTCTCAACGCCAAATCAATACATTGGGAAATGTTTGAGACATGTGATAAGGAGGGAATCAGTAGAGCAATGTTAAGCAGTTGATTACTACTAAAATTACAAGTTTTGAGGATGAAACTTTCTATAAGAGGGAGGAATGGTTAAGATCTGCACCCTCGGGCTAGTTGAAAAACAAAAACGAAGAAGGTTACAACAAAGTTAGGGCGCGACAGTTGTATTACGCTAGGCGGTATAGATAAAATTTTGCCAAACATTAAAACAAATAATTTAAACTCATGAGTAGCAAGTAATGTGGTAATTAAGTAAGTGGAAAATTTCCCCCATCATTCCTTAAGAATTTCAGCTAAATGGAAGAATAAGAGATAAATACAACTCTTACACCTCCACTTTCCAACTTAACAAACGATGGAAAATCTTCCCTTTTTACTTTACAAATTTTGGTTAGTAAATGGAGGAAGAAGACAAGAAATAGCCACTTCGTCATCCAATCTTTTCTTACACCCTTAAACTATTTCCACCAATTCAATCTCATGCATCCTCTTTTTCCTTTCCCCAACAAAGACAACATGATGGAGATTCTCCCACTACCTAAGCATCAAGAATTTTTGCCACATTCAACCAAAGGAAAAACACTCTACCTCATTTCTTATACCCTTACACACACTCATTTCTCAACTAATTAAATCGCATGCATATTCCGCATGTTTCCCCAACCATTTTCTTCACCAATGGCTATTCATGCAAAACGCGTCCCCCACTCCATCAACATTTCACTCTTTCCCTCACTTCCAACAAAATGATTACACTTTCTCCACCACTTTTCCTCTTTCCAGCTTCAAGCTTTATGATGAAATTATTTCTTTTTCCCCACCCCCTCTTATTCATGGTTACACCATCAAGAAGGGGGGCAAGACTCTTTCCAAATTATTTCACTCTTCATTTCAAGAAGTCTTTTCTACCAAATTTTATAGAGAAATTCACTCAAATAATCACTTGAAACTCAATTTGAAAGTGAGAACAAAACTCTTCTTATTCACTTGAATGAAGCACGCACGGATGAAATGCTTATATACATGTTAAAGACAACTAGCTGTTTTCATGTGATGTGACCTTTCCAACGGTTACATTTACAAACTACACCTAATCAATCCCGAGCCTAATTAACCCTAAAATAACGTTATGCAAGTGTATAATGATCATAAAACGTAATTAGGCATCTATAATGTATAAACAAGTAATCTAGTTGATGATTAACTAAGGAGATGAAGGTGTTTGATATAATTATTTGCTCGACATAATGTCACAATGAACACTTCAGCTGTATCCAGAATTCCCTCGGTGCATTCTTCAGGTATTAGATTTGTCTTAAATTCCCACACTCTCCCTTATACTAGGACTGTATATATTTGTACAGCCTAGCTTCACAAGAAGAGACTTGAAGACTTGGATAGTGACAAACTTTGTAAGTATATCTTCCACCTGATGCTTAGACTGAATGTGATGTAATTTCAAAACATTGTCCTCCACCTTTTCCCTCAAAAATGCCTGTCAATTTCAATATGTTTGGATTTGTCATGTTGGACATGATTTTCTGTCATGTTGATAGCAGATATATTGTCACAATATACATGAATTGGTGCCTCAATTGGAAGTTTAAGATCCTGTATTACTCTGTGTATCCAAAGACCTTCACAGACACCAAGGGATAATGCTCTTAATTCTGCTTCAGCACTGCTCCTAGAGACCACTGGTTGCTTCTAAATCTTCCAAGTAATTAAGTTTCCCCAGAGATAAGATGCATAGCCAGAAGTGGATCTCATGTCACTCTTGGAGCCAGCCCAATCAGCATCAGTAAACACACTAAGGCCTCTGTCATGATTTCTTGAAGAACAGGCCTTGACCAGGTGTTGTTTTCAAATATCTTAGTATCTTGAGAGCATAAATATAATGTTCAGCCGCAGGATTATGCATAAATTGACTAACAAAACTTACCCCATTATAAATGTCAGGCCTTGTGTGAGATAGATAAATGAGTTTACCAGTTAGCTTCTGATACCTGCTTTTATCTGTGCAGTTAGTCCCATACCTCAATTGGTTTGTGACCTGGTTCAATTGGAGTGATGGATGGTTTGTACCTTACCATGTTGGTTTCCTGCAAAAGATCAAGAACGTACTTTTTTGGGAGCTACTAATCCAATCAGAGGATCTGGCAACTTCCATGTCAAGGAAGTACCTCAACTGCCCAAGGTCCTTGACCTCAAAAGCCTTAGATAGTTGCCTTTATTGTATTGCCAATTCCAGAATGATCATTTCCAGTTAAAATTATGTCATCAACATACACTAGAATGATGGTACATAATTGATGTGAATCATACTTGACAAAGAGAGTGTGATCACTATGTGCCTGTATAAATCCTAGATTAGATACCACATCATTGAATCTCCTAAACCATGATCTAGGAGATTGCTTTAATCCATATAGGGATTTTGAAGTTTACAAACCATATCACAGTTTTCTTTAGTGACAAAGCCAGGAGGAATCTCCATGTAGACTTCCTCCTCAAGATCCCCATTTAGAAACGCATGTTTTGTATCTAGTTTGTATAAAGGCCAGTCCAGGTTAGCAACAATAGTAAACAAAATTCTTACAGTGTTGAGCTTGGCCACAGGAGCAAACGTCTCCTCACAATCAATCCCAAGTGTCTGAGTGAAGCCCGTGGCCACTAGCCTGGCTTTGTACCTGTTAACTGTGCCATCTGAGTTATATTTTACTGTAAATGTGCATTTGCAGCTCACTGGTCTAGATCCTTTAACTGCAGTGACCAGCTTCCAAGTTTGATTCTTTAATCATGCAGACATTTCATCTAGTACTGCTTGCTTCCAGGATGGTTCAGCTAATTCTTCTTGAATGGTCCTTGGAACCTGTATGCCATCAATAGTAGAAACAAAAGATTTCAAATGTTTAGAAAAACAGTCATAAGACACAAATTTATTCAAGGGATATAGCCTTTCACACACTCCCTGACCCCCTTTCTAATAGCAATAGGCCTATCATCAGGAGGTGTAATTGCTTTGTATGTTGAGGAACTTTCAGAAGGATCTGTCATTTGAACTACTTCATCAACAGGCTGTGGCACTTCTCTAGACAAAGGTTCCTCTGTCTCCCCCTGAGATGGTGTGTCTTTGGTAGTGGTTTTATCTGTCTTGGTAATGTCAATGATGTTCCAAAAATCAGGTTTCTTTTGCCTGTCATGCTCATTGTACTCCTTAGAGTAAAATGCAGTGGATTCATTAAAGATAACATCAAGTGACACATACATTCTCCTTGATTGAGGTGAATAGGATTTGTAAACTTTTTGAGTATGAGAGTAACCAAGAAAGATGCATCTCTCGGATCTCATATCAAGTTTGCTCATCAATTGTTCAGGAATGTGCCCTATAAACAGTGTAGCCAAAGACCTTTAAAGGCAAGTCAGAAAATAAACAAGTGCTAGGATGTTCACTCATGAGAACGGACTTAGGTGTATGATAACTTAACACTTTTGAGGGCATTCTGTTTATCAAATGTGTTGCTGTCAAGACACCTTCACCCCATTAATGTTTAGGCACCATCATGGTCATCATGAGGGCCCTTGTTACTTGAAGGAGGTGCCTGTTTTTTGTTTCAGCAACACCATTTTGCTGAGGAGTTTAAGTGCAGGATGATTGATGATGTATCCTTTTAGCATTCAAGTATTCAGTTAGTTGTTTCTCAAAATACTCAAGATCATTATCTGACCTTAACATTTTTATAGTTACACTGAATTAGTTTTTTACATTTCTACAAACCTTTGATTATATACCCCACTTCAGTTTTATGTTTCATTAGGTATAGCTATGTTATTCTAGTGTGATCATCAACAAAAGTAATGAACCATCTAGCACCATTGATGTTTGAGACCTTTGCTGGATCCCAAACATCAGAATGGATCAAGTTAAATGCAGCAAATATAGAGTATGTTTTTTCGGGATAAGAAGTCCTGCAACTTTTTACAAACTGGCACTCCTCACAAAAAATATCAGAATGATTTACATTTGAAAACAAAATTGGCATAAGTCTTTTTAAATACAAAAAATTAGGATGTCTAATCTCTTATGCCAAAGCAAAATGATCTTAGTAGTCATACTAGAAGCAACCATGGCTTCCACACTAGTTTGAGTACTGATAGGTGCAGGTTCAGTTGCATTTAAGAGGAAGAGGCCATTAATCTTGTTAGCACCAATCATCCTCTTGGAGAAGATCTCCTGAAAATAACACTTAGAGGGTGAGAATCTTGCATAGCATAAGTTACATTCGGCAATTTCACCAACAGAGATTAAGATGAAGCTAAGTTCAGGAATGAAAAGCACATTCTTTAGGCATAATTCAGGTGTAACGGACACGAAACCCTTTCCAACAATGTTTATGCAGACACCATTGACACTGGTAAGTGTGTGAAAGTGTGTAAAATCAATAAACTAATTTTTATACCATGACATGTGGTGTGTGGCGCCAGAATCAATAATCCAACTATGTAAAGGTCTAGAATTGTTACCAGAAGAGGCCATAGTAGCCTGGATTGCTTCTTGATTTATGTCAAGTGAGCTTGACTATCCTTGATGCTGCTTCATGAACTGCAGAATGTCATCAAGTTGGCTTTGAATTGGCACAGTTGGAGTAGGGTCAGAAGCACAATGGCTGGAATAACCACCACTGTGGCTATTTCGAGATTTGGAGCTTCTCCAATTTCCTGATGGTGAGGACTGAAGCTTCCATGTGAACAGCTCAGATCCTCTCCATCCCACAGGTGGCCGTCCATGCTTATCATAGCACCTAGCCTCCAAGTGTTCATACTTCTTACAGAATTTGTAGAATTTGTTGCGGTCAAGACCTCTCATTTGGGTGCTCTGTGCAGGAACATACCTTATGCCAGCAACATTGGTGACAACATTGGTAGGATGAGATGATGGCTTGGTGCTGATGGCCATATCTGCTCCCGCAGTATTGGAGGAGGAGCTCATCATCAATTTGATTCTATTCTCCTCCTGCCTAATCCCACATAACACATTATTAATAGAAGGGAGAGGTCTAGCCCCTAGGATTCTACCTCTAACAATATCAAATTCTTTGTTAAGGCCAGCCAAGAACCTAAAGGTTCTCCTAGTCTCAGTGATAGACTTATACATTTTGTTAGCCTCTTGAGTAGGCCATTTATGAGTATGCTGAACATCCATTTGTATCCATATTTGTTTAAGCTGGCCAAATTACACAATTCACAGGGGAATCCCCTTGTTTAAATTCCTGCAACATGACTTCAAGCTCATAGAACTCAGAAATGTTTTCCACTTTGGAGTACATTTCCTTAGCTTCTTTCCATATTTTTGTGGCTGAGTCATAGAGGATGAAGTTATTGCTTACATCCGTAGTCATTGAACAAATAAGCCATGATATGATCATGGCATTCTCAGCATTCCAAAACTTAAAGCCAGAAAAGATTCCTCAGGCATGACACAGTCAGCCTTTAAGTAATCCTCTTTTCCCTTACCAATAAGAAACATTTTTACAGCTCTTGATCACGCAAGATAATTTCTTCCATTTAACTTGTGTCTAGTAATTGTTATTGGGTTCGAATCAGCAGCACTAGAGCTTTGGGTTGCTCTAGATGAAATAATAGGCACGCAGCAGCTGCAGGACCAGGAACAGATGGTGCTTCACTCCCAACGGATTCCATAACTTACAAAAACAGAAGAAGGACAAAATGTATGAAGAATTTAACAGGAATCAACCAACTTGCTCGAGAAAAATTCACAAAAAATATCACAAATGCTCGGGAAGAAGATGATGAATAGTAGAAATTTCAAAAACTACGCACAGATCACTTTGAACTTGATGGCTCTGATACCATATAGAGAAATTCATTCAAACAATCACGTGAAACTCTCTTTGAAAGTGAGAAGAAAACTATTCTTATTCACTTGAATGAAGGATGCATGGATGAAATGCTTGTATATATGTTAAAGACAACTAGTCGTTGTCCTGTGATGTGACCCTTCCAATGGTTACATTTACAAACTGCACATAATCAATCTCGAGCCTGGTTAACCCCTAAAATGATGTTAAGGCAAGTGTACAATGATCATAAAACGTAATTAAGCAGCGATAATGCATAAACAAGTAATCTAGTTGATGAATAACCAAGGAGCTGAAGGTGTTTTATATAGTTAACAATCTGCTCAACGTAATGCCACAATGAACACTTCAGCTATATCCATAATTCCCTCGGTGCATTGTTCAGGTATTAGATTTGTCTTGAATTCCCGCAAATTTCTCCTTCTCTCTTTAATCTCTCTCTCCCCTAAAGCACAATTTTCTACACCTCTTAGAGTCCTTCAAACCGAGAGCAAGGAGGAGGAAATTCCACTCTCATTACACTTATAAATCCATTCTCCAATTTCTCCATCTTTTCAACACCCTTCTTTCTTCTCTTCCAAAATTTCCAAAAGTTCTTAATCCTTCCTTTCTCCTTCATGAAGCCGAGATCATCAAGTGGACAAGAAGCTAAGTCTTACTCCATTTTCTTCAATCATTTTCCATTATAAGCTCAAATCCGAAACAATAATATCTCTCCTCCCTCTTGTCAAGGAAAGGGCACAACTCCCTCAACCCTTTTGGCCTCCAACACGTGACCCTAGAAGAGGAAGAGAAGAAGGAAAATTCTTCAATTCAAGTAGAATAGGAGACATGCAAGCTTAGGAGAGCTCTAATCAACACTTGGGTAAAAGGCTGTGGCCTCAACAAGAAATAAGGGAGGAAGTATTTATCATTTTAGGAAGAACTCAAGGATATTCAAAAGGTAAGACTATTCAAGATTTGAATTCATAATCATCTTGGTTATCCTCTTCCAAAAACTAACATTTTCTCCATCCACTTGGCCTTATAGGCCTAAAGTTTCCACCAAGGGGAAAAGAAAGAATCTTTTTCATTTTAGCTAAGAATCAACGGAAAAAAAAAGTATTTTTCCTAGTTCTTTCATGCATGTTGAAAAATGAAGTCTTTTATGTTCATATTTAAAGATGGATCATGCATGCATAAGATTAAATGATGTATATGAATATAAAGAAAGTGTACTTGCATGTTCATTGTGTCATGATTTGATGAAATTCTTGCAACATTTGCATGCTCATGATTGTGATGGTAATAAGAGGGGTCATGCATGTCTAAATTAAGATGGTTGAAAGCTTCATATGTGCTTGCATATGTAGCCATCATGATCATCATCATAATCATTATCTTCATTTTTATCTTTATGTTAACTATCAACATGCATGACATTGAAAATGTTAGAATGAAAATATGTGTATGAGCATGTGTATACTCATCTAGCATGTACTTAAAAGAGATGAAAAATCATGTATGTATGAGCTAGGAGATTCGGCCATGCATGTGTAGGTGTTCCATAGATATATAAACCATGTGCATGTTGTAATCGATGGAATGATTGAAAAAGACAGGGTCAAATTGCATGTAGAATATAATTAAAAAGTTGAAATAGGCATGTGTGTATGTGTGCATGCGTATTTCGGCCAAAGTGGCTAAAAGGTGCCATGACGATGTTTTAGTAATTAGTTGAGCATATATATGTACATTCTATATGTAATAAATTTATCAAGTTCCATTGTGCAATAGCGGGTGTATGTAATAACTTTCAGCCTAGTGGCCATTTTGATGACCTTGGATTATAATTTGGTTAATTGTTGATGTTTATATGTATGAATCTATGCAAAGACTTGGATAAGGTACAAGATATGTATGGTGAAGTTGTGAATGTACAAACCAATAAATTAAATGAGTAAAAAAATTAAAAAGCCGTTGTTTTAGCCATTAAAAACCAAAGTAATTAACAAGGACAAAACGGTAATTTTAACATTTGTAAAAGACATTGAAATGGGCTGTTTTCATTAGGGACACAAAATAAATTGTGAAAAGCATTATTTAGGACAAAAGTTTAACAAATAAAAGCCCAAAAATGGACTAAATTTGGGAGTACCAACCGAAATCCCTAAAAATGTAAAACGGTATTTTACCTAGGGAAGCAATATGATAAATGAGCCAATCATTAGTTCTAAAAGTTGGAATTATTATAAGCATGAAATCAACCCGATAACAAGCATTCTTCCATGCATAGGACAAGGAAATTTTAAAAGTGACATGTTTTATCTTATGATGCATATTTACGGAAATGTTTATCACGTGAAATGTTTTAAAAGAGCTTTACAAGACATGTACAAATATGATTTTATCACATGAAAACTTTTAAACAAATTTTAACAAACCGTACCTTGCGTCAACTGATTCCATATGAATTACGATATGTTATGCTGTTTTCACAGCTCACGTTTATGATTGGAGGCCGCTTGACATCAAGTGTAGTAGTGAGAATGCCAGGGGCAACATATGTTATGATACACCTCTTGATGTGTGTTAAGTTTATATTATGTATGCCTCATGACACTGAACGTGGGTGAGAGGTTGGTGTCCTCTGGCGAAGTTATGTTTTACGTTTTGGTACAGTGTAACACCGTGCTAGGACCTAGGATCTCCAACAAGACGCATCATCGTTACATCTACGTACACATGTTGTAACACCATGGTTGGACCATTGGGACTCATGGTTTGTACATAGCTCTACATGGGGAATTCAGTCGGTGGGTCTTGTGTACCGTTCGTAAAAGTTATGATATGTTATGGACAAAGCTATGACAGATTTGATACGATGATTTCAGATATGATTATGATTTGACAGATTTTTCTCGAAAACGATGCATGAGTTTTTCATCATATGAGTATACGCATGTTTACCCGTGTCACCCCACTAGAAATATGCCTAGATCCTTAACAGACAAGATGACGTGTATAGCAGAACTTAGGGTATAGACATAGTCAAAGGAAATATAATACGAGACACCAGATAAAATCTTAACAGCTACGTAAGAAGATAAGAAATACTAACATAAAATAATTTGCTCTGTGACTTTACATTTACGCAGCTTAACTGTTTATATATGGATTGGTATTATCTATCTTGTCGGTCATTAAATTTGTGATACAGAGATGCATTACGTACTTATCATGACAATGCATGTGTTTCTTTCATTTACTGTCTTCCATGCATGATCCACATGACGAACCTAAGCGGAAATACTTGCTTAGCAATTCGTTATTGCTCACCCCATCATTTACCATACCGTAGTGCCAGGAGCTAATTTCGGCACTGTTGACTATGAGCGGAGGATAGATTACCAGTGTTGAGTGTATGGGCCAGATCATGTAGTTCCTTTATGTTATTTCAGATTTGTATCACGACTTTGTACTGGTGACATTTCAGATTTATTCGGATTTAGTTTTCTGTATGATGCATGTCTACTACACTTTGTATATTTATGATTCTTCCGCGATATCGATACTTGTTTATGGCCACATGCATAAAAATGTAATTGTCGCCTTGTACTTCTCGTAGCAAGGTACGACAGGTGCACCGTGCCGAGATCCTAGTCCCGAGTGGGGTGCTTCACACAAAATCAAAAACAAAACCTCAATGTGAGACATTGATCTCTCAACTAGAGATACATTGATCAATCGATGTATACATCAGTCTCTAAAATTGAGACATGGATCGATCGATGTCAATAGATTTTTGAAAAATTCCTCCAACATATGACAAACTAATAATCATTATTGGTATACACATGATCTTTTTGACATCTAATGAGGTTTTAAATATTCCATACATGTTTATCATGATTACATTGCTTGATTTTGATGTGTTTATGTGTTTATATATGCATGTGTCATGTCACTAACTTACCAAGGATGTTATTACAACTTACCACTATGGAATAAATAGTTATTTTGAGCTATTTCAGGGACATATCTTATGAAGAACATCCATATGAATGAAAGGACAAAGTTGGAGTATCTCTACACCCTTTCTAAACATATTTGGTTTCCAATGGTATTTTGGTCATTTTGGAGACAAAGACATTTTGATCATTTACACAGATTTATTTCTGTGTGATGCTAAAATGGTTTCCCTATGGATATCTCTTATATCATATTTGTGGTCTTCATATTATTCTTGATGGTCATGGACTTCTTATTTATATTAACCATAAATGTTATTGTTTTCGGTTTTTTTGGATTTCTTATATTGCCACATTTCTTTTGTCTCATTATATAATCATCATGGTGTTGTCATGCACATATTTTTGGACTTCTCCATCATTATTTTGTACATAAATTTTTCCTATATGCCTGGGAAACAACCAGTCACACTTGAAATAGAGAAAATGGGAAGTAGTCAGGTCAAATAGTGACGTTTACTATGCAGCTGATTCTCACCATTATCTAGCCATTATTATCTGATTTGCCACTTGTTTTGGACACTCAAAAACATCCATATATGTATATGTGAGGTGGACAAATCAAGTTTTTATATATGAGCAAGACTACACCACATGGACCAACCAAAACACTCTTAGATGACATGTTGCCAAGGAGTTGCATACTTGGCATCAAAGGTGGCACTAATTTTGATTTTGGCAGCTGAAGGTCAGCTGATTTGGCCAGCCTATATCCCAACCAATTCGTTGAAGAAGTTGAGAAGAAAGTGGAGGAAGAAGTGATCATCAAAACCACTTTATCTTCCCAAAAATTTCTATAGAAAATTTCAGCATTATGATAGGAGTCAAAGTGGTCCAATCATGTTTCTTGAAGGTGACAACTAAGCAACGTGATAAGGTGGTCCTCCAATTAAATAACGACAAGTGAGATTGATGATATGGAAGGTGACATATGAGCATCCTAATCTACAAGGAGCTTCTCACATCCATAAATATGAGTGGAGTTGAAGAAGGAAGAACACAACACTTGGAGTTTTCTTCTTTCTTGCTACTTCTTCTTCTCCTTTCTTATTCTTCAGATTTGCAGCTGGAGGTGTATTATCTAAAGTTGTTATTGGGCTGCATTCACACCTTTTGTACTGATAAAAGTTGTAATTGAGGCTACATTAACAGGTGGTGAGGTGTATTCATTTTCGTGTTGTAAGGTGCTGAAATCAAGTCTTGATTAAGGTTGGTGTATAATCCCAGGATCAAGTACTTTTTAAGGTGTAAGGTGATCATTTCATAGTGAAAATGAAAGGAAAGGTGTTGCTTGGGACTTCAGCAGGTCACATTGAACGAACCAGGATAAATCCTTGTGATCTTTCTTCTTTACCTTTCTATCTGATTTTTTTAGTTTTTGCACTAAGCTTCTCAAATCTGGAAAAAAATAGAAAAACATTTTTAAAAATTCTGATTTTTTGTAATCTTTGTTTTGACATAAAGAACATAACTTTTGAAAAATTATACAAGAAGTTATAGCTCTTTAAAGTTGAATAACTGTCTTGTTATGTTTTGAAAATTCTGTGCAACTAAAAGTTTTTACTTTGTTGAAGAATCAAACAACCTTGGATTTTTCTCAAAATTTTACACAAGCTAGAGAACATCGCAAAGTTTTGTTCTGGAAAGTTTCAAAGATTTTGAAGCTCTAAGCAAATAGAAACAAGTTTTTCAAAGACAGACTCTGATTATGATTTTTACAAAATCAATCTTGAGCGGAGTTTTGAAAAGGGTTTAAATAGTGTAGTTTCTGCTAACCACTATTCACCCCCTCTAGTGGTTTTTATTGCATATGTTATAGTCTAATAATTCGTATCAGAGCCAGGTCAAAACCTCATCTAAGAAGACAAAAAATTAGAGGGAAGAAGCTTAGAGCTTTCTTATCAAAGGTATTCAAATTTATTCAATTATGGCAATGATTCCTCATAAAGGTGAGTTAGAAGGTATGTCCACTCAACGCCCTCTGTTATTTGATGGTGATAGATTTGTCCATTGGAAACTAAGAATGAGACTGTTCTTAATGGCCATAGACATTAATTTGTGGTCTATAGTTGAAGATAGGTCTTACATTCTAATGAAGGTTGTACAGGTTAATAGAGCAACTCAAGAAGTAGAAAAATATAAAAGTGAATGGACTAATGAAGATAAAAATAAAATGTCTATGAATGCTAAAGCAATGCAACTATTACTTAATGGTCTTAGTAAGTCAGAAGCAGGTTATGTCTCAAATTTTAATAGTGCCTACGAAATGTGGAAATCTCTTGAGCTAAAACATAAAGGCACTAGTGAAGTAAAAGAGTAAAAACTAATATGCTTATGACTGAATTAGAATGTTTAAAAATGTTGCCAAATGAATCCATAGTCTCTATGGATTTAAGACTCACTAAAGTTTTTAAAGCACTTGAGTCATTAGGAAAATCCTTCACCAATAAGGAGAAGGTGCAAAAAGTGCTTGGGAGTCTCCCTGCAGAATGAGATCCTAAAGTCACCATAATCGAAGAAATGAAGTCCATTACAAAAATGGATGAACTAATTGGTTCATTCAATGTTTATGAGGCTAAACTAAATCAAAGGAAAGCGGAGTCATCTAAACAACCTGGTAAGGATATAGCTTTTAGTTCAAATGAGTCCTTACAAGTCAATGAAGCTTGCTCAATGAGTAGTGATAATGAGTTAGATGATGATATAATAATGGTGGCTAGAAAACATAAAAAAAATTAGGAAGCGTCCTCAGAAAACAAATAGGTCTAAATCTTCTTCTTCTTCTGCTCTGCAATCTAAAATCATAAAAACAAGTAGGAATAAAAATAATAATAATTGGTACGATAAATAACTTAAATGTTACGAGTGTGGACAAAAAGATCATATATCTTATGATTGTCCAAGTAAAAATGGTAAGCCTACCAAGGATGGTCCAAGGAGAAGGCCAAAGGTAGCTCAAGCAAAGAAAGAGAAGCGTCTGCTCAAAGCAATCATATGGAGTGACTCTTCAGATTTAGAATCCGAGCACTAGGAGAACAAGGAAGCTCAAGTGTGCTTTGTCTCAAACAAGGTAACTTCTACTTCCAATGTTGATTCTAATACTGAAATGATATTTGATGAAATGTATGACGAACTCATCAAAATGCATGATTACTGTAAAAGATTATATAAAGAGAAAAAGAAATTAATTGAAGAAAATGACAAGTTAAAGACGTCCAACTTGGAATTTTCCAATTAATTAGAGTCTTTTAAACAAGAGTCTTCTAATACTCTTTACTCTTTGAGAAATAACATTGAGTCATATAGAAAGAATGAACAAAATTTAAAAACAAAAAATAGTGTGTTAAAAACCAAAGTCCGTGATTATGAAAGTGAAATATCAAAGCTTAAGTCATGTAAGTTAAATTTAGAGAAAACTCTAGAATAATTTAAATCCGAAACTAATATGTTGGATACATTAATATCATCAAAAAAATATGGAAATGATAAAAAGGATTAGGATACAAAGAAGAAAATGACAAGATGGGTAAAAATACTAAGTTTGTTACATGTAGCTCCTTATTACCATATAAGGCAACTAAATCAAATGTTCTTATTTTGCCTACTCCTTCTTCAATTCATTCTATGTCTAAGGTAAGATCACTCGTACCTACAAAAGTGTTTAAGAAAAATTTTGTATCTAGAACACCTAGGAATCATGCTTATATATACACAAATATACATAAAACAAATAAAATGCATCCAGCTCATTTTGATGCATATAGACCTAAATATAGGCAACCTACTTATCCCCTTTATAAGGCTATTAGAAATGCATTTATAACCTATGATGATACCTATAAGGTGTCTTTTAAGAATCAAACTCCTATGTCCTACTTATCAAAATCGATCAAGTTATAATGCATATACACCAATGTATAACGAATATAAACATACATCTCCATTTAGATGGAATGGTCAAATATTTGATAATCCTTTGTATTCTACAACTTATGATAATGCTAGAAATGTGCCCAAAAGGTACATTCAACTTTGGATACCCAAAGCATATATAAACAAAGATGGTGCCCCTAACATTCAAAGACCCAAACAAAAGGTACCTAAACTTTATCTTCTTTCCAGAATGATTATAAGAAAGAGGGCAAAAAGAAGATAAAGCCAAATGATCTAATAGTGGATGTTCGAGACACATGACGGAGAACCCCAAGCTATTCACCAAGCTAAAAGAAGTCAAAAACAGAGGAAGGTGACATTTGGTGACAACAATCAAAGCAGGGTTTTTGGAAAAGGAACAATTGGAGGCCTGGGCATATTTCAGATAAGTAATGTTCTACTACTAAGTAGCCCATCCTAAAATTTGTTAAGCATTTATCAACTCATTCGTTGTGGTTTGTTTCTTTTCTCTCCACTCCATTTGATATAACCAATAATAAAGGAGAAATTGTGTTAAAAGGAAATAGAGATGGAAATATTTACAGTCTATCCTTAAATAACATGTTAGATGTTAAAATTAAGTGCATAGTATCACATGACTTAGATGTAAACTTATGACATAGACGATTTTCCATATTGGTATTTCTACAATTGAAAAATAACTTAGAAAGAACCTTATAAGAGGTTTGCCTAGGCTTGAATTGAATAATTTTTAACTATTTGAAACTTGTATTAAGGGTAAACATAGTAAAGAAACATTAAAGCCAAAACATTAAGTGAGTACTAGTCATATATTAGCACTATACATGGATTTATTTGGTCAAAGTAGGACAAAAAGTCTAGAACACTACTATGTATGTGTTGTAGTAGATGATTACTCACGATATACATGGACATTATTTTCAACACATAAAGATGACGCTCCATTAGAAATTGAGAAATTTGTTAAACAACTTGAAAATCTTTATGAAGAAAGTTTTAAAAGAATTAGAAGTCATAGAGGTGGAGAATTTAAGAATAAAGATGTGATTGAATTTTCTAAACTAAATAGAATAAAACATGAATTTTCACCACCTAAAACACCAAAACTTAATGGACTTGTAGAACATAAAAATAGAACCAGACAAGAAATATCAAGAACTATGTTATGTGAAAATCATGTTTCCAAATTTTTATGGGCCGAAGTAGTAAATTACGCAGGATACATCATAAATAGGTTATCAATATGGAAGAAACTAAATAAAACACCTTATGGACTATTAAATAATAGATTATCAAAAATAGATTATTTACGTGTTTTTGGTTGCAAATGTTTTGTGTTGAACACTAAGGATAATCTAGACAAATTTGAACCTAAATCCATAAAATGTACTTTTGTTGGATATTCAACCAACCCAAAAGCATATAGATATTATAATCATATATCTAGAAAGATCATTGAATCTATCCATGTGAAATTCAATGAATATACTTATCTTGAAATAAATGATAAAATTAAAAAGAAGTATGATCCCAATCATGAGTGTTTTCTGTGATGTTTTGTCCTTAGAACTCACAACCATTCCTCTAGAATCAATTCCCCATAAACATGAACCTTTAGAGGATATTGATTTAGAAAATCTTCAAACAGAAGACTCATATTTGAAAGATGTCCCGATAGAATATGAGAATATACACAAATGATATATTTGAATAAAAAGAGAGTGAACCTAGTCAGCCTAATAATTGGTGGCATATTAAAGATAAACATAAGCATCCTAAGGAGTTGATAATAGGATATTTAAATCAAGGGATAAGAACTCAGAGAAATATTAAAAGAGTTGATTTTGCCAAGTGGCTTTCATTAGTTTCTCACTTAGATACCAAAAATGCTAAAGAGGCTTTGGGTGATACATTTTGGGTAAATATCATGCATGAGGAACTAAATCAATTTACTAGGAATGATGTGTGGGATTCAGTACCAAAACTTGAAAATAAATCAATTATAGGTACTAAGTGGGTTTTTAGAAATAAGATGAATGCACAAGGCGATATAGTACGTAATAAAGCTAGGCTAGTCGCACAAGGATATAACCAACAAGAGGGAATAGATTATGAGGAGTCATTTGCACCTGTTGCATGACTAGAAGCCATTAGACTATTATTACCATTGCTAGTTTGATTAACATCAAACTATTTCAAATGGATGTTGAAAACGTCTTCTTAAACGGGTTTATACAAGAAGAAGTTTTTGTAAACAACCGTTGGGTTTTGAAGAACTAAAACATCTAACCATGTATACAAGCTCAAGAAAGCTTTATATGGTTTAAAACATGCTCCAAGAGCTTGGTATGATAGATTTACGAACTTTCTCCTCGCAAATGATTATAGGAGAGGAACCATTGATAATACCCTATTTCTGAAAAGAAAAAAGAGTGATTTACTGATACGAAATCTGAATTTGAAATGCCTATGGTAGGATAACTTAACTATTTCTTAGGATTACAAATCAAACAAACTCACCGCGGAATCCATATTGGTCAAATTTAGTACATTAATGACATGATTAAGAAGTTTGGATTTGAAGAGTTGAAACCTACAACTACCCTCATGAGTGTAAGTACAAAGTTAGACAAAGATGCAAGTGGAAAAACTTTTGATGACACGCTATAGTTAATAATCGGATCCTTCTTATACATAATCGCATCAAGACCAAATATAATGTTTAATGTGTGTATGTGTGCTAGGTTTCAATCTTGTCCTAAGGTGTCCCACTATAATGCAGTGGAAAAGATATTTAGGAATATTAAACATACACTTCATTTAGGACTTTGGTATGATAGAAACTCCAAGTTAGAGCTACATGCCTATAGTGATGCTGATTACTTTGGGTGTAAGATAGATAGAAAATCCACTAACGGATCTTATTAATTCTTTGAAACCAATCTGGTTTCTTGGTTCTCAAAGAAACAAGCTAGTATTGCCATTTTTACCACTGAAACAGAGTATATATTGTTGTACCCCATCGAAAAACCATATAGTACTTGAAGACTCGTATAAGTGAATTAATAAAGTGGTATCCTTCAAGTGTATTTCACTAAGATTCCTTAATGCTTCTTTTATGCTATCTTGATAAGCAAACAATATAATTATTCAAGCATGGGATATAGACCATGACCAATTCAAATTCACCCAAAGGGGCTTAAGAAAATTTCGGCCACAAGGTTTAAAAAGGGCCTTAAAGGGTTTTTCTCAAAATTATAAGAGATGATAACATTAAGGGCCTTCTTAAAATAAGCCCAAAAGGAAATTAAGGAGTTGTAAGTAGTGGACAATTTTTTCCCAACTACTACAAAATTCGGCCCTTTAGCCATAAGGAATTAAGAATTTCCTAATTTTATTTTAAAACAAGAAAAAGGGGAAATTATCAATTAATTAGGGGACAATTATCCACATAACTCTTCATATAAGAAAAATTAAGCATGGTAAAGGAGTCAACCCAAGCCTAAAAACCGCCCCCCCATGGTTGGCCAAGAAAATTACCATGGTTACTTAATATTTACTACAAGGTTAAGAAAATAACTCTAGTTGGATAAAGTAACCTAGGTTAGCCATAAAGTAACTATAGTTGACATAAAGTAACTATAGTTAGCATAAAGTAACTATAGTTGACATAAAGTAACTATAGTTGACTTAAAGTAACTATCGTTGACATAAAGTAACTATGGTTTACATAAAGTAACTATGGTTGAACTAAAGTAACCATGGTTGGGTAAAAGTAACTAAGGCTAACTAATTTTAGTTAGCCTAACTAAGCTATGGTAAAGTCCCTTCCCCCTCCACTAAACCCACGGCTACCTTCTTGCCAAGGGAAGAAAAATTTCTCCAAAGAAATTTTAGAACACTCAACACTCAAGAAATTACAAGGAGCAAGAGACTTCCTTGTTTCTTCATCAAGGTACACGGCTAGTGAGCCTAAGGAAATCCAAGATTTTCAAGCCTTAAGAACTCATCTAGGAGAAGATTTGTCAAGTTACTAGGAGGAGCCAACATCTTGGTGGTTTGAATCCATTTCAAGCCCCATCCAAATTTCATTGTGGTAAGGAAATCTTGTCCTCAATGTAGTTGTTTCTCTATTAAGATAGTAACTAATGTTCATTCTTCTTCCTCCTCTCAAAACCGTGGGCTACATGCAAGTTGGAGGAAGACTTCACTCCATTTCAACCGAGGCTCATGCTAAGAAAGAGCTCTAAGGTTCAAAGAGGCAAGTATACTCTAGCCAATCTTGCCTTATTTGTGAAGTGCATGCTTGAATGACTAGCCATTTTTAGGCTATGAATTTTAGTTAGAGAAGCTAAGTACAAGATATGAAAACTAGTTGTTATAAGAAAAGTGATGGTATGAGCAATTGATTGGTTACATGAAAGTGTTGTGACTGTTTTTGAGGTGATTCATGAATAGATTATTTATGGTTAAAAGCGTGTTATGAGGCTTGAAAACAATATGTTGAAGTGTGTATTTGATGGTTATTTAGTCACTTTAAAGAATGAAGTTGCTTGGAAATGCTTGAACCATAAAAGTGAGTGAGTGGTGAAATCACTGGAGCTGGACAGTTTTATGTGTCATGATGAACGACCTGAAAATGAACCTTAGGAAGGTGCAAATTGGCTAATTTTTGGTATGGGGATAGATTTGTATGTTTATGAAATTTGTGAGTTGGAATTTCATTAAAAGGAGTTGTGAATTGTCCTTAATGAAATGTTTAGTAAGAGTTGGTCAAACAGAATTACTGGAGCTAGACAGATTTATGCTGCATCTTGTACGACCTGAAAATGAACCTTAGGAGTGTTCAAATGGGATAATTTTTGGTATGATAATAGCCTTATATGTTTATGAAATGTGTGAGTTGGAATTTTAGTAAAAGGAATTGTGGATTATTTTTAATGAAGTTCTTGGTAAAACTGCTCAAACAGAGTTGCTGGAACAGGACAGTTGTGAGGAGTAAGTTGTGTGGCTCGAAAATGTACCATAGGAATGTGCAAATGAGCTGATTTTTGGTATGATTATATTTTGATGTGTTTATGACATCTGTGAGTTGGAATTTTGGTAAAAGGAGTTGTGGTTTGGTCACAATTCATTTCGTGATACAGCTGGTCATTCCAGTTTCTGCATGTATCCAGTTTGGGAAAGTAATTAGATGACCCCCTTAAACTTATTGGATTGCCTTGGAAGTTTTATGGTAATTACTTAAGGCATAGATGTACATTTTCATGTAAAGAAACCATCATAAAACCACCATTTTGATGGTTAACAACTGAGTTGAAGTTAGTGGTATAAAACTGGAAAATAGGACAGTTTAATGTCTTAAGTTGTAAGGCTTCGATCTTGATCATTTAGGCTTGAATGTGATGTTTAGCCTTATGAATATTGTTTCTTGGTAAATTAGCTATGTTTTCCAGGTGATGTATCAAAATGAATAAGGTTTTATGACCCACGAAACTGAGGTAAGGCGGTACTGCCCTGCTGATTTCAGCAGTACTTTTGATGATAGTATGATGTTTTGAGGTCGTTAGGTATTTCGGAATGTTACGAAATTTTTATAGCATGTGTCCAAGCCTTCATTATGCATATGTATGGCATGGGTTTATGAATATGAGCACGAACTGATGAGCACGAGGCTAGGTGAACAGAATGTGATTGCTGGACAGTTTTTTCCAGTTTAAAAGACAAGTCCGTGCATGCATGTTATGATGCATTTGTTCACGAGTCGCATAATGCATGTCATACATTGCATCATCGTCTCTTACATGATTTATGGCATTGATTTCATGTGAAAGAAAGATGAAAAGCGTTTTCAAAAAATGATTTTTGTTTTTAAAAGAACGCTTCCCCGCCGGTACCGTGTGTGAGTATGAACTTGGCCAGTAAGAACCCGCTCAGATCCGGGTTAAGTGATCTGACAGTATGACCATTCAGGCCCAGAGATAATAGGCCTGAGGATGACCGTTCGGGCCCGGAAGAATAGACCCGACAAGAAGATAATGTTACCGTTCCGAACCTGGGAATAATAGATTCGGAGGGGAGAAGTTACCGCCTCAGATCTGGGAAGATAGATCTGAACACTCTATTGTTTTATGACGATGATGATTTGAAAGAAGAGCATGAAAAGATCATATTCTCATTTTTATCATGATGCATCACACGTACATATGCATGCATGTTACATTCATTGTGTAGTGACATATGATACTTAGACTAAGTTGTGATGACCTCGTAGACCCTAAGTATCACTTCCCTAAGTGATGTTTCTTGTTATGTTAGGAATTGATGCGAGGTACAGTCTTCTATTGTTATGTTCTGTACTTAGTAACGATTTTAGTTAAGTCATGATCTTGATACATTAAGTGTTGATCATTAACGGGTATTGGATGGAGGGCATTATGCGCTACTTTTGCACATTCATACGCATTGCATATGGTCATGAGCATGATGTCGAGTCTATTTGCACTAGGCTGTGTTATTACTTGCTTCTTGACTAAGTTATGATTTTATTGCCTTAACGGCTATTGATTGAAGGGATGAGATGCCAGCCAAATGCTAGAGGTAATGTTACATAGGTTATGATCCTCCTATCTCTCGTTACCTAAGTTATGATTCCACTACTGTTGTTATGTATGCTATGAACTTATTCATGACATTTAGGCCAAGTTGTTATGAATTGGTAGCTCCTAGGTTATGATCTTTATTGGGCAATGATCCTTTCATAAGCTATGATCTCTGTTGAGTTTCAATCTCTGATAAGCTATGACTTTGGATATACCTTGTGTTGACTTCTTACGGGTGTTTAATGGAAGGTCAGGTATGTTCTAAACCGAATTTTGGGGGTTCGGTTCTTGTATGTACTTTCCATTTAATGCATGATTGTTTATGGTATACTTGCTGGTGACTCTGTCACTCACCCCCCTATTTTTTTTCCTCCCAGAGACTGCAGGGGAACAAGGTAGAATGAATCGAGGATGAACCTAGGGTCCCCTACCCATGAGCGCAGCGAGGAGTGGACGAATTTAGGAGACATGACTGGCCAGCTATGACTGATGTCTGATGACGTATTTGAGATGGAAAACATTGGTTCTGTGACTTTCGATACTTTTGATTTGGGATGTAAACTATGAATGATCGTGTGGATGTTTTTAATTTGAAGTTTTAAATTTTGCCACGGTTTCGCTTACTTATTTGCGTGTAAGCGCGAAAATCCATGCATTATACCATGGATTATGACACGTATAGACGACGCCTAGTACTCTCCTTAGTGAAGTACGGCGGGTGCACCGACTTCGGTGGGATCGGGGTGCGGGGCGCCACAGGTGGTATCAGAGCTAAGGCTCCAGATCCGGACAGAATATAGAATTAAGTTATGATCATAGTCAACTAAGTTTGATTTTAGACCTAAGTCATGATCCTAGATGAGAGTTGAACTTAGATTAGGACGATTTAGACTGGAAATTAGGGTTTTCACCAAATGATAAAGCCCTAGTCGATGGCCATCTATAGAATGTAATCATGCTTGCTTGCATGACCATAAGATCGTATATGGATTACGAATTAAATGGTATCGCTTATTCTGAATATTTATACCTTGGTAAGACTCCGACACTTCGTGGTGCGGATGGCACCACAATTCAGCAAAATGACATCATCACCGTCACCCCAGGAGGCAGTAGACTTTACTAGCAATAGTTAGTAAGAAAATGTATTCCAAGGTTTGGAAGAGAATTTAGTTCATAGTAGGCAGGAAGATGGTTAAGTAAGGTTGAAGGTAATTCCATGCTGACACTGGTACTAGATAGGATAAGGGCAAAGTTCTAAGAGGAGTTTTGTAAGTTCTTCCTCTCCCAGGACTTAGTCACAAGAAGGGTTGAGGAATTTGACTCACTAAGACAAGGGTCAGGCATCACCATACTCATTCATTACTTAGGGACAGTATGATTATGAGAGATGAAAAGTTTAAGGTGATCAGATTTATGCGCGGTCTAGACCCCCAGATCAAATTAGGCTAAGTTAAGTCGTATTCAAGGTCCTTTGGTGAATTATTGGAGGACCGCTACGGAACGAAATGCGATAGTAAGGGAACGAAAGGATGAAATAAACGATTTAACAAGCAAACGAAGTAGAAGGTGGAAACCGTATCCATATAAGGCTAGTTTATGTGGATGACAAAGAAACAACCAAGGTACGCCTAATAAGTGTGAAGTACCTATGTCCTCTGCTCTATTTCCTATTAACCAATGATAGTTTTCTTTTAAGTTATGATGAGTAGACCACAAGTAAGCAAGTGAGATTATTAGTGATAACATGACTAAGTATGACACTGTGTATGGGACTCGGGGTCCTCGTCATGATGCGTCAATATTAGCACTTGTAAACATTTCATTGCACTATACGGGGAATAGGTCATGATTATGAAAACCATGTTTTAAGAGAATGGGCCACCTTAGGATGATTTGAAATGTCATAAAGGGAACATAAGTTTCAAAGGAGAACCCACAACTTCTAGTTCGATTTCGTGAAATGATCGCAAAAAGGGGTAAAAGTTATTACGTAATAAGGCGATCAGCAAGACGGGTGAATGTGGCACATACCTTATGAAGAGCTTGGTATGTGTACCTTATGGGAATTATTCCGGGTGTCTTTAGAATCTATTTCGTACGTAGGATGACCGCTACATGATCACTGAAAGGATGTTTACAAAAAAGAGCTAATGGTCTATATCCCAGAGATAATGATCTCTGCCAAGTTTTTCATATTTTATGAAAAAGGAAATTATAAGCCTGCTATGATCATAATTACACGGAATGGATTTCATTATCAAGTACATAGTATCAAGGTTGCAAGTGCTTGATATGAGAGAGGTTATGATAACACCTCTAGAGAATTAGAATTAGACCTCTAAGATGAATGGAACAAAGCAGTTCTGAGGGAACTAAATAGACGCTTTATGCGATCTTATTTACCTAAAGAAGAAGCCACATGGGAAACGGAAGACAACATGAGGAGTAGACGCCCTATTTTGTTGACTAGCCTGAAGTTTCGAGGACGAAACTTATATTAAAGGGGGAGAATGTTGTACCCCGCCGAAAAATCATATAGTACTTGAAGACTCGTATAAGTGAATTAATAAAGTGGTATCCTTCAAGTGCATTTCACTAAGATTCCTTAATGCTTCTTTTATGCTATGTTGATAAGAAAACAATATAATTATTCAAGCATGAGATATAGACCATGACCAATTCAAATTCACCCAAAGGGGCTTAAGAAAATTTCGGCCACAAGGTTTAAAAAGGGCATTAAAGGGTTTTTCTCAAAATTATAAGAGATGATAACATTAAGGACCTTCTTAAAATAAGCCCAAAAGGAAATTAAGGAGTTGTAAATAGTGGACAATTTTTCCCCAACTACTACAAAATTCGGCCCTTTAGCCATAAGGAATTAAGAATTTCCTAATTTTATTTTAAAACAAGAAAAAGGGGAAATTATCAATTAATTAGGGGACAATTATCCACATAACTCTTCATATAAGAAAAATTAAGCATGGTAAAGGGGTCAACCCAAGCCTAAAAACTGCCCCCCCCATGGTTGACCAAGAAAATTACCATGGTTACTTAATATTTACTACAAGGTTAAGAAAATAACTCTAGTTGGATAAAGTAACCTAGGTTAGCCATAAAGTAACTATAGTTGACATAAAGTAACTATAGTTAGCATAAAGTAACTATAGTTGACATAAAGTAACTATAGTTGACATAAAGTAACTATGGTTGAACTAAAGTAACCATGGTTGGGTAAAAGTAACTAAGGCTAACTAATTTTAGTTAGCCTAACTAAGCTATGGTAAAGTCCCTTCCCCCTCCACTAAACCCACGGCTACCTTCTTGCCAAGGGAAGAAAAATTTCTCCAAAGAAATTTTAGAACACTCAACACTCAAGAAATTACAAGGAGCAAGAGACTTCCTTGTTTCTTCATCAAGGTAAACAGCTAGTGAGCCTAAGGAAATCCAAGATTTTCAAGCCTCAAGAACTCATCTAGGAGAAGATTTGTCAAGTTACAATGAGGAGCCAACATCTTGGTGGTTTGAATCCATTTCAAGCCCCATCCAAATTTCATTGTGGTAAGGAAATCTTGTCCTCAATTTAGTTGTTTCTCTATTAAGATAGTAACTAATGTTCATTCTTCTTCCTCCTCTCAAAACCGTGGGCTACATGTAAGTTGGAGGAAGACTTCACTCCATTTCAACCGAAGCTAATGCTAAGGAAGAGTTCTAAGGTTCAAAGAGGCAAGTATACTCTAGCCAATCTTGCCTTATTTGTGAAGTGCATGCTTGAATGACTAGCCATTTTTAGGTTATGAATCTTAGTTAAAGATGCTAAGTACAAGATATGAAAACTAGTTGTTATAAGAAAAGTGATGGTATGAGCAATTGATTGGTTACATGAAAGTGTTGTGACTGTTTTTGAGGTGATTCATCAATAGATTATTTATGGTTAAAAGCATGTTATGAGGCTTGAAAACATTATGTTGAAGTGTGTATTTGATGGTTATTTAGTCACTTTAAAGAATGAAGTTGCTTGGAAATGCTTGAACCATAAAAGTGAGTAAGTGGTGAAATCATTGGAGCTTGACAGTTTTATGTGTCATGATGAACGACCTGAAAATGAACCTTAGGAAGGTGCAAATTGGCTAATTTTTTGGTATGGTGATAGATTTGTATGTTTATGAAATGTGTGAGTTGGAATTTCATTAAAAGGAGTTGTGGATTGTTCTTAATGAAATTTTTAGTAAGAGTTGGTCAAACAGAATTACTGGAGCTGGACAGATTTATGTTGCATGTTGTACGACCTGAAAATGAACCTTAGGAGTGTTCAAATGGGATAAGTTTTGGTATGATAATAGCCTTATATGTTTATGAAATATGTGAGTTGGAATTTTAGTAAAAGGAGTTGTGGATTATTTTTAATGAAGTTCTTGGTAAAACTGCTCAAACAGAGTTGCTGGAACAGGACAGTTTTGAGGAGTAAGTTATGTGGCTCGAAAATGTACCTTAGGAATGTGCATGTGAGCTGATTTTTGGTATGATTATAGTTTGATGTGTTTATGACATCTATGAGTTGGAATTTTGGTAAAAGTAGTTGTGGTTTGGTCACAATTCATTTCGTGATACAGCTGGTCATTCCAGTTTCTGCATGTATCCAGTTTGGGAAAGTAATTAGATGACCCCCTTAAACTTATTGGATTGCCTTGGAAGTTTTATGGTAATTACTTAAGGCATAGATGTACATGTTCATGTAAAGAAACCATCATAAAACCACCATTTTGATGGTTAACAACTGAGTTGAAGTTAGTGGTATAAAACTAGAAAATAAGACAGTTTAATGTCTTAAGTTGTAAGGCTTCGATCTTGATCATTTAGGCTTGAATGTGATGTTTAGCCTTATGAATATTATTTCTTGGTAAATTAGCTATGTTTTCCAGGTGATGGATCAAAATGAATAAGGTTTTATGACCCACGAAACTGAGGTAAGGCGGTACTGCCCTGCTGATTTCAGCAGTACTTTTGATGATAGTATGATGTTTTGAGGTCGTTAGGTATTTCGGAATATTACGAAATTTTCATAGCATGTGTCCAAGCCTTCATTATGCATATGTATGGCATGGGTTTATGAATATGAGCACGAATTGATGAGCACGAGGCTAGGTGAACAGAATGTGATTGCTGGACAGTTTTTTCCAGTTTAAAAGACAAGTCCGTGCATGCATGTTATGATGCATTTGTTCACGAGTCGCATAATGCATGTCATACATTGCATCATCGTCCCTTACATGATTTATGGCATTGATTTCATGTGAAAGAAAGATGAAAAGCGTTTTCAAAAAATGATTTTTGTTTTTAAAAGAACGCTTCCCCGCCGGTACCGTGTGTGAGTATGAACTTGGCCAGTAAGAACCCGCTCAGATCCGGGTTAAGTGATCTGACAGTATGACCGTTCAGGCCGGAGATAATAGGCCTGAGGATGACCGTTCGGGCCCAGAAGAATAGAACCGACAAGAAGATGATGTTACCGTTTCAAATCTGGGAATAATAGATTCGAAGGGGAGACGTTACCGCCTCAGATCCGGGAAGATAGATCTGAACACTCTATTGTTTTATGACGATGATGATTTGAAAGAAGAGCATGAAAACATCATATTCTCATTTTTATCATGATGCATCACACGTACGTATGCATGCATGTTACATTCATTGTGTAATGACATATGATACTTAGACTAAGTTGTGATGACCTCGTAGACCCTAAGTATCACTTCCCTAAGTGCTGATTCTTGTTATGTTAGGAATTTATGCGAGATACAGTCTTCTATTGTTATGTTCTGTACTTAGTAACGATTTTGGTTAAGTCATGATCTTGATACATTAAGTGTTGATCATTAACGGGTATTGGATGGAGGGCATTATGCGCTATTTTTGCACATTCATACGCATTGCATATGGTCATGAGCATGATGTCGAGTCTATTTGCACTAGGCTGTGTTATTACTTGCTTCTTGACTAAGTTATGATTTTATTGCCGTAACGGCTATTGATTGAAGAGATGAGATGCCAGCCAAATGCTAGAGGTAATGTTACATAGGTTATGATCCTCCTATCTCTCGTTACCTAAGTTATGATTCCACTACTGTTGTTATGTATGCTATGAACTTATTCATGACATTTAGGCCAAGTTTTTATGAATTGGTAGCTCCTAGGTTATGATCTTTATTGGGCAATGATCCTTTCATAAGCTATGATCTCTGTTAAGTTTCAATCTCTATTAAGCTATGATCTTGGATATACCTTGTGTTGACTTCTTACGGGTGTTTAATGGAAGGTCAGGTATGTTCTAAACCGAATTTTGGGGATTCGGTTCTTGTATGTACTTTCCATTTAATGCATGATTGTTTATGGTATACTTGCTGGTGACTCTGTCACTCACCCCCCCTATTTTTTTCCTCCCAGAGACTGCAGGGGAATAAGGTAGAATGAATCAAGGATGAACCTAGGGTCCCCTACCCATGAGCGCAGCGAGGAGTGGACGAATTTAGGAGACATGACTGGCCAGCTATGACTGATGACTGATGTCGTATTTGAGATGGAAAACATTGGTCTGTGACTTTCGATACTTTTGATTTGGGATGTAAACTATGAATGATCGTGTGGATGTTTTTAATTTAAAGTTTTAAATTCTGCCACGGTTTCGCTTACTTATTTACGTGTAAGCGCAAAAATCCATGCATTATACCATGGATTATGACACGTATAGACGACGCCTAGTACTCTCCTTAGTGAAGTACGGCGGGTGCACCGACTTCGGCGGGACCAGGGTGCGGGGCGCCACAGGTGGTATCAGAGCTAAGGCTCCAGATCCGGACAGAATATAGAATTAAGTTATGATCGTAATCAACTAAGTTTGATTTTAGACCTAAGTCATGATCCTAGATGAGAGTTGAACTTATACTAGGACGATTTAGACTGGAAATTAGGGTTTTGACCAAATGATAAAGCCCTAGTCGATGGCCATCTATAGAATGTAATCATGCCTGCTTGCATGACCATAAGATCGTATATGGATTACGAATTAAATGGTGTCGCTTATTCTGAATATTTATACCTTGGGTAAGACTCCGACACTTCGTGGTACGGATGGCACCACAATTCAGCAAAATGACATCATCACCGTCACCCCAGGAGGCAGTAGACTTTACTAGCAATAGTTAGTAAGAACACGTATTCCAGGGTTTGGCAGAGAATTTAGTTCATAGTAGGCAAGAAGATGGTTAAGTAAGGTTGAAGGTAATTCCATGCTGACACCGGTACTAGATAGGATAAGGGCAAAGTTCTAAGAGGAGTTTTGTAAGTTCTTCCTCTCCCAGGACTTAGTCACAAGAAGGGTTGAGGAATTTGACTCACTAAGACAAGGGTCGGACATCACCATACTCATTCATTACTTAGGGACAGTATGATTATGAGAGATGAAAAGTTTAAGGTGATCAGATTTGTGCGCGGTCTAGACCCCCAGATCAAATTAGGCTAAGTTAAGTCGTATTTGTAGGATCTGCAAGGCACCACTAGAAGGGGGGGTTGAATAGATGGTGTGGAAAGTGTGCTTTTTAAAATTTGTTTAAACTTGAACAATTCAAGTTCTGAAAACAGTTTCTGTTTTCAGGATCAGTTTTAAAACATTTTTAAAACTAGGTTAGAGGTCTCCAAAAATTATGAAATTTTGAGAGAGCTTAGCCTCAGATGTTATGAGGGTCCCCTAAAAATTTCAAATCAAAATTCAACCTTTAACCCCTTCAAAAACCGTTGATACTCAGATTGTGCAAATCTGCCAGAAACGGTAGATGGTTTTGCAAAATTAATTCCTATTTGTGTGAACGTCCAAATGATCTGAAAATTTGACCACTAACTCTTTATATACTATATTTTAATTGGTTGAAACAGTTTTGGAAAATTCTTTTTGGAAGTGGGTCAAATACAATCAAAGTCTCAACCTTTGCAAGTCTGAGAATCAGACTGCACTAGTCTCAGAACTTTTGATGTTTGATTGACTTATACTTGTCTAAAAGGGTTGAAACTTGTGCCAAATTAACCCTAGAACGTGTAGGTACGTTTCTGGAAATTTTTGTAATTTTTGAAATTCGTTTACTATTTTTACGAACGTGAACAAAACGTATAAACAGTGCAGAAACTGAAAGGTAAATGCTGAAAGTAAATTGCACCGAGATTTTTATACTGGTTCGGTTATAAACAACCTACTCCAGTCTTCAAGGAACACCTTCCTTGGTTCACACTATTCACACACACAACACACCTTACTACAGGGTTGATAGAGTTACACCTTAACTCCAACCCTTTACAAACCTTGTATTGCTAGTACAATTTGCACGAACACCACCACCTTGCTAGAATGAAGATTGATCACACCTTGATCAATCTTTTACAAAGATGAATGAATGGTGGTTTATATGAAGCCTATTCAAGATTGAAAGATGTAAAGAACAATAGGCTTTTTACAAGAAAAGAGAAAGAAAGAAGATGTAGGAGAAGAAGGCTAGAACACTTTTGATCTTTCAATTTTCAACACTTGTTCTTGTTCTTGTTTTGCTCTTCTTCTCTCCATTTTAATGTGCAGCCGTCCCCCCTAGGGTATTCTCCCTCTTGAAAATTATCTTTAAGTCCTTGAGAGAGTGTAAGACATCATTGTGACAAGGCCTTGCTTACTTGGCATCTTCTTATTGGATCATCATTTAGTCTTCGCTTACTTGGCACCTCCTTATTGGCTCAATGTTGTCATCAAGATGACATGGAAAAAATCTGAGATATACACTATTAAAATGTGCCAAAAATCAAACATGAAATCATACCATAAGTCAAGAGATACACCATAAATTGCAAGACCAAAAATTCTTCCATATCCATTGAGAAAATCGGCCATTAAGATGTCTTGCCATGCTGAATTTTCAGCATGTGCATCATGAGGATAAACTTTAAATCATTACCATTTTTCTTTAAATTTTCATCATAAAAATGAATCAATA
The DNA here is from genome assembly GCA_036186865.1 of Eustoma russellianum. NCBI lineage: Eukaryota > Viridiplantae > Streptophyta > Magnoliopsida > Gentianales > Gentianaceae > Eustoma > Eustoma russellianum. Next base: position 20,778,243 of record AP025040.1, on the reverse strand, counting down.
ATATATGGTAAATATTTCTACCAATTAAGAAATGAACTTGGACACAAAAAGCCTTAAGAATTTGGCCACAACATGTACACATGCTGAAAAATTTTCAGCATGTGTGATATGTTAAATATCACCATTTATTTATTTTAAATATTATTCAAAACCTTACCATATCCTCTTCCAATCAATCACCTAATAAAAGATGACAAAATATGTCACATTTAACACCATAAAATCGGCCATTTGCTCCTTTGCACATGCTGAAATTTCAGCATGTGTAACATTCACTTTTTGTTCAAAATATTGCCTATTTTGCATTGATTTAATCCAAGAAATCAAATGATAATTCAATCACCATTTAGTATGCAATATTGTCAACTTTTATGGAATAAAAATTAGTTACTAATAAGGTGATAAAATCGCACATGTTAATGCACACATGCTGAAATTTTCAGCATGTGTTACAAATGTGACATTGTTTGAAATGTTACCTTGTGTAGCTCCTTCCTTTATGTCACCAATAATGTATGATTGATTCTTGACCAATCAATATGCCAACAAGGCTCCACATATGCTCCATCTCAGCTGTAGGGGCGTGTATACATGTATATGCATGTGCTGAATTTCATTTTTCTTAACTTTGTAAAATAGTGCACATTTAATAATACACACATGTAATATTCTAATCAGCCCTTAACTTAATTTTCTAGAACACTTTAAGATGTATATCATATGTAAAAAGTGTCTAGATACGTGTCACATGATGTACAAGAAAAACGTTCCATGTTATGTGCGTAGAAAACCGAATTTTCGATATTTATCGATTACCCGATTTTTCTCTAATTTAAATTCCAACTTTTGCACATGTTATATATATTATGTTATACATAATATATATAATATATACTTTAAATCTCAGCACTTGGCTGGTTTAAAGTGGTACCATTAGCATGTGACAAAATTAAACTTGGAATCTTCACATTTTGGCCTTAATGTGGAGTAATTTGTGTGTGCCAACATGGAAAGTATTTTTGGCTGAACATATCATGTATGGAACGAAATTTACATCAATTTTTGATGTATATGGGCTGGCCATTTATTTATGGCAAGTACGTGACACGTTGGCGAAGTTTCGGTATTCGCCCGATACGACAAATTTTGGTTTAGAACCTTTTATCGTGTCGTATTTAATTTGTCATCACCATATCTTATATCATATGATATAAGACCTGAATATACTCATAAATATTAGTTAAGTATAGTGGTGTGACGTTAACGTACGTACGTAAAATATATAACGTGTCGGTAGTACGTTGGAATACATGTGTATGTGCCTTTATTTAAAAAATCTGAAAATATGTATAATATATGTATATGTGGCGTGTACATTAATGGATGGAGAGGAGGAGAAGACTTTCCTTTCTTGGCCTTGTTGCCTTTGTGCCTTTTCCAAATGAATTTTCCTTTAATGAACTACTTAGTTTATTAAACTAAGTACTTCACTTAATGAACTAGTTGAGTTCATTAATGGTGGCACCTGAAAATAGTATAAACACAACAAATGTTCGCCATATGATGTAAGCTTTAATGCTTCATGGCTCGTTAGTACGGCAACATGATATATAAGCTAAATAAGGAAAGTAATGGCAAGTTATCATGCATACATGTACACATTTATATATGTATACGTTTATACATATATATATGCTTTCAAATTGCTTATTTTGAAATCACTCAAACCCCCTTATCTCTACAGTATTCAAGGACCTTTGGTGAATTATTGGAGGACCGCTACGGAACAAAATGCGATAGTAAGGGAACGAAAGGATGAAATAAATGATTTAACAAGCAAACGAAGTAGAAGGTGGAAACCATATCCATATAAGGCTAGTTCATGTGGATGACAAAGAAACAACCAAGGTACGCCTAATAAGTGTGAAGTACCTATGTCCTCTGCTCTATTTCCTATTAACCAAGTATGAGTGATTATGATAGTTTTCTTTAAGTTATGATGAGTAGACCACAAGTAAGAAAGTGAGATTATTAGTGATAACATGACTAAGTACGACACTGTGTATGGGACTCGGGGTCCTCGTCATGATGCGTTAATATTAGCACTTGTAAACATTTCATTGCACTATACGGGGAATAGGTCATGATTATGAAAACCATGTTTTAAAAGAATGGGCCACCTTAGGATGATTTGAAATGTCATAAAGGGAACATAAGTTTCAAAGGAGAACCCACAACTTCTAGTTCGATTTCGTGAAATGATCGCAAAAAGGGTTAAAAGTTATTACGTAATAAGGCGATCAGCAAGACGGGTGAATGTGGCACATACCTTATGAAGAGCTTGGTATGTGTACCTTATGGGAATTATTCTGGGTGACTTTACAAGCTATTTCGTACGTAGGATGACCGCTACATGATCACTGAAAGGATGTTTACAAAAAAGAGCTAATGGTCTATATCCCAGAGATAATGATCTCTGTCAAGTTTTTCATATTTTATGAAAAAGGAAATTATAAGCCTGCTATGATCATGATTACACGGAATGGATTTCATTATCAAGTACATAGTATCAAGGTTGCAAGTGCTTGATATGAGAGAGGTTATGATAACACCTCTAGAGAATTAGAATTAGGCCTCTAAGATGAATGGAACAAAGCAGTTCTGAAGAAACTAAATAAACGCTTTATGCGATCTTATTTACCTAAAGAAGAAGCCACATGGGAAACGGAAGACAACATGAGGAGTAGACGCCCCATTTTGTTGACTAGCCTGAAGTTTCGAGGACGAAACTTATATTAAGGGGGGAGAACGTTGTACCCCGCCGAAAAATCATATAGTACTTGAAGACTTGTATAAGTGAATTAATAAAGTGGTATCCTTCAAGTGCATTTTACTAAGATTCCTTAATACTTCTTTTATGCTATGTTGATAAGCAAACAATATAATTATTCAAGCATGAGATATAGACCATGACCAATTCAAATTCACCCAAAGGGGCTTAAGAAAATTTCGGCCACAAGGTTTAAAAAGGGCCTTAAAGGGTTTTTCTCAAAATTATAAGAGATGATAATATTAAGGGCCTTCTTAAAATAAGCCCAAAAGGAAATTCAGGAGTTGTAAGTAGTGGACAATTTTTCCCCAACTACTACAAAATTCGGCCCTTTAGCCATAAGGAATTAAGAATTTCCTAATTTTATTTTAAAACAAGAAAAAGGGGAAATTATCAATTAATTAGGGGACAATTATCCACATAACTCTTCATATAAGAAAAATTAAGCATGGTAAAGGGGTCAACCCAAGCCTAAAAACCGCCACACCCCCATGGTTGACCAAGAAAATTACCATGGTTACTTAATATTTACTACAAGGTTAAGAAAATAACTCTAGTTGGATAAAGTAACCTAGGTTAGCCATAAAGTAACTTAGTTGACATAAAGTAACTATAGTTAGTATAAAGTAACTATAGTTGACATAAATTAACTATAGTTGACTATAAAGTAACTATAGTTGACATAAAGTAACTATGGTTTACATAAAGTAAATATGATTGAACTAAAGTAACCATGGTTGGGTAAAAGTAACTAAGGCTAACTAATTTTAGTTAGCCTAACTAAGCTATGGTAAAGTCCCTTCGCCCTCCACTAAACCCACGGCTACCTTCTTGCCAAGGGAAGAAAAATTTCTCCAAAGAAATTTTAGAACACTCAACACTCAAGAAATTACAAGGAGCAAGAGACTTCCTTGTTTCTTCATCAAGGTACACGGCTAGTGAGCCTAAGGAAATCCAAGATTTTCAAGCCTCAAGAACTCATCTAGGAGAAGATTTGTCAAGTTACAAGGAGGAGCCAACATCTTGGTGGTTTGAATCCATTTCAAGCCCCATCCAAATTTCATTGTGGTAAGGAAATCTTGTCCTCAATGTAGTTGTTTCTCTATTAAGATAGTAACTAATGTTCATTCTTCTTCCTCCTCTCAAAACCATGGGCTACATGCAAGTTGGAGGAAGACTTCACTCCATTTCAACCGAGGCTCATACTAAGGAAGAGCTCTAAGGTTCAAAGAGGCAAGTATACTCTAGCCAATCTTGCCTTATTTGTGAAGTGCATGCTTGAATGACTAGCCATTTTTGGGCTATGAATCTTAGTTAAAGATGCTAAGTACAAGATATGAAAACTAGTTGTTATAAGAAAAGTGATGGTATGAGCAATTGATTGGTTACATGAAAGTGTTGTGACTGTTTTTGAGGTGATTCATCAATAGATTATTTATGGTTAAAAGCATGTTATGAGGCTTGAAAACATTATGTTGAAGTGTGTATTTGATGGTTAATTAGTCACTTTAATAGACAAGTCCGTGCATGCATGTTATGATGCATTTGTTCACGAGTCGCATAATGCATGTCATACATTGCATCATCGTCCCTTACATGATTTATGGCATTGATTTCATGTGAAAGAAAGATGAAAAGCGTTTTCAAAAAGATGATTTTTGTTTTTAATAGAACGCTTCCCCGCCGGTACCGTGTGTGAGTATGAACTTGGCCAGTAAGAACCCGCTCAGATCCAGGTTAAGTGATCTGACAGTATGACCGTTCAGGCCCGGAGATAATAGGCCTGAGGATGACCGTTCGGGCCTGGAAGAATAGACCTGACAAGAAGATGACGTTACCGTTCCGAATCCGGGAATAATAGATTCGAAGGGGAGACGTTACCGCCTCAGATCCAGGAAGATAGGTCTGAACACTCTATTGTTTTATGACGATGATGATTTAAAAGAAGAGCATGAAAAGATCATATTCTCATTTTTATCTTGATGCATCACACGTACATATGCATGCATGTTACATTCATTGTGTAGTGACATATGATACTTAGACTAAGTTGTGATGACCTCGTAGACCCTAAGTATCACTTCCCTAAGTGATGATTCTTGTTATGTTATGAATTGATACGAGGTACAGTCTTCTATTGTTATGTTCTGTACTTAGTTACGATTTTGGTTAAGTCATGATCTTGATACATTAAGTGTTGATCATTAACGGGTATTGGATGGAGGGCATTATGCGCTACTTTTGCACATTCATACGCATTGCATATGGTCATGAGCATGATGTTGAGTCTATTTGCACTAGGCTGTGTTATTACTTGCTTCTTGACTAAGTTATGATTTTATTGCCTTAACGGCTATTGATTGAAGGGATGAGATGCCAGCCAAATGCTAGAGGTAATGTTACATAGGTTATGATCCTCCTATCTCTCGTTACCTAAGTTATGATTCCACTACTGTTGTTATGTATGCTATGAACTTATTCATGACATTTAGGCCAAGCTGTTATGAATTGGTAGCTCCTAGGTTATGATCTTTATTGGGCAATGATCCATTCATAAGCTATGATCTCTGTTAAGTTTCAATCTCTGTTAAGCTACGACCTTGGATATACCTTGTGTTGACTTCTTACAGGTGTTTAATGGAAGGTCAGGTATGTTCTAAACCGAATTTTGGGGGTTCGGTTCTTGTATGTACTTTCCATTTAATGCATGATTGTTTATGGTATACTTGCTGGTGACTCTGTCACTCACCCCCCTATTTTTTCCTCCCAGAGACTGCAGGGGAACAAGGTAGAATGAATCGAGGATGAACCTAGGGTCCCCTACCCATGAGCGCAGCGAGGAGTGGACGAATTTAGGAGACATGACTGGCCAGCTATGACTGATGACTGATGACGTATTTGAGATGGAAAACATTGGTTCTGTGACATTCGATACTTTTGATTTGGGATGTAAACTATGAATGATCGTGTGGATGTTTTTAATTTAAAGTTTTAAATTCTGCCACGGTTTCGCTTACTTATTTGCGTGTAAGCGCGAAAATCCATGCATTATACCATGGATTATGACACGTATAGACGACGCCTAGTACTCTCCTTAGTGAAGTACGGCGAGGCCGGGGTGCGGGGCACCACATATATGATATGGGACTCCGTGTTGGCTGGATCTTTCTTTAACTCTCAAGGCTCTCCTTCCTCAAGATGGTTTAGGCACAAAGAACTTAGAGCTCCCCATGCTTCCATCTTGATGAATAATCACCTGGTTTTGAACAAACTCGCTAAAAGGATCAACACATATTCAATAACCTCCCACTTGGTTGTTTCCCCTATTAGTGAGCACTCCTCACAAGGTTGTTCAAGCCTTTATTGAGCTTAGCCTTGATTATAAGAAGAAATTAAGAAAACAACAAACATTTCCCAAAGAAACTTGTTTGAAATTTTGATGTAGAAGTTCTGAGATTTTACAAAGCGTTTGAGACCTATTTATAGCCTAAAGTACAAATTAAAATATAGTTTCTAACCTAACTATTATCCAATGAAAAGATTGCCTTGTAATGAAAAAAGCTAACAAGGAAGAAAGGATGAAAAAGCTGTTCTCAATAGTTTTGCCCAGCCTAGAGATCAATATTTCAAGTTGATTTAAGCATTTTCAATTTGATTGGTCCAAAATTTTTCACATTGAATGGAGCCCCTCCACTTTGATTCAGCTAATCTTGTCGTCGTGAAAGCTGTAGATAATTGAAAGAACTTCAATTTTGGCTTTTGGATAATCCGAGTTGGAGCTAGGAGGAGGGAGATATGATGTCTCAAAATTTCAACTGCTTGTGGACCTTTGAAGCAGGTTGCTGACTCAGCTACTTCAACTTCATGGAATTTTTTGAGCTTGATAATGACATAATCTGAAGAAGTGTAAAACACCAAAGTTTTTGCTTAATCTCTTATCTTGAAGCTCCAATTAGAACCAAGGGATCCAAGCTGCGGTTGAGGAGATATGGGTGAAATACAAATACTGCGATGGCCTGGTATTGTACAATCTATTTCAGTTTTGTGTTTTCTTCATGCTATGGCTTCATTCTTCCTTCAAGTGACCTGTAATAACCTTGTAAAAAAATAACAAGACATATACAAGATATGTAGCATGTCCTATGCTTGCCTAATACACAGTGTATAACCATTACAAGATACACACTTAACCATTTCAGAACGTTACAAAGAATGTAAATAACATGTACTAAGGTGGGGTAGGACTTTTTGCTTCTCTGGATCGCATCATTCTCTCTCTCTTCAAAAGGATTTGTCCATGAATCAATACCTGAATACAAGAGAAGGAACTTTCAACCACATATCATGTTAGTCACAATCTTACAAAGATGTGAAATGCTTTCTTCCTTACATGTTCAGGATGCATCATTCGTTTAATAAAAACATGATCAATGTAGTAGCATCCTATAACATACAAAAACACATCATTCAACATCTTTAGATCTAAAATAAGATAGACATCTTCAATGCACAAGGTTATAGCATTTTCATACTGTAAGCGTAAGACTAGCTTATCATTCATGCAACATTCAAACCTTAAACTTTTGAACACGAACACATAACCTCCAGGGTCATACACATAAGTGATACTAAGTAAGGTAATCATCAAAGAGATCACAACCACAACATCATCACACGTTAAATAAGTATAAAAAAGAGAATAACATGATGTGACAATTTTTATCAAAGGTTTGCTTTTCACCCAAGTCTTGGATGAATTTTTTGGGCTATTTTTCTTTTCTATTTTGCATGTGTGCTCATACTTCAAACATGTCAGAGAAATGATAAGTATCATACATAAATGTTGTCCAAAGTAAAAAATTCAGTTTGCATTCCATGTATATAATCGTATAAAGCTTCCTCATTCTTAATCAAAATCTAGTTATCAACTTCAAATGCATCATTTTCCATATTCAAATCATGTTCACTAAGATCTTCAAATGATGGTGCAGATTGTAAACCAAGAACTTCTATAAGATCATTAAATGAATCATCAAGCAATGCATTCAATTCATCATCAATTTCAAGTTCCCTATCCTCACACATTTCTTGCACACAAGCATGGTTATCATTTAATTTCTTTTGTGTGTGGATAGATATTTCAGAATTAGCGATAAGAACATGTTTGTCATGCGATTCTTTAGCAACAAGGGTTGTCTTTTATAGACTTGTTCTTTCTCTTTCAATGCAAGCTAAGAATTGTTTCTCAAGTTCTCTTTCTATAGGATCATTCTGGTTGTTTTTCATTCTTCTCTTATCTTGAAGCACTTTGTTAGGAGGTAAGGTATGAAACTTGAATAACTTATTGTTGTACTTGAATGAATACATGTTTAGATGACCATCACATGTAATTCTTCTATCATATTGATATGGTCGACCTAAAATGATATGACTTATATACATAGGCACAACATCACATAGAACATCATCCTTGTAATCTCCAACAGATAATGAAACTAAAACACTTCTATAATCATGCAACTCACCATCATCATTTAACCAAGAGAGTTTATATGGTTGTGGATGGTTAATCAATTGTAAACTTAGCTCCCTTACAAGTCCAGTGCTAGCTAGATTAGTGCATGATCCAGAATCAATTATCAAGTTACAAATCTCATCTTTTATCATACAATGAATGTAAAACACATTATCTTTATGTTCAACATGATCCACATATTCACGGATTGTGTTAAGAATTCTTCTAACCATTAAGAACTCTTTAGATGCCAGATTATTATCCTCACCAACATTTGATCACATTCTTATTTTTCAGGGTCTTGTTCATTCTTAGTTTCTTCCTCATCTTCATCAAGGATATACTCATCTAATTCTTCAATGAACATCACTCATTTGAGGTTGGGACATTATCGTGCCATGTGGCCTTTTCCTTGGCATTTAAAACATTGAACATCTCTATTCCTAGCAGTTGGATTCGAAATATTACCTTCCACAACCCTTTCCTTACCTTTGCCCATGGCTGATTGTGTTTGTTGTGGACGTCCTTGTATTGGTTATGTCCTTCTTTTACAGCTTGTTGGCCATAGTTTTGATAAGAGTTTTGCGAAAAGAAAAGATGGGAGATTTTACCTAGAGTTGGAGTACAATCTTTGCTGCCAAATGCACCAATGATGACAAATCTTTATAGTACCTTAGCTCAACTTTGTTAGTTACCTCCCTATTCAGCCCAATTAAGAATCTTGATTGCGGCTTCCTGGGGTTCTATATTGGTCCTAATAATCAAAAGCTCCAACTCCTTAAAGTATTCATCTACACTTCAGGTTCCTTGGATATTATTTAGATATACAAGTATATTGATGACTATATCAAATGACCATATGCTATTACTACACGAAAAGAATACGTGAAGACATCTTCTATAGCGCCCGACACCCGGGCTATGCACTTGGTACGGTGCACCAGCCGTACTTCGCTAAGGAGAGTACAAGGCGTCGATGTGGGTCCAATATAAGTCCATGAACAGGGCATGGATTACCGATGGAAACACTAAACTGTGGCGATAACCAGGCAGAATTAAAGCATTCAACATTCCATGTCCATAGCGTCATACATAATACAAATCATGAAAACATAATCCCAAAATGTTCCAAATCGTTCTTAATACAGAAACAGAATATCAAGTCCTAGGCTTCCACGTCTCTCAGGGATAGGGCATCTGCGGCTCGTCCTCGACGTACTCTATCTCATGTTCCTGTAGCTCTGAAAAATGATAAATAAGGAGTAAGTGATAAATCACCCAGCAAGTAACCCTCTATTCTACCGAAACACATCAGAACGATAAATAAGAAATTTTAGCAAATACCTTAATAAGACATAATTACTTACCTGTGGAATCAATCAGTTATCGGTTTCCTTGACATCTTAACTTACTGTTATCCTTTCCTATATGTAACTGTCTTATTTTTCGTAGCGATCATTTTGCCCTTTTTACAAGGGAAATGATGTCATGCAGATGAGATGCAGTACGGAACAAGACAAAGCGCAGACGAAACGGATGGAACAGAATGAAACAAAACAAGACAGAAGCATTAAGCCATGGCCTTCTTCTCTACATGAACCAACCTTCTATTTCGAGTGATTCTATCCAAAATAGAATTGTACCCCGTCTACCTCCTATCCTACTGAGGATTTTAAATACGGGTCCAGAAAAATACCTTGATATCAGGTCCAGAACAGATTAATACCCTATATGAGTCCAGAACAGAACAATACCATGACTACCATAATAGGATGTTACGCTCGGGTCCAGAATAGAATAATACATCATATGGGCCCAGAACAGAACATATACCCTGATATCGAGTCCAAAACAGAACATATACCGGAATCAATCGTAAAGACAATTAAGTCAATACGGGTTTTTAAAACTGCTTAACCTTTCTTTTCAAAACCCAAAACTTTATCCTTAAAAATGACATGACGTACATATGATGCATAATGCAGTATGTGAAGGGTTTTCAGGGTCCTAAATGTCATTAAGGTCATGGACATAACGATTATAGTTCATTACTTATTTATTTCGAGAAGCTGAAATTTTCAGCAATGTGTAATAAAGTTTATTACTTGTTTTGACCCCAAAACCGTTCTCTCCTACCAAGGTCTTTCATAAATCGAATCATTTAAGTCTTGTATTATCTAGATATAAATTGTTCGAGTTGTTGGACAGACTTAGGGGTTAAACTGGACTGTTTTGCACAAGAATGCCGAATCAACACCTATTTCGGTCTTTATGCTCATACGGCATCCAAATTCGTCTTTTTATGGTTACCATTTATTCTTAACAGCCCCGAACACTCTAATGTTTGATTTTTAATTAGCCCTCAACCTTCTCTTTTTTTATTTTACCCACGCACACCTCAGGCAATGTCACACAAATTTCATACGATGAACTAACAAATTTAACAACTTTGTTTTATTGATTCCAATCTTCTCCTTGAACCATCTATCCACTCCTAATGGTTATACCTTCAAGCAATCTTTCCTAGCTTCAATAAACATAATTAAGTGTTAGAATTTACTCAAATGGGCCACATATAATAAGATATACAAAAGAGTCCACATAAGAATTCATTTTAGCATAAGTATCTAGTTGTGACTCTTAAATCTTATCAAATATGGACTCATCACAAACAGCCCCTTACCTCCATTTCGAGTGAAACTTTAACATTATCATGGCCTTCAAACCTTCCTAAAGATGTAGCAATTAGAGTCATTCATCTTCCTAATCTCTTCCAATAGGGCCGAGGGGTTTAGGGGAAGACACACCCTCCAACCGCCCTCTTCTTTACTTTAGTTTCACCCTACCATAATTAATCCATTCACTTGCTGCCCTTTTTATTCATATTTTAATGTGTTTAGAGCCATCCTTTAGCCATTTTATGGACAAGAACAATAGTATACATAAACAGCCCCTAAACCATCAACTATTCGGATATCCTAACAAACTAAGTGTTATTTTAACCATTCTAGAGGTGTGGTGATGGTGAGTCAAATTACCCTCTCAAGACTTCTCAAAGCCGTGAGTTAGGGTAGGAGAATCTTCTAGTTACTACCTTATTTTACCTCATGGTTTTAGCCCACATATTAGAACAACACCCTAAGTTCATTTACATGTATCACAACACTGATTAAAGTGACTAGGCCGCAATTTTCAGCATAATGTTTATGGAATGTAAGTTCAATACAAGCATGGGTAGAATCTTAGACACACTAAAACATCCTATTTATGGCTCCTCAATGTCTCTAGAAGAATAAAACGAGACTTGCCTCTTTGGTTCAAAGTTGAAGCCTTTCACACTTGATCCTTCTTGGAGCTTTGCAAAATTACCTACCCCTACTTAGAGGGTACACGGTATTCACATAAAGAAGGAAGGTGAGTGGAACCTCTTTTTTTTTTTTAAATAATTGATAGAGAGCTTGAAAGGTCATAGAATCCTTACCTTGATGGAGTTGGAAGGGTGTCCTAAGCCTCCTAGAGTTCCTTCTCCTTTTGTGCTTGAGAATACTCCTATGGAGACAAAGGTGGTCACAGTTTGGCGGTGATGAGGGACATGCACTTAGGATTTGATGAAAACCTTAAAGAAATGTAAGATTGAACCTTAGGAATTATTTACATACCTTATAAGCTTGGGGCCTAGTCTTGAACTTGGTTGATGGCTCTTGCTATTCCTTTTCCTTATGGTCGAAATGATGGGGTCTTGGGAGGAAGTTGGTGTATAGTGGAAGAGTTAGGAGGTGCTAGGAATATGATTGGATGCTTTAGGAGAATGTTTGCTTGAAGAAGGTTGCTTAAATGCACTTGGATTCAAAAGGGGAGGGGTGGCTGGCTTAATGAAGAGGGAGAAAGAGAAAACACAACCATTACCTATTTGTATGCATGTAAGAGGGGTAGTAATAAGGGTGGCTTCGTAAGCTTTTTGTCTAAGAGTCTTCTAGAGTCTGGAAGATATTTTGGCGCCTTTGGAGGGAAAGTGGCCAGCTACCCTAAGGGTAGTTTGGTCACTTTCCATTCCTTTGGATACCCTAAGGATAATGAGATGCTATTATTATTATTATGGCTTTTATGGTGTTTTAGAAAGGGATTATTTTTAATAACAAATTTTAAGAATATGCATAACATAATAAAAATTTAAAATTTTCGTCAATGGTTCTCTCATATTTTATACTATAGTATAATTCACAGTTGTACTTTGGATGGTCACAACATGCTCCCCTCCTTATAAAAAGTTTCGTCCTCGAAACTTGACGTACCTTATGGGAATAGTTATGGATGTTGTTCCTCCATATACTGCTCTGGTTCCCATGTAGCTTCTTGCTCCGTGTGGTTACTCCATTGTACTTTCATGAAGGGGATGGAGCGTCGTTTTAGTACTTGGTCTTTCTTGTCTACAATCTTGATCGGCACTTTGGTGCAGGTAACGTCTTCCTGAACCTTCAGAGGCTGCTCACTCAGGATATGGCTCGGGTCGTGATGTACCATTGCAGTTGCGACACATGAAAGACGTCATGCAACTATGACAAGGCGGGATGTAATGCTAGTCGATACGCCACTTCTCTGATTCTTTCTAATACTTCATAGGGTGTGACAAATCTCAGACTTAGCTTCCCTTTTATGCCAAATGTCGTTACTTTCTTAATCGGGGACACTTTCAGATATACTTTTTCTCCCTCTTGAAATTCAATCGGGCGTCTCCTGATGTCGGCCCAGACCTTGCTTCAGTCCTACGCTGTCTTTAGTCGCTCTCTGATGATCTTTACCTTTTCTAGCATTTGCTCCACCAGGTCCGGTCTGGTCAAGACTCTCTCTCTAATTTCATTCTAATATAGCGGTGACCGGCACTTGCGACCATACAATGCTTCAAATGGGGTCATTCCAATAGACCGATGATAGCTGTTATTGTAAGCGAATTCAATAAGCTTGACATTTCTATCCCAGCTACCTTTAAAGTCTAAGGTGCAAGCACAAAGCATGTCTTCAAGGGTTTGGATGGCTCTTTCTGATTTCCCGTCTGTCTAGGGCTGGTAAGTCGTGCTCATCAGGATCTCGGTCCCCAAGACTTTCTGAAAAGTGGTCCAAACTCTCGATGTGAATCGGGGGTCCCGGTCGCAGACTATGCTTATCGGTACGCCATACAGACTAACTATCTCATCCATATACGTCATTGCTAGCTTCTCCATGGATGTCCAGATGGATAAAGGCAAAAAGTGAGTTGTCTTCGTAAGGCAATCGACTATCACCCATATGGTATCATGGCCGCTTTTGGTCTTCGGAAGACTGGTGACGAAGTCCATAGTCATAAGGTCCTATTTCCACTCAGGGACCTCAAGAGGCTGTAGAAGGCCAGCAGGTCGCTGGTGTTCGGCCTTAACTTGCTGACAAGTAAGGCACCTCTCCACGTACTCCACTATCTGGCGCTTAATCCTGGTCCACCAAAACTTTTGATTTGGGTCATGGTACATTTTGTTTGCTCCCGGGTGGGTGGACAGCCGTGAGGTGTGGGCTTCTTTCAATACTGCACTGATGAGGGCCTCATCATTTGGTATGCAAAGCCTCTCTCGAAACCAGAGACTCCCATCATCTCGAATCTGAAAATCATCCTTCGGCTTTTCTTTCATCCCACTTATAATCTTCATCAATGCATCGTCGGTCCTCTGGGCATCTTTGATTCTGTCGATCAAGGAAGGGGTGATGACTAGTGTGCCCAGGACATTGGCAACAGAATCCACGACATCCAAATCAAATTCCTCTATTTCGCGTTCCAGGCGGGGTTGACCAGGGTGACTTGACTTCCAAGTGAGAGCATTTGCCACCCTGTTTGCCTTCCCCGGGTGGTACTGGATAGTAAGGTCATAGTCCTTCATTAATTCCAACCATCGTCGTTGTCGCATGTTTAGTTCCTTCTGCGTGAATAGGCATTTTAAGCTCTTATGGTCTGTGTATATCCCGCATTTTTTGCCATATAGGTAGTGCCTCCGGTTTTTTGGACAAAGACAACAGCTGCCAGATCCAAGTCATGAACTGGGTAATTTTACTCATATGGTTTTAACTATCGTCAAGAATACACGATTACTCGATCCCTCTGCATCAGTACACATCCCAGTCCGTTCTTTGAGGCATAACTGATTACAACATATCCTTCACTCGAGATAGGTTTTGTCAGGACTGGCGCGCTTGTCAGTTTCTTCTTGAGCTCAATAAAACTCTGCTCGCAGTCAGGGCTCTCCAGGTCAATCTTGTGAGTGGGACTGCTATCTGCGAGAACCCTTCAACAAACTTTCAATAGTAGCTGTCAAGACCAAGGAAACTTCTGACTTCTATGACGTTAGTTGGTCTCGGCCATTCAGTTATTGCTTCAACCTTCCTCGGATTAACTGAGATACCTTCTTCGGAGATGACATGCCCCAGAAACATTACGCTGTGTAGCTAGAATTCACACTTGCTAAATTTTGTGTAAATCTTCTTTTCACGGAGAATGCTCAATGTACAGTTTCTCTCGGAAAACGGTGTTCATTAAATCCATAAACGCAGCCGGGGTGTTTGTCAGGCCGAAGGGCATAATAAGGAATTCGTGGTGTCCATAACGAGTCCTGAAGGCAGTCTTGGGCACATCCGCATCTTTAATATTCAGCTGATAATAGCCTGAGCATAGGTCGATCTTACTATACACTTGGGCTCCCCGTAATTGATCAAACAGGTCGTCTATTCTTGGCAGGGAATATTTGTTTTTGATGGTGATTTTATTGAGCTCGCGGTAATCGATGCATAACCGTAAGCTCCCATCTTTCTTTTTCACGAGTAACACCGGCGCTCCCCATGGAGAAACACTTGGTCGGAAAAACATTTTCTCGATCAGCTCCTTCAGTTGCTCTTTCAATTCCTTCAACTCTGAGGGTGCCATCCGATATGGTGCTTTTGATATGGCTTCAACACCAGAAATCAGGTTAATTTCAAACTCTACTTCACGATCTGGCGGTAGTCCAGGCAGGTCATCTGGAAAAACATCAGAGAATTCTCGGACTACCGGGACTTGGTCAAGGGAGGGAACATCTTGTTCCGTAATTAGGGCATATACCAGAAATCCATCATTACCTTTCTTTAACGCCTTGTATGCTCGAGCTGCTGTCATGTAAATACTTTTCAGATTCTTCCTTAGCTTGGTGCTCCCTTGATAGGAAATTTCCTCCCGAGCAGGGTCTTTAATGATCACACGTTTCTCTCGGCAGTCAATGTGCATATGATTTTTGGACAACTAGTCTATACCAAGGATAACATGGAAATCTTTTATTGGAATAGGGATCAGTGTGGCTTCAAATGGCCGCCCTTCCATTTCCATCGCGCAGTTCTGATACAGGCAGTGGGATACAAGCACCTGGTCACCAGCTGTCTGTACCTGGTATGGACTCTCCAGCCAGGAAGGGCAACTGTTCAGGTTCTTGGAAAACCTCTTGGACACGAAGGAGCGGCTGGCGCCACTATCAAATAGGACGTTCGTAGGTGCTTGACACACTAGTATGGCTCCTATGGTATTCATGCATTCGTAATTAACATAAAGCATAAAGGTTAACTTAAATGCGGGTATTAACCATACCTGTCACAATGTCTCGCGTCTCTTCTGCCTTTGCATCAGTCATCATATGTACTCTTGCATTCGCTCAGGGGCGGTTCCCTTGCTGTGGTTGCTGCTGCTGGGCTCCCTTCTCTGGATAGTTTTTTTATCATGTGGCCCATCTTTCTGCAGCCAAAACATCCTCCAGTCGTCCAATGACATTCGCCCAAGTAGGGTTCCTGACAGTTGAGGCAGGGGCGAATCGCTGGCTGCTGAGGCTGAGGTCGGGGTTGTGGTCCCTACTGCTTCTGCTGCACTAGTCGGGTGTCCTTCTTGGCCATCTTCATCTGCTTTCCATACTGTTCTACACTCGACTCCCTTGGCCTCTTGCTTCTCATCTCTTCCTCTGTTCTGATAATGTCTCTCTCAATGCGGTAACATGCATCAAGCAGTTCTCCAAAATTCTTAGGGTTCACGCCCCTCTCAAACTTTAACACCTTAATCCTTTTGGCATTCATTGATGGATGATATCTTCCCAAGGTCGTGTACCGGTTTGCATAGTTAGATATGGTCATGCCCGACTCTTGTTTTAGGGACTCGAAATCATGCATCTTTTGTAGTGTGATAGAGGACAGAATATAAAACTTGCGGGATTCTTCGAGAAACCACGTCCAGGATATTGGCTTTGGTAGCGGTTGCAGATTTGTCTACCACCATTGGTCCGCTTCTCCAACCAAGAATGGCCTGATCACCTGTGCCTTCATATCATTTGGAACTTGTATTAGCTCAAAACAATTTTCAATCTCATCAAGCCACTTCTCAACGGCATCAGCATCGGCATCTCCTTCAAAAGCAGGCACCCTGGCTTTCATCATTTCTCCGAAAAAGAATCTGGGCCCCAACAACTGCTCCTGTGGCTGTGGTGGAGGGGGTGGAGCTACCTGGTTGTTGAGCATCATCTGTCCCACCTGAGCCACAGTTTGGAAGAAAGACTGGAAGGCTGTCATGTCAGGTATCTGGGGAGCAGGATTGAGTACTTGCGGTGGCGGTGATGGAACTTGATTTTGTGGGGGTGGGGGTGGCGGAACTTGACCATCACGTGGTTGGGCTGGTGCCTGCATCACCGACTCCTGGGACCTAGTCCTAGCAGGCTGCGCCTTAGCTGGTCTGCCATGAGGTCTCGCCATCTGCACTTCCACAGCAATTTCCATGTTTATAGGTTAAGTGAGAATTAACTGACAGTGATAATATGCATGAAAGAAAATTACGATCTACTCAAGTTATTTCTCTTACTACTAAAGGAACACTCTCAGTTATTAGTGGGTTAGGGTTAGTTATGCCTACTTATCTAGTTGAAAACTAGAAAGGAGGACAATCTCCTAAACCCGTGCTACGTTCCCTAAGCTAAGGCCATCTCTCCTACTAAGATCATAACTTAGGGTTCTAAGATCAACACCTAGGTTCTACGTTCTGCCAAGAATCTAGAGCTTGGGCTCTCATACCATTTGTAGCACCCCGCACCCGGGCTACGCCCTGGTATGGTGCACCCGCCGTACTTCACTAAGGAGAGTACAAGGCATTGATGTGAGTCCAACAAAAGTCCATGAACAGGGCATGGATTACTGATGGAAACACTAAACTATGGCGATAATCAGGCAGAATCAAAACATTCAACATTCCATGTCCATATCGTCATACATAGTACAAATCATGAAAACATAATCCCAAAATGTTCCAAATCGTTCTCAATACAGAAATAGAATATCAAGTCGTAGGCTTCCACGTCTCTCAGGGGTAGGGCACCTGTGGCTGTTCCTCGACATACTCTATCTCAAGTTACTGTGGCTTTGAAAAATGATAAATAAAGAGTGAGTGATAAATCACCCAACAAGTAACCCTCTATTCTACTGCAACACATCCGAACGATAAATAAGAAATTTTGGCAAATACCTTAATAAGACATAATTACTTACCTGTGGAACCAATCACTTATCGATTTCCTTGACATCTTAACTTGTTATCCTTTCCTGTATGTAACTGTCTTATTTTTCGAAGCGATCATTTTGCCTTTTTTACAAAGGAAATGATGTCATGCAGATGAGATGCAGTAAGGAACAAGAAAAAGCGATACAAGACGAAACGGAACGGAACAAAATAAAATAGAACATGACAGAAGCATTAAGCCATAGCCTTCTTCTCCGCATGAACCGATCTTCTATTACGAGTGATTCCATCCAGAATAGAACTGTACCCCGTCTACTTCCTATACTACTGAGGATTTTACATACGGGTCCAGAAAAATACCTCGATATCAGGTCCAGAACAGATTAATACCCCATATGAGTCCAGAATAGAACAATACCCCAACTAAAATAAAGGATGTTACGCTCGGGTCCAGAACAGAATAATACCTCATATGGGTCTAGAACAGAACATATACCCTGACATTGAGTCCAAAACAGAACATATACCGGAATCAATCGTAAAGACAACCAGTTCGATACGGGTTTTTAAAAATGCTTAACCTTTCTCTTCAAAACCCAAAACTTTACCCTTAAAAATGACATGACGTGCATATGATGCATAATGCAGTATGTGATGGGTTTTCATGGTCCCAAATGTCCTTAAGGTCATGGACATAACGATTATAGTTCATTACTTATTTATTTCGAGAAGCTGAAAATTTCAGCAATGTGTAATAAAGTTTATTCCTTATTTTGACCCCAAAACCGTTCTCTCCTACCAAGGTCTTTCATAAATCGAATCATTTAAGTCTCGTATTATCTAGATATAAATTGTTCGAGTTGTTGGACGGACACAGGGGCTAAACTGGACTGTTTTGCACAAGAATGCTGAATCAGCCCCTATTTCAGTCTTTATGCTCATACGGCATCCAAATTTGTCTTTTAATGGTTACCCTTTATTCTTAACAGCCCCTAACACTCTAATGTTTGATTTTTAATTAGCCCTCGACCTTCTCTTTTTTTATTTTACCCACGCACACCTTGGGCAATGTCACACAAATTTCATACGATGAACTAACAAATTTAACAACTATGTTTTATTGATTCCAATCTTCTCCTCTAGCTATCTATCCACTCCTAATGGTTATACCTTCAACCACATCTTTCCTAGCTTCAATCAACATAATCAAGTGTTAGAATTTACATAAATGGGCCACATATAATAAGATATACAAAACATTCCACATAAGAATTCATTTTAGCATAAGTATCTAGTTGTGACACTTAAATCTTCTCAAATATGGACTCAGCTCAAACAGCCCGTTACCTCCATTTTGAGTGAAACTTTAACATTATCATGGACTTCAAACCGTCCTAAAGATGTAGCAATTAGAGTCATTCATCTTCCTAATCTCTTCCAATAGGGCCGAGGGGTATAGGGGAAGACACACCCTCCAACCGCCCTCTTATTGACTTAAGTTCCACCCTACCATAATTAATCCATTCACTTGCTGCCCTTTTTATTCATATTTTAATGTGCTTAGAGCCATCCTTTAGCCATTTTATGGACAAGAACAAGAGTATATATAAACAGCCCCCCTAAACCACCAAATATTCAGATATCCTAACCAACCAGGTGCTATTTTAACCATTGTAGAGGTATAGTGATGGTGAGTCAAATTACCCTCTCGAGACTTCTCAAAGCCGTGAGTTAGGGTAGGAAAATCTTTTAGCTACTACCTTATTTTGCCTCATGGTTTTAGTCCACATACTAGAACAACACCCTAAGTTCATTTACATGTATCACAACACTTATTAAAGTGACTATGCCGCAATTTTCAGCATAATGTTTATGGAATGTGAGTTCAATACGAGCATGGGTAGAATCTTAGATACACTAAAACTTCCTATTTATGGCTCCTCAATATCTCTAGAAGAATAAAACGAGACTTGCCTCTTTGGTCCAAAGCTGAAGCCTTTCACATTTGATCCTTCTTGGAGCTTTGCAAAATTACCTTCCCCTACCTAGAGGGTACACAGTTTTCACATAAAGACGGAAGGTGAGTGGAACCTTTTTTTTAAAATAATAGATAGAGAGCTTGAAAGGTCATACAATCCTTACTTTGATGGAGTTGGAAGGGTGTCCTATGCCTCTTAGAGTGCCTTCTCCTCTTGAGCTTGAGAATACTCCTATGGAGATGAAGGCGGTCACGGTTTGGGGGTGGTGAGGGACATGCCCTTAGGCTTTGATGAAAACCTTAAACAAATGTAAGATTAAACCTTTGGAATTATTTACATACCTTATAAGCTTGGGGCTTAGTCTTGAACTTGGTTGGTGGCTCTTGCTGTTCCTTTTCCTTATAGATGAAATGATGGGGTCTTGGGAGGAAGTTGGTGTATAGTGGAAGAGTTAGGAGGTTCTAGGAATATGGTTGGATGCTTTAGGAGAATGTTTGCTTGAGGGAGATTGCTTGAATGCACTTGGATTCATAAGGGGAGGGGCGGACGCCTTAAAGAAGATGGGTAAAGAGAAAACACAATCATTACCTATTTGCATGCATGTAAGAGGGGTAGTAATTAGGGTGGCTTTGTAAGCTTTTTGTCTTTGAGTCTTCTAGAGCTTGGAAGATATTTTGGGGCTTTTGGAGGGAAAGCGGCCGGCTACCCTAAGGGTAGTTTGGTCGTTTTCCATTCTGTTGGATGCCTTAATGATAATGAGATGCTATTATTATTATTATTATTATTATTATTATTATTATGGTGTTTTTAGAAAGGGATTATTTTTAATAACTAATTTTAAGAATATGCATAACATAATAAAATTTTAAAATTTCCATCATGGTCCTCTCATACATTATACTATAGTATAATTCACAGTTGTACTTGGGATGGTCACAACATCTTCGAAGCATAACCCTTGAATATATGTAAATTATAATTTGCATCCATGTTTTTTTTCTGCTCTTTCCTTTCTTTTTATTATTATGTTTTCCATCTTTTCTTCCTTCTTTCAGTCATTAAGAAGGACAAAGGGAACATTGGAAATGAGGAGGACTTTTAGTCCATTTTTCCTTAAGGAACAGAGACAAGACAAGTCCCAGTCTTCCTCTCTGTATTTTCTGGTTTTTTCAACTGTTGAAGGGAAGATATCCTTCTCTATATAGACAATGATGAAGCCAGATCTTCACCAAGGACCAAAGATGATCCGAATTTACCGTCGTTAGCTCCACTGAATTTGTAACTGGAATAACTTCTTGAATATCCTGCACAAAGAAACAGGAATCAGAGGTCCGGGGGGTGTGACTCCGGGTAAAACCCTCTGACGCTCAAGTCAGTTTGGGCCATTCTCACTGAGATATGATTTTTGTATGTAAAGTTATGAAGATCTCACACTTCTT
This sequence comes from Eustoma russellianum, assembly GCA_036186865.1. Taxonomy (NCBI): domain Eukaryota; kingdom Viridiplantae; phylum Streptophyta; class Magnoliopsida; order Gentianales; family Gentianaceae; genus Eustoma; species Eustoma russellianum. Next base: position 20,756,948 of record AP025040.1, on the reverse strand, counting down.
GACTGAGGAGAGCTTTCGTATGTTTTGCTTTGTGTCGAGATAAAAATGTTTTGATCCCCCACCTTGATGTCCGTTGTCTTGCTTTTGTTACTTTCCTTTCGTCCTTTGCCTGTGACAGCAGATGGGACCTTTGCTTGGGACAGCGAAGCTATGACGCTGTAGGTCTACTGATGTGACTAGTAGGTCTGCTGATGTGACCTTGACGTGTGTAGGTTGAACAGTCTGATGTGTACCCCTTCTTTATACTGCACCTCTGCCAAGTGGTTCCACAGTTGATGAAGTAGAGTCGCGCTTGGTTCCCTTGCCGAGGGGCAAAGTTGAGTTCGGCCGAAGTGATCTGGAGCACCTCCTTCTTACTAAGGCCGAGGCTGAAGCTTGATGCCGAGGTGAAAGCCTTAGAACATATTATCTTAATAAAAAGGCGGATGCCTTGGTGGAGTAGTACCTTGTCGAGCTGAAGTGCAACAAGGCTGAGCAGAACTGCATTTATGCCGAACTGCAGGAGTTAACCTCTTGAGCATTATTCTGCCGTTGACTGTCATTGACTAATAGATAATTATTTTTGATTTATCATTTGCCCCCAGATTTTGTGTGGCGGAGCTGACCTGAGAGGGTAGACAAATCTATTCTGGTGAAACGATGACATGTCCATCTTTAATTGGACAGTTATTCTCTTAACTGCGCCACGTTCCTCATTAACTGCACTTTAAACCTCATAATTGAGCTGTCATCTCCCCTTTTTATGTCAGCGCCAGTTTCAACGTATTCCATAACTACTCTTCCGGCGGTTACAATTATCGAGAAGGGGGGAAAAAATGAACCGTCGCCCCTTTTTAAATTTCAACTGAAAAGTTACAACTTTTCATTTTCCTTCTTATAAATAGGGTCACCTACCCTAATTCTTTCTTCTTCCTTTTCCTTTGTTCTGCAAACGTTACTCTGTTCTTCTTCTTCATCTTCGAAGCTTACCTCCAACCTAACTCCGGCGATCTTTCAGCTCTACCCTTCAAATTTCTGTAAGCTTCTCTTCCATTTCTATTATCTATGGCTTTTGTTGTTTCATCTTCTTCCGACTCCCAGAATAAATCAGCTCATTCTTACCCTGCTAATCTGGAGGGTGATCATAAGGTTCAATCTTACCACGAAAGGTCAGATTCCAGTGAGGACAACCGCCCTCTGAGGCGGTTGCCTACGTTGGTGAACCTTCTTTGGTTGTCCCCACTTCCATGGTGCCCCTGCCATCTATTGACAGGGGTTCATCATCTCCGGCGGTGCAAAGCTCAGTTTACACTTTAAAAGCTGCTGATCTTTCCCGCCTTTTTGAAGCATATAGTATTGATAGGAGTACTTTTACCCCAATTCTTCCTCTTCCTCACCAAACTGCCTATGATCCACCCACTGGGTATGAGGCAGTTTATGAAGAGTATTTTAAATCTGGTTTTAACCTTCCTATTCCAGGCCCTTTATTCCACATCTTAGACTTTTACAACCTTATGCTACCTCAGATTATGCCCAACGGCTTGAAGGTAATTGTCAGCTATCTGCTCTACCTGAGAGCTGTTGGGGAGGAATTTAACCTTGCCGTTTTTAGGAGGATGTTTGTATGCAAGCACAAAGAGAGTTGGTATTACTTTAGTAGGAGATATCCTAATAAAGAAATCAACCATGACAGCAACATCTCCTCTTTTACCAAAAGTTGGAAAAAACACTTCTTCTTCATAAAGAATGTAGGATTACCCGAGAGAAACTACTGGAAGTCCAGCCACGCAGATAACATGAGGCCAAGCGAAAAATCCTTCGATGAAGACCTGCCACTAGCCGCAGACTGAAAAAAGGTGGATAGGTCGGTTGTAAGAGTTGCCGACCTGGACCACCTGTGGCCCACACACCATTTTCGACCCCTCAGCTCAGCAGCCTTAGCAATAGTTCTGGGTATGTGACATAATTTTTTGAATATCTTTGATTTTTTTATATTCCCCATGTGTTTTGATCAATCTGCTGTTGAATCTTGTAGAAATCATAGTGTATGAATCTATCAGCAAGCTGAGGAATATGGTTCCAAAAAAATGAAGAGAGGGGAAGGGAAGCCCTCCTCCTCTGACCAAACTTCTTCCAAGACCTCTTCTGAGGTGCAAGTTCTACCTGCTGTTCCTGCTCCAACCGAACTTGGAGCTCAAGGTATCAATTCACTTTAGTTTTGACTTCATTAGATTATTTGCTTTCGCTTCAGCCTTTTGACCCTTGTTTTTGTTGCAGCTGAAGCTTCTATTGGCCCCATTCATACTGCAGCCTAAAATCCTATTCTGGCTGCAGCTCAGCCAATAAATGAAGACAAGGTTCCTGAGGCCCCTTCCTTGCCCCCTCCATCTGTTGCAAAGGCCAGGGTAGCTGCCCCCAAGCTACGCCACAAGCTCGATCTGCTTCTTCTGCGGGGATCAAAATTACCGGTTCCAAATCTGCCCCTACTGGGGGGTCAACATTACTGAGGGAGAAGACATGCCCCAGCGTCCTCATGGAAAAGCTCCTTATGAAGGGGAACCATCTCATCAGGATCATCGTGGTTGGAAGTCCATGACCTTCTCCTACTCCGACACTACTGCCCATCCCGTAGTAGCCAGAAAGTTAACATAGTTGGCAGCGCTGCCCAGGGACTGGGAGCGTTTTATTCACAATGATTGGGATTCAGCCTTGAATATGTATCTGACCAATATGTCCTTGGTAAGTTTTCCTTATAATTTCTAACTTTTTCACTTAAGTTGTTGAAAACCTTATCTAACTCAAATTGGTTGTTGCAGTACCGAGTCCAAGAGTATGACATGCTCAGGAGGTCGAAAGAAATGCGTAACATGGTGGTCAAGCTATCTGAGAGCAACGCCAACCTTAGAAAGGCTAATGAGGAGTTGGTAGAGATGGCCAAACCCAACAATTCAAGGCTGGAAGAGATGGACGCAGAGCTGAGTGCATTAAAATCAGAGGTGGACTCCTTGTCAACTGAGAATTCCAAGCTTAAGGAAGGCAAGGAGGAATCTGACACTCAGCTAGCCATCGCAAACTCACAAGTGGATAAGCTGAAGGATGTAGTTGCCAACATCGAATTGGTGTCCACCAAGACCCAAGCTGAGTTGGACTTCTTTCAGAAGGAGCTCAGCACTTGTGAGCAAGAGTTGTCTAATTGCAAAAGCCAATTAGAAGCAGAGAAGAAAAGCAAAGCTGAGCTCACTTTGCAATTTGAGCATCAAGCTGAAGATTTAAAGAAATCTGTTGTTGCTGAGTTTACAAGATCTGAATATTTTTCAGACAATCTCTTGAAGCTGCAGAGCTCTGTGCTGGCGATGGGTCAAACTTACGCAATAGATGCCTGCAGTGAAGTCTATTCAGCTTTGGATAAAGATCATCCTCAACTTACCGATCTCTACAACCCTGAAGCCGAAGCCTTGTTTGACAAGCAGCTGAAACAATTCAAGGAAGGGGCTAATCTCAGAGATGCTGAGGGCGATGAAGAATAGAATAGGGCTTTCTTTACACCTTTCAGTAGTTGTAATAGATACATTTCTAAATGAAAATGTCCTTTTTCTCAAATTGTGCTCTTCAGCTAGTCTTGTTTTCTTTTTCAAGATTTTTGCAAGTATTTGACTTTTGCTTTTGATTTTTGCTCTGCCAAAAGTTCTTAACATTATCCTTCATAATATAAGTGCTTGACCTCGGCTCTGCTAAAGGTTCTTGTATTGCCTTCTGGTTCCAATATTGTTGTCCTTCCATAAATGTTATAAGCATTGGACTTCAGCTTCGACACTTGGCTCTGCCAAGGGTTTTGCACTGCTTGGTTGGGTTGCATCTCGGCTGAACTTCGACTTTGCAATTGTTAAGATAAATTCCAAATAAAGTAAACCTGTTACTTCATTTGATCTATTTAAGCAAAATGAAGAGAAAACACTTTGGCACTGCCATAAACACTGTTTTATTCAACTTCAGCACTGCTGATAATTACACAAATGCTTTACATTTTTTCTAGCCCTGCTAGTAGGTGATAATTGTGAATCCTGTTCACAAAAATATGTCCCTCAATGGGAGTTTACCTCAGGCCTGCTGAGGTTTTATCTAATCGAGTCCTGCTCGGCCACCTCAGTCCTGCTGAGGTGAGATACTTGTAGGGAAGCCTGTTCCACTAAGTATTGAGTCCTGATCAACTAGCTCAGACCTGCTGAGGTGAAACACTTGCACATTACTGATGCAAAAGTCTTAAGTGAGTAGAATGCCAAATCCTGGGTAAAGTCTTTCCTTCCAAGGTTTGTATCTTGTAAGCTCCAGCTGATTGCACCTCCACTATTCTACAAGGGCCTTCCCACTTGGGGTTAAAAGTCCCAGTGGGTGCTGCATGACTTGCTTCATTATTGCGTAGTACTAAATCTCTTACTTGATAAGACCTTGGTCGCACTCGAGAATTATAGTACTGAGCAATTAGATTCTTGTATTGGGCCATGCGAACATGGGCTTGCTCCCTTTTCTCCTCTAACTTATCCAAATTCAATCGCAGCACTTGGTCATTGGTCTCAGCAGAGTAATTGGCTGTCCGAGCAGAGCTGGAACCAATTTCAGCTGGGATGACTGCTTCAGTGCCATATATAAGGAAAATGGTGTTTCCTTAGTGGAAGTAAAAGGAGTTGTTAGGTATGCCTATAATATGCTTGGGAGTTCCTCCACCCAACTTGCCCCAGTTTTGTATAGGCGTTTCCCTAAGCCATCCTTGATTGTTCTGTTTGCCAGTTCAACTTGCCCATTAGCTTGAGGGTGTGCCACTGAAGTGAATCTTTGTTCGATTTTGAGTTCGGCACACCAACTTTTGACGGGGTCATCAGCAAATTGCTTTCCGTTGTCCGAGATGAGAACTTGTGGAAGGCCAAAGCGGCATATGACGTTTTTCCACAAGAACTTCTTGATCTGATTTTCCGTTATGGTGGCTAAGGGCTCTGCTTCCACCCATTTGGTGAAGTAATCGATGGCAACAACCAAGAATCTAACTGAGCCTGGAGCTTGAGGCAGAGGTCCAACAAGATCTATTCTCCATTGCACAAAAGGCCAGGGACTTGCGATAGCAGTGAGTTCTTGACTTGGCAGATGTGAAATTGGAGCATGAACTTGACATGTTTGACATTTCTTAACCAATTCCTCTGCATCATGGCGCAGAGTGGGCCAGTAATATCCAGCAAGGTAACATTTTCTTGCTAACGACCGCGCACCAGAATGATTCCAACAGATTTCTTGGTGCACCTCCCAAAGGATGTAGTCTCCTTCGTCTTCAGTCACGCACTTCAACCAAGGCTGTAAAAATGACTTTTTATAAAGGTGGTCGTTAAAGAGAGCATACCTTGCTGCCTTCAATCGTAGACGCCGATCTGCTCGTTTATCCTCGGGCTGAATTCCATGCTGCAAGAAGTTAACAATCTCATCCATCCAGGTATTGCGATAATCAACTTGCAGCACTTCGTTGGCATCATAAGAACGGTGCTTCACTAGCTCCACTACTATCTTTTTTCCCAAAGTTGTTGAAGTGGATGAAGCTAGCCGAGATAAAGCGTCAGCTCTCTTGTTGGCCGACCTGGGGATATGCTCAATGCCGAAGCGCTCAAAAGTCTGGCTGAGCTGAAGCACTTTAGCCAGATACTTTTTCATGTTTTCCTCCTTAGCTTCATAATCCCCGTTGATCTGAGAAACAACCCACTGCGAATCACTTTGGGAAGTGATCCGTTCTGCCCCCAATTTTCTTGCAAGGCCTAGTCCTGCTATTAGGGCTTCGTACTCTGCCTCGTTGTTAGTTGCTTCGAAGTCGAAACGCAAGGCATATCAAAATCTTCCTTATTTGGGTTGATGATTAGGAGTCCTGCTCCACAACCATCCTTGGAGAAGGACCCATCCACATATAGAGTCCAATCAGCCACTGGCTTATCATCTTCCTCCACGGATATCCCTTTAGCCAAGAAGTCCGCTAATGCTTGGGCTTTGATAGAAGTTCTTGACTTGTATTGGATATCATACTCTGCAAGCTCTACAGCCCATTTGGCAGCTCAGCCAGAAGTGTCTGGCCTTGACAAAATTTGTTTCAAAGGCTGATCAGTGACCACTATGATTGGATGAGCTTGCAGGTAAGGTCTGAACTTCCTTGCAGCCATTACGAGTGCTAAGACTACCTTCTCAGCATTGGGATATCTCACTTCAGGCGCATGTAAGATTTTACTTGCAAAGTAGATGGGCCTCTTCACATTATCCTGCTTCCTAAGCAGAACCGCACTCACTGCTTCTTTACACGTCGAGAGATACACATAGAGCTCTTCTCCAGGCAAAGGTGAAGTTAACATTGGCACCTCGGCCAGATGGGACTTCAGCTCGTCAAAGGCTTCTTGACATTGATCATCCCACTGTAAAGTTGTTTTCTTCTTTAAGATCTGGAAGAAAGGAAGGGATCTTTCGGCTAACTTGGAGAGAAACCTGCTCAGCGCAGCAATTCGGCCTGTTAACCTCTGCACTTCCTTTATATTCCTGGGGGATGCATATTTTGTAAAGCTTCAATTTTGGCAGGGTTTGCCTGCACCCCTTCCTTGGAAACCATATATCCCAAGAACTTTCCAGTGCGTACCTCGAACGTGCACTTCTTCGGATTTAGTCTCATGTGTGAGTCTCTCAGCACAGTGAAGACTTCCCTTAAGTTCTGAATATACTGATCAAGAGACCTGCTCTTGATGAGCATATAATCAATATAAACTTCCATTATCTGGCCAATTTGTTCACTGAACAAAGAGTTGATCAGACGTTGGTAGGTGACCCCAGCATTCTTCAACCCAAATGGCATAGTTACATAACAATAAGTACATGACTATGTTATGAAGGCAGTTTACTCCTGATCTTCTATTGCCATGATGATCTGTTGATAGCCTTTGAAGGCATCCAAAAAATCAAATATCTCATGTCCAAGTGTCGAATCCACTAACCTATCAATCTTAGGGAGTGGGTAACAATCTTTTGGACATGCTTTGTTGAGATCGGTATAGTCTATACACATTCTCCAAGATTTATCCTGCTTGGGGACCACCAGTGGGTTAGCCAACTAGATTGGATAAAGTACCTCGACAATAAATTTTGCAGCCAAGAGTTTCTTGACTTCCTCTTCAATGACTTTGATCCTTCCTGGAGCAAAATTCCGCTTCTTTTGCTTTATTGGCTTTGCTTGAGGATCAACATTTAGCTTGTGCTCGGCCAAATGTGAGGGGACCCCAGGCATATCTTCGGCAGTCCATGCGAAGATGATTGCAAACTCTCTCAGCAGAGCCTGCAGCTGAGCTAGCAGTTCGGACGGCATCCATGTCCCAATCTTTATGACATTTTCAGGTCGGCTCGGATCAAGGATGAAGTCTTGCACTGCATCATCTGATTGCAAGCGTTCTTCATCTGAATGTATAAGTTCGTCAAGGCTAACTTGCTGAACTGCTTCATTACCTTGGGTGGCAATGATATAGCAACTTTATGCCACTTGTATATCACCTTGTATGGTTACCACCCCCTCTGAAGTGGGGAACTTCATGCTGACGTGCAGTGGCGATACAATGGCCTCCAATGCCACCAAGGCTGGCCGTCCCAATAGAATGTTGTATGCGGACATCTCCTTGATGACCACAAAGTCTATCCATAGGCAACGATAAGCCAGGAGTTTGCCAAAACTGTAACTGAGTGTGACCAGACCTGCTGGCCGAACTGCAGCTCCACTGAAACCATATAATGAAGAAGTGACGGGCCTCATCAAAGAATCGGGTAGGCCTAGCTGCTGATATACACGATAATACATCACATTCACGGCACTACCGGTATCCACATAAAGCTGTCGGACCTCCACAATCTTATCTGGAGATAAGTGTATACACAAGTCTATTACTAAACCTGTGTTGTTGGAGTCCAATGGAATGGGGTCTTCTGGCCCATAAGTCAACTCCTTGGCCATCTTAGCTCTTTTGGCTGGCAGACCTGATGAGGTCCCTGCAGAACTGAATTCACCCCGGCTTGTGCAAGGTGGGCCTCCAGAGATGGTATAAATGATAGAATTGACTTGGGGCCGACCTGTAGCCCCACGCCTACCTTGCTCCTCATCATCGTCTGACCTGCGGTGCTGAGGTGGGGACTCTGGTCGGCATTTGTCCTTTTGAGGGTTCTTGTGAAAGTTCAACCGATTATGCAGGCGTGAACGTGGGTCATAAAATTGCTTTAAGTGACCCTGCTCTATCAGTTGTTTAATTGCCTGAGCCAGTTGCCTGCAATCCTCTGTGTCATGCCCAATATCTCTATGATATCGGGAATAGAGTTTTGGGTCTCTTTTTTCCCTAGGCCCATTCAGAGGCTTTGGATCGACCCTCAGACCGTCTTTCTCCATGACAGCCAAAATATTGTCTTTTGAGGCTAAAAGGGGTAAGCCTTCTTTACCGCCTTTGCCTCTTTCACCCATGCGATCGAACGCACTGCGCCGTTCGCGGTCCTTTCCTTCACTGCGCCGCTCCTCTTTTTTAAAACTGGATCGGCTTTCTTGTCGAGCTCCCTGCTCAGCTTCTCTTTTTAATCTGTTTGCCTCTTCACTTCGGGCAAACTGGTGGGCTTTCTCCAAGAATTCTCTTAAGGTCGTAGGCCCCACTTTGGCCAGCTGAGAGAAGAGGCGACCAGCTCGGAGACCATTAATGAAGGAAGCTGCCTTAACACCCCCATTTCTGTCATTGACCTGCAGTGACTCATCTGAGAAGCGTTGCATATACTTTAGTACAGATTCATCTGGACCTTGCCTCAAGGTCATCAGATGTGATGAGTTTTTCACGAAAGGAGTACTGGACACAAACTGAGACTTGAACTTTTGTGCCAGTTGCTTGAAAGATCCCACCGACTTTGATGGGAGTTCTTGGAACCATCTCCTGGCCTTTCCCCGCAAGTACATCGGGAAAGTCTTACAGCGGAGAGGATCTGGGACATTTTTCAAACTCATCGCAGTTTGGAACTGGAAGAGATGATCCGTTGGGTTTGTTGTCCCATCATAAGTGTCCATCTTTGGCACCTTAACGCTGTCCGGTGCCAAAGACTCTGCAATATCCCAGAAAAAAGGACTTTCCTGGACTGCTTGCACAAACTCTTGCATGTGTTCCTCGTAATAAGTTCTCGGCTTGCGATGAACTTCTTCTTCCTTAGGGATGCTCTTCAAAGATTTTGACCTTACACTCAGACGCTGTTTGGTCATAGGTTCTGACTCCACAGTTGGAGCTTTAAAGCTGCGTCTTCTAGCATCCGCCATGAAGCCTTTTGGGGGTCTAGATGATTGGTTTTGAGATACCTCTTTAGGAGGAAGAGGAGGATCTTCATCCATATCTTCTACCTCCGGTTGTTTGCCTTTGAGCTGTTGTACCACAGCCTCAAACACATCCAAGTTCTCAGTGACATATCTTATCGCTTTGTCTCTATCCTCCCTTGAAATTTCTGGAGTAGATTTAGGCAGTTCAGGTACCCGAGAATCCTGTTCTGGGATACCTCAGCGAGTAGTCATTCGTCGTGGCTGGTTGGATGACTCACCCAAACCTTCGCGGCGACCTTTAGCCATGGAATGATGTTAGCTGTTTCTGAATTTAAAATTTTTTATTGGATTGAGGGATTCCTGGGCCCTCCTTCTAGCGCCAATGATGAAGTTGGATCTTCACCAAGGATCAAAGATGATCCAAATTTACCGTCGTTAGCTCCACTGAATTTGTAACTGGAATAACTTTTTGAATATCCTGCACAAAGAAACAGGAATCAGAGGTCTCGGGGGTGTGACCCCGGGTAAAACCCTCCGATGCTCAAGTCAGTTTGGGCCATTCTCACTGAGATATGATTTTTGTATGTAAAGTTATGAAGATCTCACAGTTCCTGACTGAGGAGAGCTTTCGTGTGTTTTGCTTTGGGTCGAGATGAAAATTTTTCGATCCCCCTCCTTGATGTCCGTTGTGTTGCTTTTGTTACTTTCCTTTCGTCCTTTGTCTCTGACAGCGGATGGGACCTTTACTTGGAGCAGTGAAGCTATGACGCTGTAGGTCTGCTGATGTGACTAGTAGGTCTGATAATGTGACTACTAGATCTGCTGATGTGACCTTGACGTGCGTAAGTTGAACAGTCTGATGTGTACCCCTTCTTTTTACTGCACCTCTGCCAAGTGGTTCCACAGTTGATGAAGTAGAGCCGCGCTTGGTTCCCTTGCCGAGGTGCAAAGTTGAGTTCGGCCGAAGTGATCTGGAGCACCTCCTTCTTACTAAGGCCGAGGCTGAAGCTTGATGCCGAGGTGAAAGCCGTAGAACATATTCTCTTGATAAAAAGCGGATGCCTTGGAGGAGCAGTACCTTGTCGAGCTGAAGTGCAACAAGGCTGAGCAGAACTGCATTTATGCCGAACTGCAGGAGTTAACCTCTTGAACATTATTCTGCCGTTGACTGTCGTTGACTAACAGATAATTATTTTTGGTTTATCAGACAACAAATTGTATTTCTGAGAGGAGTGTGTGAAAAGAAATAATGAATAAATTTTACCTTCACCTTCATCTCATTCTTTATCTTGGTTGTTACTTCATTGCTTGTTTCTTTTGGTGTTAAAATCCAACATGGTATCAGAGCCTAGGTGGAAGAGGAGTAGAATGCTTTTTGACTTCAGTCGATTTTGTTGTGAAAACTCAATTTTTTATCATTTGATTTTTTACCCTTTGCATGTCTTCTTCATAAATCGATTTTGTTGTGAAAGTCATAATTACAGAGTTTTCTGGACAAACTGTGAGCATTACAAGACATAGAAGCATTTGATTGAATGATTTTGTTTAGCCGGAACTTCTGTATTCTTCTGTACGACTTCTATGTGATTTCTATCAAGGATACTGTAAATTTGTTATAGAAATTTCTTCAAGCTAACACAGTATGAGACTTCCCGCAGTCTGTTCACAATCTATTTGATAAAAGTTCCCAACATGAGTATATGTTGTTGGGGTGCTTATTAACTCCACTACTTAACTGTCAAGTTTTTTCGATTGCATGTCTGGTTTTTCAATCTTAAGAACATTTTTCGGTCAAATTTCTATTGCATGTCGTCTCCCCCCCCCCCCCCCCCCCCCCTCTTTTGTTTTTTCTATCAATGGCTACCACAAATTTGTTGTGGAAGTCTTGATTACAGAGTCTCGGATGGAGGGGGAGCAATATCAAGGTGCTGATATCTACTAAAGGTTGTGTTCTGTCATGAAGGATCCATTGTGGATGTCCACATGTTAGAAAATTGTCCCCAATATAGCTAATTGCTTATATGAGCGCATGTTAAGCTGGTAAAATTGTTAAATTATTGTCTATAAATGATTATGTTAGCTTTGCAAATCCTTAGGTGCTAGTTCATCTCCTTTCGGGTCCTCTACTGCTGGGTAATTCTTGCAATCAATCGATACCTCCATATCTCCGGTGTAGGATGCCTATATTCACCTCCTTACATAAATATGTGTGATTTATGTCTACGTGAATTCATTTATGTAGAAACCGAAGATGGTTTGGTAATGACAGTTAAGTGTTTGAAGAAATTCCAGTGAGAAGAAACCTGTTAGAAAATAAATCCTTACATTATGATTCCACGTTTGTGGAAGTTGTTTGAACATTAGTATGATTCTCCTCTCTTTGACGGCAACTTCAAAAGAAACACATCTCTATTGATTTCAGAAACAAAATTCTTGTAAGGCCTAATTGAGCTGATGCAGAGGCTGTGATCATATGGTTGGTAGTATTTAGCAACTTAGGTCGTCTCCAATCCAAAACAAAAATTCTACCAAAAACCCCACTTTTTGGATTTCCTACAGTGAATTCTGCTACAACCCAAAACACCAAATTTTGCGCCAAATAAGAATATTCCTTAAAGATTCTTCCACTATTCTATATTTAATCCATTATTAATACATTTATACAAAGTCTTTAATTAATTTGTTGAATAATTTAATAATTTATTTATATTTTATAATTTTATAATTATTAATTTTATTTAAATAGTTTATGTTATGTAATATCTTTGCATTTAAAATAAAGTTTAATATAAACATTATTAATTAAAGTGTGTAAAAAAAGTGCGTTTAATATAGTTTATATTCAATCTGAACAAACACGAATATTGGCAAAAATGGGTATATTCCACAACCACCACCTCCTCTCTCAAATCAGTTTGCCAACTGTAGCGCCCCGGCCCGGACAGCGGACCTGAACCGGTGTACCCGTCGTGGCCTACTGAGAGGACTACAAGACGTCTCATCTCTCGAATACACGTCATCATTGACGTAAGAGAGTAAGCACGGAAACACGTGTAAAATAAATCTAAACCATCAAATCTGTACATCAAGACATATGTAATTATAAAAGATTATTTGTGGTCACAGCCAACTAAATCCTCAACGAATGAAAGATAGTCAAGAAAATAAGAAGCATCCTAAAACAAATCCCAAGATAAGCTCTAAACATCCCATTCAGCCCACTCGCCGTCGCCCTCTATGAATATCATGTCATACTCAGCCTTATCTGCAAGACAACGAGTAGAACTCTTAGCGAAAAACGCTAGCAAGTAACCCGCTTATAAGACATACGGGATCAACACATGGCAAGATATGAGTAATATTTATATCAAGGGATAATGGGGCACATGTCTTGTATAGTTTAAAGATCATAAGTTACGAGCATAACAGAATAAGAACAGTAATTCATAAACATTCAAAAGTTCAATAACAATCCAGTTACAAATCAATCATACCGTAACGACTCACGTGATGCATGACATTTCAAAATATGCACTACACTACACAATCACAAATGATTATGCTTCACTTTTCAAAAACAGTGCGATGCATGTCATAATGTCCGGTCACATAACTTTATACCCTGTGATGGGCCACAACTTGTCTTTATACCCTGTGACGCACCAAGCTTAACTTTATACCCTGTAATGTTCCACAGCTTGTCTTTATACCCTGTGTCACGTTACAACTCACTTTATACCCTGTGATGGTTACAGCTTGTCTTTATACCCTGTAACACATCACAGCTCATTTCGCAAACTTTATACCCTGTGTCGAGGCACAGCTCTTATCAAAACATAATGCAAATGCAAGTGCCATGATGCAAAAATGCACAACTTCTCATCATTCAATCACATTCTCACTTTCAAACGTGTCAACACTTGTTCAGGCCTACCTCACATAAACATTCATACTAAGGACACGAGGAATGGAGTAAACCCTTCTTACACGCTCCATTTGAACCTTATCGAAGCCTCACACGTTCATCCTTAACCCCTTAGATCCTACAAGTTAGAGTCCGATTCAAATACCCTACGAAGTACTCACCGTTGATTCATCATCCTAAGTCGTGTTCCCAAGACTTATACTAACCTCAATCAGGTCCTAAGAAATTCCCTAAGGTCACCCAAAGGATCCCCTAGCTTCTCTCTTTCTTCTCTTAATTTTCCATAAAACAGATGGACGTCAGCCCGTGACGTCGATCGATCCACGTCCATCTGAGACACATCGATCTCTCACTCAGCCTACATCGATCGATCGATGTGACGTCGTTCTCTCACATCGATCGATCGATGTCCATCTGGGACACATCGATCTCTCCCTCACCCTACGTCAATCGATCCACGTTCAACTGAAGCACATCACTCACTCACCTGCCAAACATCAATCGATCGATGTACGTCAGTCACTGACATCGATCGATCGATGTCATCGTTTTTCATGAATTCTATTCTGCGATTTCTGCAGAAACTGCAGATCTGAACCCCAATCAATCCACACTAATCTAAATTCTAAGCCTAATCTTCCCTATCAATCCACACTAAATTCACCAAAACAAAGTCTTTCATATATCAATCAAGGATTCAAGCCTAAACCCAAAATATTCATCAAAACAAACCCAAAAATCTCATCTTTTCACTCTCCCTTCTCTTCAACCGCAAATAGCAACAAAGTAGGGTTCAATGGATTGGGATTTGCAGGATTCCACATAATCAACAACAACAACAAACGACTTTCACCATATAGCGGCCAATCTCAAAAGCAAAACACATAATTCACATATAGATTCATGGAAAGAAATTGCTTCATGGTGATCATTTTTGATATCCAAAAATAGGTCTTTTTCTTTTGCAAATCGTAGGAACTCATAAGTAAATTACTTGCCTTTGATTACTCGAAGAGGATTTGAAGAACAAGCGAAGAACTGATTGAGAATCTTCCCTAGGGTTTGCAACAGATGGAAATCGCCTAAGGGAGAAGAGTGGCATCGGTTTCTGATGAAATGAATCAGAAACTGACGTTCTGTCAATTTTGATATGGGAAGGGTGAATTTGGAGTTTCTAAGTTATATCCTATTATCTCGTTTATCTTCAATAATTAAATTCTATTATTTAATTCTAAATTAAATACTAATTTAATCCCTCCATAAATACCATTTAATCTAATACTTAATTCTTTATTCGTTATCATTAATTGTCATTAGTCTCATTTAATTTTCCTTTTATCCTTTAATTACTCTACGGAGGGTGCGGGGCATAATATTCCACCCCCCTTACAAAAAGTTTCGTCCTCGAAACTGGCGTACCTTATTGGAAAAGATGTGGATATAACTCCTTTATCTGCTCCTCAAGTTCCCACGTGGCTTCACGCTCCGTATGATTACTCCATTGCACTTTGACATACGGAATCACGCGCTTGCGTAGGACTTGATCTTTCTTATCCACAATCTTCATAGGATGTTCTTTGCACATGACATCCTCCCTAACATCCAAGGGTTGAGCCTCAAGAATATGACTCGGATCCGGCACGTATTTCCTCAGTTGAGACACATGGAACACATTGTGGACTTGCGATAAGATAGGAGGCAAGGCTAGTTGGTATGCTTTATCACCAACTCGGCCAAGCACTTCGTATGGACCAATATATCTAGGGCTTAACTTGCCCTTCATTCCGAATCTCGCAACTCCCTTAGTAGGTGAGACTCGTAGATAGACTTTCTCACCTTCCTCGAATTCCAAGGGTCGTCTTCTAGAGTCGGCCCAACTCTTACTGCGATGCTATGCCTCCCTTAATCTTTCTCTTATAATCTTCACTTTTCCAATTGTCTGCTCGACTAATTCTGGTGCAGTGTCGTCCTTTCCCCAACTTCGTCCCAACAAACTGGGGATCTGCACTTGCGTCCGTATAAAGCCTCAAACGGTGCCATGTTGATTGCACTGTGATGACTATTATTGTATGAGAACTCCATCAGCTTTAGCATACTATCCCAGTTTCCTTTAAATCCGGAGCACAAGCTCACAACATATCTTATAAAGTCTGGATGGTCCTCTCCGACTGTCCATCTGTCTGTGGATGATAAGCGGTACTCATTCTTAGCTTAGTACCCATCGTTTTTTGAAAAGCCCTCCAAAACTTAGATGTAAATCTAGAATCAAAGTCCGACACGATGCTGACAGGAACTCCATGTAGGCTCACAATGTTGTCCACGTACAAGTTTGCCAATTTCTCGTACGAGATACTGTGTGGCATAGCTAGGAAGTATGCTGACTTTGTCAAACGGTCCACTATAACCCAAATCATGTCATTACCACTTTGAGTTCGTGGTAATCCCATCACAAAGTCCATCGTCACGTGTTCCCATTTCCATTCAGGAATTTCAAGTGGCATCATCAAACCACAAGGTCGTTGGTGTTCTGCTTTAACTTGCTGACATATTAAACATTTCTCGACATACTTCGCGATAGTTCTTTTCATTCCTATCCACCAATAGTTCCTTTTGAGGTCCTTGTACATCTTTGTGCTCCCGGGGTGAATAGACATCCTCGAGTTATGCGCTTTGCGTAGCAATTCTCTCCGAAGTTCTTCATTATCTGGTACGCATAACCGATTCTGGAACCATAGACTTCCATCTTCTCTCAACTGGAAATCTTTTACTGGTCCCTTAGACAGTTTGTCGCAGATTTCTCTCAATGTTGCATCATCATACTACGCTCCTTTAATTCTATCTACCAAGTCTGGACTGATAGACAGAGCTGTAAGAACATTCGCCACTGAGTCCACCCCATCGAGACCAAACTCCTCAATCTCCCTTTCCAACGGAGACTGTCTGGCGTGACTAGACTTTCGGCTCAACGCATCTGCCACTCTATTTGCTTTACACGGATGGTAGTTGATGGTTAAGTCATAATCTTTAAGTAATTCCAACCATCTTCTTTGTCTCATGTTAAGCTCCTTCTGTGAGAATAAATATTTCAGGCTCTTGTGATCCGTGAACACTGCACATTTCTCTCCATACAAATAGTGTCTCCAGATCTTAAGAGCAAACACTACAGCTGCAAGCTCCAAGTCATGCATCGGGTAATTCTGTTCATATGGTTTCAACTATCTCGATGCATAAGAAATAACTCGTCCATTTTGCATCAAGACACAACCTATAAACAGAAAGTTAGTTTAAGACTGGCATATGTATATTCAATGCATAAGTTGTAATGATATACATACCTAATCCTTTATTCGATGCATCATTATAGATCACGAAACCGTCAGTGCCGGAGGGTTGCACCAACACAGGGCAGTGGTCAATCTCTTCTTGAGTTCTACGAAGCTTTGCTCGCATTCAGCAGTCCATCAAACCTAGTCTTTTTTTGAGTAAGTCGACTCAATGGAACTGCTATTGTCAAAAATCCTTCAACAAACTTCCTATAGTAGCCTGCCAAGCCTAGGAAGCTTCTGACTTCAGTCACATTTGTAGGTCTTGGCCATTCAATAATGGCTTCCACCTTCTTAGGATCCACTGAGATCCCGTCCTCCGAAATTACATGACCGAGAAAGGCCATACTTCTTAGCCAAAATTTACACTTGTTGAATTTGGCATATAACTTCTGCTGTCTCAAAATTTCCAACACCACTCTTAGGTGTTCTGCATGGGATTGCTCATCGGGAGAGTAGACCAAGATATCATCGATGAACACCACCACGAATTGATCCAACTGTTCTCGGAACACAGTGTTCATCAAGTCCATAAAAGCTGCTGGGGCATTAGTCAATCCGAAAGGCATCACCAAAAACTCATAATGCCCATATCGAGTCTGGAAAGCTGTTTTAGGGACGTCACTTGCTTTCATGAGCAACTGATGGTACCCCTGATGAAGGTCGATTTTCGAGAACCAACGCGCACCCTTTAACTGGTCAAATAAATCCTCGATCCTTGGCAGTGGGTACTTGTTCTTAATGGTTATCTTGTTCAGCTCTCTGTAATCAATGCACAACCTTAAGCTGCCATCTTTCTTCTTGACAAATAAAATGGGGGCTCCCCAAGGTGATACACTGGGTCGAATTAACTTCTTGTATAACAACTCTTGTAGTTGGCCCTTTAACTCCTTAAGTTCAGCTGGGGCCATCCTGTAAGGTGCCTTAGATATAGGCTCAGCTCCTGGAATCAAATTGATTTCAAACTCCACTTCTCTTGATGATGGCACTCCCGGCAGATCATCTGAGAATACGTCCTTAAATTCATTGATTACCAGAATCTGATCCATGGAGGGAACTTCTTGCTTCGCGTCCAAGGAACATACCATAAGTCCCTCTGCTCCCTTCTTCAAAGCCTTGAAAGCCTTAAT
The DNA here is from genome assembly GCA_036186865.1 of Eustoma russellianum. Lineage (NCBI taxonomy): Eukaryota > Viridiplantae > Streptophyta > Magnoliopsida > Gentianales > Gentianaceae > Eustoma > Eustoma russellianum. Next base: position 20,739,260 of record AP025040.1, on the reverse strand, counting down.
CGTCGTCAAATATATTTTCTTCGGGGCTTTCGTTAACTTGATGTTCCCCTAAACTGTCACTTCATTCATTTCGACATCTTTGACAGTTACTAGCTTCAGTCTGCAGTCGATATTGGCATGATACTTGGTCAGCCTATCTATGCCCAATATCACATCGAAATCCCTCATCGCAATAGGAACCAATGTAACAGGAAAAACTTTTCCATCCAACTCCAATTCACAGTCTTTATACTGGTAACCAGTACTTGTTCACCAGCTGCCTGCACCCTGAAGGGGGTTTCAAACCACTCGGGTAGACAATCAAGTCCTTTGACGAATCGCTTAGAGATGAATGAATGACTTTCTCCACTATCAAACAATACGTGTGCAGGCACTTTATTAACTAAAATCGCACCTAAACACAAGAGGGTAACACATAAAGATTTTCATGTATAGCACATTCAATTTCAACTTAAACGGCTAAAATTCAACTTAAACAACTAATATTTAACTTAAATCGTACCTGTCACAACGTCAGTGTTCTCCTGCACTTCAGCGTCAGTCATGACATGTAACCTCGCGTTGGGCTTGGGCCTACCCCTTTGTTGCTGCGACGACCCTGCTTCTCCCTGTGGCTTTTGCTTCCACTCGGGGCAATCCTTGATCCGGTGGTCCGTCTTACTACATTTAAAGCAAGCCCCTGTTTTCTTTCAACATTCCCAAACGTGGTTCTTCTGACAGTGGGGACATATACCTGCAGCCGATCGGTCTGGCTGGCTTTGCTGCGGAGGCCGCTGGAACTGTACCATCTGACCCCTCCTAGGGATTTTGACCCAACGTCTGGTTCTACCCCCACTCTTGTCGTCCCTCGGCCTCTTGTTGGCATCGTCACGTGCCTCTCTAGTCTGTGACTGGTGCATATCACTTTCTACACGATAGCAGGCATCCAACATCTCCTCGAACGTTTTCAGACTAGACCCTGCTATAGCCGTCCGAATGCGGGGGTTCAAACCTTGCTCAAACTTGAGCATCTGCATCCTGTTGTTTTCCAACACCATGGGCGTGAATTTTCCCAAGGCATGGATCTATCAGCATAGTCAGAAATGGACATCCGATCTTGCTCCAGTTTATCGAACTGTCTCATCTTCTCCAATATAGCAGTTTCAGACACATAGTAGTCCTTGTAAGCCTCAACGAATTGCCTCCACAAGATAGGGGGAGTCATCTTCGGCAGAATACCATTCCACCAGGCATTTGCTCTGCCACTCAATAATGGCGTGGCCACATCCACCTTAAGTTCCTCAGGCACTTGCACCAGCCTGAAGCATTTCTCTACCTCGTCCAGCCAGAATTCTGCCACCTCTGGATCAGTGGTCCCCTCAAAGGTTGGGGCATGCATCTTTCGCATCTCCCCAATATAATACCTGATACCGTGCTTGGGCAGTGGTGGAGGAGGAGGCTGCTACTGCTGCTGAGCAACTCCCTGTGCTATTATTGTTATAGCGTCCATCAATGCCTGTGGTACTACCATCTACGGTGGCGGAGGATTGTCATTTCCGTTACCTCCATTTCCCTGGTTTTCTCATCTGGGAGGCATAGTCTGCAAAATCAACGCTTATTAGCATTCAGTAGCTTCAAAGACAAATACTAAAAGCCCATATGCGTGTACAGGACGGAACTCATAAACTAAAAGGGAAATAACGCTTATTGATTAATCTTATCGTGCTCGCACACACCCAACCCGAGTCATCTTATATCTAAGATCGGATGCTTAGACCTATAGATCAGCTTAAGGTCAAAATCATAACTTAAGACTCTATATGACATAACCTAGGTCTCCGAGGTAGATCTGAAGCCTAGTCTCTGATACCACCTGTAGCGCCCCAGCCCGGACAGCGGACCTGAACCGGTGCACCCGTCGTAGCCTACTGAGAGGACTACAAGACGTCTCATCTCTCGAATACACGTCATCATTGACGTAAGAGAGTAAGCACAGAAACACGTGTAAAATAAATCTAAACCATCAAATCTGTACATCAAGAAATAATGTAATTATAAAAGATTATTTGTGGTCACAGCCAACTAAATCCTCAACGAATGAAAGATAGTCAAGATAATAAGACGCATCCTAGAACAAATCCCAAGATAAGCTCTAAACGTCCCATTCAGCCCACTCGCTGTCGTCCTTTATGAATATCATGTCATACTCAGCCTTATCTGCAAGACAACGAGTAGAACTCTTAGCGAAAAATGCTAGCAAGTAACCCGCTTATAAGATATACAGGATCAACACATGGCAAGACATGAGTAATATTTATATCAAGGGATAATGGGGCACATGTCTTGTATAGTTTAAAGATCATAAGTTACGAGCATAACAGAATAAGAACAGTAATTCATAAACATTCAAAAGTTCAATAACAATCCAGTTACAAATCAATCATACCATAACGACTCACGTGATGCATGACATTTCAAAATATGCACTACACTACACAGTCACAAATGATTATGCTTCACTTTTCAAAAACAGTGCGATGCATGTCATAATGTCCGGTCACATAACTTTATACCCTGTGATGGGCCACAACTTGTCTTTATACCCTGTGACGCACCACAGATTAACTTTATACCCTGTAATATTCCACAGCTTGTCTTTATACCCTGTGTCACGTTACAACTCACTTTATACCCTTTGATGGTTACAGCTTGTCTTTATACCCTGTAACACATCACAGCTCATTTTGCAAACTTTATACCCTGTGCCGAAGCACAGCTCTTATCAAAACATAATGCAAATACAAGTGCCATGATGCAAAAATGCACAACTTCTCATCATTCAATCACATTCTCACTTTCAAACGTGTCAACACTTGTTCAGGCCTACCTCACATAAACATTCATACTAAGGACACGAGGAATGGAGTAAACCCTTCTTACACGCTCGATTTGAACCTTATCGAAGCCTCAAATGTTCATCCTTAACCCCTTAGATCCTACACGTTAGAATCTGATTCAAATACCCTACGAAGTACTCACTGTTGATTCATCATCCTAAGTCGTGTTCCCAAGACTTATACTAACCTCAATCAGGTCCTAAGAAGTCCTTAAGGTCACCCAAAGGATCCCCTAGCTTCCCACTTTCTTCCCTTAATTTCAAACAAAACAGATGGACGTCAGCCCCTGACGCCGATCGATCCACGTCCATCTGAGACACATCGATCTCTCACTCAGCCTACATCGATCGATCGATGTGACGTTGTTCCCTCACATCGATCGATCGATGTCCATCTGGGACACATCGATCTCTCCCTCACCCTACGTCAATCGATCCACGTTCAACTGAAGCACATCAGCCTCTCACCTGCCAGACATCGATCGATCGATGTACGTCAGTCTCTGACATCGATCGATCGATGTCATCGTTTTCCAAAATTCTATTCTGCGATTTCTGCAGAAACTGCAGATTTGAACCCCAATCAATTTCCAACTTCCTTCCAACCATTCCAAGCCTAATCTTCCCTATCAATCCACACTAAATTCACCAAAACAAAGTCTTTCATATATCAATCAAGGATTCTAGCCTAAACCCAAAATATTCGTCAAAACAAACCCAAAAATCTCATCTTTTCACTCTCCATTCTCTTCAACCGCAAATAGCAACAAAGTAAGGTTCAAGGGATTGGGATTTGCAGGATTCCACATAATCAACAACAACAACAAATGACTTTCAACATATAGTGTCCAAATCTCAAAACCAAAACACATAATTCATATATAGATTCACGGAAAGAAACTACTGCATGGTGATCCATTTTGATATCCAAAAATAGGCCTTTTTCTTTCGCAAATCGTCGGAACTCATAAGTAGATTACTTGCCTTTGATTACTCGAAGAGGATTTGAAGAACAAGCGAAGAACTGATTGAGAATCTTCCCTAGGGTTTGCAAGAGATGGAAATCACCTGAGGAAGGAGAGTGGCGTCGGTTTCTGATGAAATGAATCAGAAACTGACGTTCTGTCAGTTTTGATATGGGAAGGATGAATTTGGAGTTTCTAAGTTATATCCTATTATCCCGTTTATCTTAAATAATTAAATTCTATTATTTAATTCTAAATTAAATACTAATTAATTCCAATATTTAATCCCTCCATAAATACCATTTAATCTAATACTTAATTCTTTATTCGTTATCATTAATTGTCATTAATCCCATTTAATTTTTCTTTTATCCTTTAATTACTCTACGGAGGGTGCGGGCATAACACCAACTATTTCAACAATCTTGGTGGAGATGGAGATAATCTTCTGGGTTATTAAAAATCTTTATGGAGTTGAAGATTCTCGAATAAGTGAATTGTTGTTGCTTTAATTTATATGCATGTTGTATTAGTTTTTTTTATAATCTTCTTGTTAATTTAGTTTCTTTATTGTGAAATATTATATGTAATGTGTGTAATGTATTTCATCATATGTCTGTAACGTACTTTGTTTAATTAATCTTATTTTATGTTTAATTATTATTGTTGCATATTTTATGTTTATTTAATTTAATTTATAAATATGAAACGTTTTTATTTATTTATTAATATTGGGTTTGAATATTAAAGAAAATAATAAGAGAATGTTGAATAAAAATGGTGTGAAAATAGTGAAAAATCCAAAAATGGGGAGGGATTTGGATACCCATTGGAGCAAGTTTTACCCAAAACTAGTGTTTTTGGGAGAAATTTGGGTACCCATTGGAGATGCCCTTAGAGTCAACATTTGCATAAATTTTGTAATAGTTCATAAGGCACTGTAGGCCATTATTCTGTTTTCTTCACAGTGTCAGCCGTAAGTTTTTAACAAGACATCAGTTTATATGTCCTGAAGGCAACAACAACAACAACATTACCTCATTGCCTTAGAGGCTCCCGCCTATGGCGAGATATGAGAGGTCGGATGTACGCAATCATACCCATCATATGACCTGCAGGAGACATATCATAACTTTCATCAATATCTATTGGGAATGTAAGCTGGAAAATGACATTGTGTTTATAATATTTTGATGTGATCAAAAATATGGCTTGCAAACCATATAAAAAAGGGCAAATACTTTAGTTTCTCGGGCAAATCTTGTTCACTAGCCGTATTGTGCCCTCTTAACTAGCCTCAATCAGATAGTATCCCCACTTGGATCAACTTCTACTGCAGTTTTCAGCTTTTTTTTGGTGTTATTATATTCTGGGGCTACATTAGTTTATGACACAGAACTTGATTAAGCGATTCACATACAATGCGTAAATCTGAGCATCTGTCAATCTTTATCCGGATAAACTCAACCTGTTCATTCTGCAGATGTAGAGGCAGAGAGAAAAAAGTAGGTCTGGCATGTTTTATGACCTAAGTTGTAGCGCCCCGGCCCGAAACTGTCATCGGAACCAGTGCACCCGTCGTAGTCTACTATGAGAACTACGAAGCGTCAAGCAGATCAAGCGTACATCATCCATGACGTAAGATAAATCAGCGAAAACGTTGTTAAATTTAAAACTTCACCGTCAATAATGTAACTAGAAAGTACAGCGGAATTAAAAGGTGTTTGTTCATCTAGCTAACATAAGTTCCAGAACAACATAATAACATTGAGTTTTCAAACTTAAAGAGAGTAGTCAAGCATCTATCTATTTCCATGCCCGTCATCTCACTGAGCCCACTCGCCATCGTCTTCGATAAATATCATCTCATATTCCGGCTCACCTGAAAAGGAATACAGTATCTGTCCTTAGCGAAAATATCGCCAGCAAGTAACCCGTCTATACACCTTACGGGATCACACACGACGAGTCACCAGTGTATAGATCATTGCCCAAAATAAGGTGCTCGGGTTAGCAAGTAGCATCTTTATAAGAATGCCTCAAAACAGATAAAACACATAAATGATACACGGATACGAGAATAAACATGTACTAAAACAACATATCATCATAAGCAAGTCATAAGCTAGTCACATCTCATGCACATCCAATCTTATGCTTCGTGTATCATGATGCATGTACTTCTTTAAAATCACACACAACACCCATGCATATGTCTTCTTTCATAAACATGTCATGCGTGTCATTTCACAAAACATTTCATAACTTTTCTTATCATATTCTTCGCGTAGCAGGACTTTATACCCTGTGGGTGATCAGTCCACAGCAAACAGAACTTTATACCCCATGCTGAAAGGTCCACGATCCCATAACATATAACTTTATACCCCGTGCTGAAAGGTCCACGGCCCCATTACATACATCATATATCCGTGCTGATAGGTCCACGGCCCCATAAAATACTTTATTTTCCGTTTTGATAGGTCCACGGCCCCATAACATATTTTATACCCTGCTGTTGATTCACATGTCACGCTTTTATACCCTGCTTTCGCAGGTGTGACTTTTATACTCTGTGATCAACCAGCAGCCATTTTGCCTTTCAAAAACTTTAAACTTCTCTTGTAAACACATGTTCTTTCGCAAAGCAATTCTCGAGTCAATGCAAGTGCCCATGTCATGATGCAGGATACACATGTAACTTCGTATCAAACATGTAACACACACACACACACATACATCTTACATATCAAGTATACAGTCTAGCACCTCAAACACTCCACGTTCATATCTTTCCAAGTCCGTTCGTCTCACTAATTCACTTGAGATTCAATCTTATTCTTACTTGATCAAACTTACCATCTACACCTCACTTACACCTCAAATACCCTTGCATTTTATGTTCAAAAGAAGTGTATAGAGTTACTACACATACATGGGGCGCCTAAAGGGTCAAAAAGTCTTCCAGTATACTTCGAACGCTACATGGAGCGCCTAATGTGGACATGGAGCGCCTATACTAGGCGTTCGAAGTGTTCGGGGATGTGCCGTATACATCGAACGCCTACATGAAGCGCCTAATATGACATGAAGCGCCTAATGTAGGTGTTCGAAGTGTACGGGGATGCTCTGGGACACATTGAACGCCTACATTAGGCGCCTAATGTTACTTGAAGCGCCTAATGTAGGTGTTTGAAGTGTTCTGACGGTTCTAAACTGCAGTTTTTCTGCAGTAACTTCCACCCAACACCTTTCTTCTTCAACCCCTTTCATGTTCAACACCTCAAGACCAATCTTAGTACCTTGATTCATCATGCTTAACACACCCGTAACATGAATTGATTCTTAGACATGTCTAATAGTATCCACTCTTAACCTTCTATCATTCACAATGTTCAATAGATATCCTCAACCTTCCCAACACAATAATCACAACCTTCAATAGACTATAACAAGGCTATCAATCATCCTTCAAGTCTCTGCAACTCCTCTCAAATATCTAAGGTGTAGACAACCCACACAAGAACATAACAAAATAATAAACACAACAAAAATACACTTTCATGGGCATGCTTGACAAACAACAAAGCACCACATAGCTATTCTCAGAAATTTGGCCCAAAGAACATGACTTTACACAACTAACAACAACAATTACATATAGTAAAGCATTTAACATAAACGAATCAAAACTACTAATGTGTGATCCAAGTTTTCTCTTTGTAAGAACATAGGGCCTAAAGTATCAAAATTTGCGTAAAGCGTATAGAAAGATTACTTGCCTTTGTTTCTAGTTAGCCTTACAAATTTACTGCAGAATCTTGATAAGGAATGAACCTAGATTGGCCTTTTCCTTCCTTTTCCTTCTTCTCTTCTTCTTCTTCCTCTCCTTTTCTCTTTTCTCTCTTTCTCCTGCGGTTTTCTCTTCTCCTTTTCCTCTGTTTAACCGCCCCCGTTGGATTAATGGGGAGTTATACTAAGTTGTGTAACTCCCCTATCCTTTAGTATGGACCTTTTAGGTAATTTTCCTTAATTACCTTTAATTCTACTTTTAACCCCTTTTTCTTTTTTTTCTATATTTTAAGTAACTAAGTCTCACATCCTACATCATTAATTAAATTGCATTTAAGGTTGATTTAAGTATTAAAAGTCGTGTTTTAAAGTCACGGGGTATGAAATTCCACCCCCTTACAAAAAGTTTCGTCCTCGAAACTTACGTACCTTAGTCAAAGAGCTGAGGATACTTCTCCCGCATCTGTTCTTCGAGTTCCCAAGTGGCCTCACGTTCTGTGTGATTGCTCCACTGAACCTTCACATAAGGGATTACTCGCTTCCTCAACACTTGATCCTTCCGGCCTACGATTTTCACGGGTATCTCTTCATATGTAACATCGTCCTTAAGTTCCAAAGGTTGAGCTTCAAGTACATGACTTGGATGCGTCACGTACTTCCTTAGTTGTGATACGTGAAAGACATTGTGAACTTGCGCCAACACCAGAGGTAACACTAACCTATATTCCAAGGCTCCCACCTTCTCAAGTATTTCATAAGGACCAATAAAACGAGGGCTTAGCTTGCCTTTTACTCCAAACCTCATGACACCCTTTGTAGGTGATACCCTCAAATAAACTTTTTCACCCACATCAAATTCCAATGGTTGTCGTTTGGAATCTACCCAACTCTTGTTGCGATCCTGAGCTGCCTTGAGTCTTTCCCGGATGACTTTCACCTTTTCTAGTGTTTTCTCCAATAGCTCAGGTCCGGTGATGGTCCTCACACCTACCTTGTCCCAATAAACCGGGGACCTACATTTCCTTCCATACAAAGCTTCAAAAGGAGCCATGTCAATTGCGCTGTGGTAACTATTGTTATAAGAGAACTCCATTAGCTTTACCATTCCATCCCAACTCTCTTAAAATCCAACACGCAAGCCCTTAGCATATCTTCCAAGGTCTGAATAGTCCGCTTGGACTGTCCATCGGTCTGAGGATGATACGCCGTACTCAACGTTAATTCCGTACCCATGGCTTTTTGGAATGCTGTCCAAAACTTGGATGTAAACCGTGAGTCTCGGTCGGACACTATACTTACTGGAACACCATGCAAGCTAACAATATTCTACATATATAAATTCACTAACTTGTCAAGGGGTGCTTCGCTTGAAACGGGTAGAAAATGGGCAGACTTTGTTAAGCGATCCACGATGACCCAAATCATGTCATATCCACTCCTTGTCTTTGGTAAACCAGCTACGAAATTCATCGTGACATGCTCCCATTTCCATTCTAGAATTTCTAATGGCATCAACAATCCACCAGGCCGTTGGTGTTCCGCCTTGACTTGTTGACAAACTAAGCACCTTTCTATAAATTCAGCAACATGTCGTTTCATTCCGGACCATCAATAATATTGCTTGAGATCTCTATACATCTTGGTGCTACCAGGGTGTATTGATAACCTCGTACTATGAGCTTCTTGCAAAATTTCCTTTCTAAGCTCGTCAACATCAGGTACACATAATCTTTCTCTAAACCACAAGCTCCCATCCTCTTTGATCCGAAATCCTTCAAATTGACTATGTTTCACCCTTTCCATTATTTCGCTGAGGGTCTTATCATTCTTCTGAGCCTCCTTTATCCGATCAACCAAACTTGGTGTGATAGTCAATGTTGTCAAAACGTTCACTGTGGAGTCAACCAAATCTAAACCGAATTCCTCTATCTCTCTTTCCAATGGTGATTGTCGCGCATGGCTGGACTTCCTACTTAACGCATCTGCCACTTTATTAGCCTTACCTGGATGGTAATGGATGGTCAAGTCATAGTCTTTTAGCAATTCCAACTATCTTCGCTGCCTCATATTTAATTCTTTCTGAGAGAATAAATACTTTAAACTCTTGTGATCCGTGAATACCGCTCACTTTTTTCCATATAAATAATGCCGCCAGATCTTCAAGGTGAACACCACTGCGGCAAGCTCAAGATCGTGTGTTGGATAATTTTGCTCATAAGGCTTAAGCTGTCTTGAGGCATATGCGATGACTCGTTCGTTTTGCATCAAAACACAACCTACAAACAAGGTATTAGTCTACACTTAATTGGTATACAGGATCATAACCTTATACTACAGTTTACGTACCTAAACCATTTTTCGATGCATCGCTATAAATTACAAACCCATCAGTTCCGGATGGTTGAGCCAATGCTGGAGCTATCGTTAATCTCTTCTTAAGCTCCGTGAAGCTTTGCTCGCATTCCACCGTCCACTCAAACTTGGATTTCTTTTGAGTAAGGCGACTGAGAGGTACGGCTATCCTTGAGAATCCCTCAACAAACTTTCTGTAATAACCCGCTAGACCCAAGAAGCTTCGCACTTCGGTGACGTTGGTAGGTCTAGGCCATTCAGTTATAGCTTCCACCTTCTTCTGGTCAACAGCAATCCCCTCCTCCGATATCATGTGACCCAAAAATGCCACACTTCTCAACCAAAACTCACACTTGCTAAACTTAGCGTATAATTGTTTCTGCCTCAAAACACCTAGTAGGGTTCTCAAATGCTCAGTGTGGGTTTGTTCATCAGGAGAATACACCAGAATATCATCTATGAATACCACTACAAACTTGTCCAACTGTTCTCAAAAAACGGTATTCATAAGGTCCATAAAAGCTGCAGGGGCATTTGTTAATCCAAACGGCATCACCAAAAATTCATAGTGGCCATATCTTGTGCGGAAGGTTGTCTTTGCGATATCCTCGGCCTTCACTCGCAACTGATGATACCCTGATCGGAGATCAATCTTAGAGAAGATTTTGGCACCCTTGAGCTGGTCAAACAAATCCTCAATTCGTGGGAGGGGATACTTATTCTTGATGGTAACTTTATTCAACTCCCTATAATCGATACAGAGTCTCATGCTACCATCTTTCTTCTTTACAAACAAAACAAGTGCTCCCCAAGGCGATACACTAGGGCGGATAAACTTCTTGTCTAATAACTCCTGCAGTTGTTCCTTCAACTCCCTCAACTCTGCCGGAGCCATTCTATAAGGGGCTTTAGAAATAGGTTCAGTTCCTGGAATCAAGTTTATCTTGAACTCGACCTCCCTCGGGGGTGGTACTTCTGGTAAATCTTCCAGAAACACATCAAGAAATTCATTGACCACTGGAATTTGCTCAATAGACGGTACCTCCTGAGTAACATCCATGGCATACACTAGGAATCCCTCAGCACCTTTCCTTAAGGCCTTGCACGCTTGTGCAACCGACACATACACCTTCTTGGGTACTTTCTTTCGTTTTGATTCCCCTTGAAACGTTACCTCTTCCATCTCAACGTTCTTGATTGTCACTTGCTTCAATCGACAATCAATGTTGGCGTGGTACTTGGCCAACCAATCCATTCCTAATATAACGTCAAAGTCGTACATCTGAATAGGAATCAGTGTGGCGGAGAATGTTTGTCCCTAAATCTCCAATTCGCAATCTCGGTACTGCTGGTATGAAACCATAATTTGATCTCCAGCCGCTTGAACGCGATACGGAGTTTCTAACCATTCAGGCAAACTACCAAGGTTCTTAGTGAATCTCTTTGCTACAAAGGAGTGGCTTCCGCCGCTATTGAAGAGCACGTTGGCAGGTATCTTATTTACTAAAACCGCACCTAAGGCCATATCAAGTTTTACACAAAGAGTGAAACACGTAAATACCTAATTCAATAAGAATTCAAACTTAGTTTAAATGGTACCTGCTACTACATCGGTAGCCTCCTGCACATCGGTGTCTGTCATAAGATGTACACGGGCATTTGCTCGAGGCTTCGCTCTCGGCTGCTGAGCCGCTTCTCCCGGAGTATTCTTCTTCATCTCCGGACAGTCTCTAATCATATGACCCACTTGCCCGCATCGGAAGCATGCTCCAGCCACTTTCCTACACTCTCCGACGTGATTCTTGTTGCAATGAGGGCAAACTCTGATAGCCTGCTGAACTACTGGATTCTGGGGTGGAAGTCTCTGGAAATTACCAAATGGGCCTCTTCTCGGAATCTTGACCCAACGTCCGGGTCTACCGCCAACCCTCACGTTTTCTCTTGGCCTTTTGCCTCTATCAGACGATCCTGCACTTGCTTTTCTTTCCGTTACTCGGTGAAAATCACTCTCGACACGGAAACACACATCTAGCATATCCTCATAAGTTTTCATCCCCGCATTCACTATCGCCGACTGTATTCTCAAGTCCAAACCCCTCTCGAACTTCGTCATCTTAAGGCGATTATCAGACATAATCGCAGGGGCAAACTTACCCAAGGCATGAAAACGATCCGCATACTCCGACACCGTCACTCTTCCTTGCTCCAATCTGTCAAACGCTCTTATCTTTTCTAATATCGCAGTCTCCGGTACATAATACTTTAAGAAAACATCACAAAACTGTGCCCATGAAATTGGTGGGGTCATCCTCAACACCATTCCGTCCCACCATTCAGCAGCCTTGCCACTTAGAAGGGGTGTGGCAACATCAACCTTTATCTCCTCCGGTACTTGCACTAGCCGAAAACATTTCTCCACCTCAGCCAACCAATGTTGAGCCTCCTCCGGATCAGTACAACCTCCAAACTCCGGAACTCACATCTTCCTCATCTCTCCATAGAAGAACCGGATATTATGTTGCGATGGTGGTGGAGGCGGAGGCTGATGCTGCTGGGCAAATCCTTGTGCGATCACCGTTAATGTATCAGTGAGCACATGGGGTAAAACCACTTGTGGTGGCTGGTTCTCCTGTCCATTGCCAGAGTTGCCTGTGTTATCTCTTCTTGGAGGCATTTTCCTCTGAAAGGTTAACATTGCATTAGCATTCAGTAAATACAAGAGGTTAATGAAAGCTTGAACGCGTAAGAATGGGTGAGGTATGTAGTAAAACTATTAATACGAAATTAGATGATAAACGCGCTCGCACTCCCCAACCCAGATCATACTTAAACTCTAGAGAAATCAGTACTTATAACTAAGGATTAACCTTAAGGGAGAATCATATCTTAGGCGTCTAAAAGATCATGAACCTAAGTTTCCGAGATAGATCTGAAGCCTAGGCTCTCATACCACCTGTAGCACCCCGGCCCGAAACTGTCATCGGAACCAGTACACTTGCCGTAGTCTACTATAAGAACTACGAAACGTCAAGCAGATCAAGCGTGCATCATCCATGACGTAAGATAAATCAGCAGAAACGTTGTTAAATTTAAAACTTCACCATCAATAATGTAACTAGAAAGTACAGCGGAATTAAAAGGTGTTTGTTCATCTAGCTAACATAAGTTCCAGAACAACATAATAACATTGAGTTTCCAAACTTAAAGAGAGTAGTCAAGCATCTATCTATTTCCATGCCCGTCATCTCACTGAGCCCACTCGCCATCGTCTTCGATAAATATCATCTCATATTCCGGCTCACCTGAAAAGGAATACATTATCTGTCCTTAGCAAAAATATCGCCAGCAAGTAACCCGTCTATACACCTTACGGGATCACACATGACGAGTCACCAGTGTATAGATCATTGCCCAAAATAAGGTGCTCGGGTTAGCAAGTAGCATCTTTATAAGAATGCCTCAAAACAGATAAAACACATAAATGATACACGGATACGAGAATAAACATGTACTAAAACAACATATCATCATAAGCAAGTCATAAGCTAGTCACATCTCTTGCACATCAAATCTTATGCTTCGTGTATCATGATGCATGTACTTCTTTAAAATCACACACAACACCCATGCATATGTCTTCTTTCATAAACATGTCATGCGTGTCATTTCACAAAACATTTCATAACTTTTCTTATCATATTCTTCGCGTAGCAGAACTTTATACCCTGTGGGTGATCAGTCCACAGTAAACAGAACTTTATACCCCGTGCTGAAAGATCCACGGCCCCATAACATATAACTTTATACCCCGTGCTGAAAGGTCCACGGCCCCATTACATACATCATATATCCGTGCTGATAGGTCCACAGCCACATAAAATACTTTATTTTCCGTGCTGATAGGTCCACGGCCCCATAACATATTTTATACCCTGCTGTTGATTCACAGGTCACGCTTTTATACCCTGCTTTCGCAGGCGTGACTTTTATACCCTGTGATCAACCAGCAACCATTTTGCCTTTCAAAAACTTTAAACTTCTCTTGTAAACACATGTTCTTTCGCAAAGCAATTCTCGAGTCAATGCAAGTGCCCATCTCATGATGCAGGATGCACATGTAACTTCGTATCAAACATGTAACACACACACACATACATCTTACATATCAAGTATACGGTCTAGCACCTCAAACACTCCACGTTCATATCATTCCAAGTCCGTTCGTCTCACTAATTCACTTGGGATTCAATCTTATTCTTACTTGATCAAACTTACCATCTACACCTCACTTACACCTCAAATACCCTTGCATTTTATGTTCAAAAGAAGTGTATAGAGTTACTACACATACATGGGGCGCCTAAAGGGTCAAAAAGTCTTCCAGTATACTTCGAACGCTACATGGAGCGCCTTATGTGGACATGGAGCTCCTATACTAGGCGTTCGAAGTGTTCGGGGATGTGCCGTATACATCGAACGCCTATATGAAGCGCCTAATGTGACATGAAGCGCCTAATGTAGGTGTTCGAAGTGTACGGGGATGCTCTGGGATACATTGAACGCCTACATTAGGCGCCTAATGTTACTTGAAGCGCCTAATGTAGGTGTTCGAAGTGTTCTGACGGTTCTAAACTGCAGTTTTTCTGCAGTAACTTCCACCCAACACATTTCTTCTTCAACCCCTTTCATGTTCAACACCTCAAGACCAATCTTAGCACCTTGATTCATCATGCTTAACACACCACTAACATGAATTGATTCTTATACATGTCTAATAGTATCCACTCTTAACCTTCTATCATTCACAACCTTCAATAGATATCCTCCACCTTCCCAACACAATAAGACTATAACAAGGCTATCAATCATCCTTCAATTCTCTGCAACTCCTCTCAAACATCTAAGGTGTAGACAACCCACACAAGAACATAACAAAACAATAAACACAACAAAAATACACTTTCATGGGCATGCTTGACAAACAACAAAGCACCACATAGCTATTCTCAGAAATTTGGCCCAAAGAACATGACTTTACACAACTAACAACAACAATTACATATAGTAAAGCATTTAACATAAACGAATCAAAACTACTAATGTGTGATCCAAGTTTTCTCTTTGTAAGAACATAGGGCCTAAAGTATCAAAATTTGCGTAAAGCGTATAGAAAGATTACTTGCCTTTGTTTCTAGTTAGCCTTACAAATTTACTGCAGAATCTTGATAAGGATTGAACCTAGATAGGCCTTTTCTTTCATTTTCTTTCTTCTCTTCTTCTTCTTCCTCTCTTTTTCTCTTTTCTCTCTTTCTCCTGCGGTTTTCTCTTCTCCTTTTCCTCTGTTTAACCGCCCCCCTTGGATTAATGGGGAGTTATACTAAGTTGTGTAACTCCCCTATCCTTTAGTAGGGACCTTTTAGGTAATTTTCCTTAATTACCTTTAATTCTACTTTTAACCCCTTTTTCTTATTTTTCTATATTTTAAGTAACTAAGTCTCACATCCTACATCATTAATTAAATTGCATTTAAGGTTGACCATTAAGTATTAAAAGTCGTGTTTAAAAGTCACGGGGTATGACATAAGTTGTTTTGAGCTTTAAAATAAACCTTTAACTTCACTTTGTTTTCGTTGTTTAGTAACTGCAATATTGTAAATTTCATAAGAATGCCCTTGGTATCCGGTTTCTTCCTAAAGGCTTGGATCTGAGCAATGGAAAAATAAGTGGAAGAAATCAATGGTCTTTGCCATTCCTCTTAACCTCTCCTCATATGGTAGCACGCATCTAATTAGATTATCATCATTATACTTTTCTCAAAGTTTACTTGAGATTAATATGGTGAGTATACATGAAGTTAAATGATATGAAAAGTTTTGGTATATGAAAATTCCTCGTATCTTGTCTGAGGAAAATTGTCATCTATAAAAGAATAATCATGTATTTATCTATGATTGCTTAGGGGAAGCATCTTATATGTTCATATAAGACATTTGTTATGCCATTATTTGTTGATTGACAGTCTATTTAGGCGAGTTTCCATTCTTTCTCCGACTTTGCCGTGATTATTGAGCTAGATGTTCATTCCTAGCATATTTGTTAGCATATTTGTTAATCGGTTATAAGCCATGTGCCATATTGATAGGTGGTTCTGGGCTATTTGATTGTTGAGGTCTGCTTAGTTGGCTGAAAGGAAAGGAAGGGAAGTTCCTCAAGGGATGAGTCCCCTTCTGCTTCTTAAGGAAGGAGGGATTTTTCTCACAAAGTATGAACCTCTATGTCCCTAAACTAGTGTTCTTTGTTATTATTGAGGCCATTATTGCCATAATTATTTGAATGGACAGAGTTTCTCTGAGTTATGGACATGAATAATCTAAAATTATTCCTCTGAGTCATAGACATGAACTCCGCTGAGCCATTCCATTCTTGATCCAAAAACTCAACTTCTGAAAACAGTTTTTGTTTTCAGGACCTGTTTTGCAACGTTTTGAAAACTAGGTTACAGGTCTTCAAAAATTCTGAAATTCGGAGAGATCTTAGTCTCAGATGTTCTAAGTATCTCCTAAAAATTTCAGATCAAAATTCAACTTTTAACCCTTTGAAAAATTGTTGGTGGTCAGATTGCGCAAATCTGTCAGAAACGGTAGTCTGACATGAACAATTTATTCTGATTAAACCGTGGCTCCAAATTATCTGAAAATTTAATGACAAACCCCTTACTATGTGTATTTAATTGGGTTAAAACAGTTTTGAAAACTTCCTTTGGGAATTTAGTCAAATATGTTCAAAGTCTCAACCTTTACAAACCTGAAAATCAGACTGCACTAGTCTCATAACTTTTGACGTTTGGATGACTTATACTTGTCCAAAAGGGTTGCAACTTGCACCAAATGAAACTTAAAACGTGTGGCTATGTTTTTGGAAAGTTTCGTGATTTTTAAAATTCGTTTGATATTTTTAAGATTGCGATGAAAATGATGCACTATGCTGGAAACTGAAAGTAAGTGCTGAAAAGTAAAGAACACAAGGAATTTTATACTGGTTCAGTTAAATCAACCTACTCCAGTCTTCGAGGACACCTTTCTCGGTTATCACTAATCACAAAAAAACAAACAACACCTTACCACACAGGCTTGATGGATTTATACACCAACTCCAACTCTTTACAAACCTTATAAGGAATCACAATGATCACGAACACCACCACCGAGCGGATGAAAGATTGATCACACCTTGATCAATCTTTTAAAACAATATAGTGTGTATGGTGGTTTATATGAAGCCTATACAATATGTATGAATATGAATACAATAGGTTTTGAGAGAGAAGAAGAAAGAAGTGTAGAATAAGGAGATGATGAACAAGTTTTGCACTAGAGAATTTGTGACACTTGTCTTGTGTTTGATTTGTTCTTCTTCTCTCCTTTTTATCAAAAGTGGCCGCCCCTAATTTGCTTTTCTTCCCCTTGTAAATTATCTTTTAAGTCCTTGGAAGAATATCTTGCATCACTGTGACATTCACTTGCTTACTTGGCAACACTTCATTGGATGATCATCTTGGCCTTGCTTACTTGACACTCATTGATTGGATAAGAGTTGTCATCATTTGATGACTGTATAAATCTGAAAATATCACTTAAAAACATGTGCCAATTAGTCATAAAAATATTTCCAATTATCTCACAATCAATCCCACACAATTTGGAACACAAATTGATCACCATTTTCCTTACAAAAATCGGCCAACATTTCTCACATGCTGAAAATTTCAGCATGTGCACTATTTCAAGACACATTCAAAATACTTAAATTTTATCATCAAATTAATCCATTTAAATTGAAGAAGTAAATATGTCACAGTTAGTACATAAAATCGGCAGCCTTATTTACACATGCTGAAATTTTCAGCATGTGTCATAAATGTGATATAGTTTGAAATATTACCTTGTGTAGCTCCCTCCTTTATGTCACCAACCTTGTATTACTTCATTCTTGGCCAATCAAGATGCCAACTAAGCTCCACATATGCTCCATCAAGGCTGATCTAGGCGTGTGATGTAGGATTGACATGTGCTGAATTTTATTTTTGCAAACTTTATAAGATAGTGCACAATAATTATACACATAAGGTATATTCCAATCAGCCCTAAATTGATTTTTTAGAACATTTTAGAATTTATTGAATATGTAAAAAGTGTTCAGATACATGTTATATGTCATGCCAAAAACGTTACATGTGTCGTGTTTGTAGAAAATCGAATTTTCGACTTTTGTCGATTACGCGATTTTTCTCTGATTGAATTCAAACTTTTTGCACATGTTATATATATTATGTCATACATAATATACATAGAATAACTTAAATATTCAGCTCTAATGGCTGAAGTAAGTGGCACCCCATGTACTAAAATGTTGAATTTGAAATCTCCACAATTTGGCCTTAATTGGGGGTGCTTTGTGTTTGCCAACATGGAATGATTTC
Source organism: Eustoma russellianum (assembly GCA_036186865.1). NCBI lineage: Eukaryota > Viridiplantae > Streptophyta > Magnoliopsida > Gentianales > Gentianaceae > Eustoma > Eustoma russellianum. The sequence continues at coordinate 20,720,797 of AP025040.1, read as the reverse complement.
ATGGCTGAATATACCATGTAAGCCACGAAATTTGTGGCCATTTTTGAATTGTAGGGGCTGGCCATCTATATATGGAAAGTACGTGACACATTGGCGATGTTTCGGTGGTCATCCGATACGACAATTTTTGTTTTATAACCTTGTAACGTATCGTAATAATTTTGTCATCACCATGACTTATATCATATGATATAAGACCTGAATATACTCATAAATATGAGGTAAGTATAGTGGTGTGAAGTTGACGTACGTTCGTAAAATATATAACGTGTCAGTCAGTACGTTGGAATATATGTGTATAGTGCCTCTTAAAAAAATCTGAATATATATATATATATAAAACGTGTAGAAAAGGAGTACGAAAAACTTTCCATTCTTCAATTTGTTGCCTTTGTGCCTTCTCCAAATATATCACCATTTAATGAACTACTTAGTTTATTTAACTAAGTACTTCACTTAATGAACTAGTTTAGTTCATTAATGGTGGCACCTGAAAATAGTTCAAACACAACAAATGTTCGCCATTTGATGTAAGCTTTAAAGCTTAATGGCTCGTTAGTCCGGCAACATTATATATGAACTATATAAGGCATGTTTCATGCAAAAACGTGTCAAGTCATAAAACTTGTCATGCATTTCTTTAGTATACGTTATTTAAATCATGCATTTTGTAATCACTCAAACTCCTTTCTCTCAACATTATTGTCTTTGATTATATCATTATATGTGTAGTGTTCAGTGTGTACATGCATCATATTTCATCTTCACTTTGTATATTTGTGATAATAAATGATCAGTTACTACAATTAAAATTGCTACATTCACCTTATTATATAGTGTATTGGTTTTTATTGATTTAACACGTAGTACTATGTTTTAAGCATAATTTATATACTTAGTACAATTAACATTCAATGCATACAGTTAACTTAATATAACAATTCTTCAATTCAAGTATAAATATTACTAATTTCACTATGTATACGTTACAATAGTACATTAGTCATTGATTTGCATTTAATTAGTACTTACAATATTTGTTACGCGTTTTTGCAGCCTCGTTTTTCAGTTCCTAGTCCATATCTAACCTAATTTTCGGCCTATGTGACCTATTTCTAAGGCTTTTCATGCAATTTTCTATTTTAACACGTAAAATTTCATTCTTTTAAATTCCCTTTTCGGGTTACACGGCATCAACATAGCACGCACATATACATATACAATAAAACAAGTAAAAGTCATGCCTTTGAATTAAACACATGAATATAGCAATTAAAACAATGATTTCACATAAAACAAATAGGATACCAATCAGACATGCTTGATTCGTACCAAAACGAGGGGGAATAGGCACCTACCTTTTTCCGGCAAATACTCTTTCTCCCTACACCGCGGCTGCCTACTATGCATTGAGTTAGAATAAACTATTTTTTTTCATTCTTTTGCTATTGCCGATTGCTTTGGGGGTGGGAATTTTGGGTTTCTCCTTTTTTTTTCTTCTTGAATGTAGCAGCCAAGCGGCTGCTGTGCCTCTCTTTTTTTTGTTTTGTTTTTGTTGGGATTGGGCGGCAGGGAATGGGAATGGGAATGGGGTTACGGTATATCTATAAAGGAGTTTAGAGTTTTCCTAGAGTGATTAGGTTTAGGTTATTAATTAGTATCCTATTCCACTTATAAGGTTTTTTGTGTTTATCATTATCTTACTTTTAATTGGGAAGACTAATAATTATCCCTTCTCTTTTATACATTTTTTAAATATACGGCTATAACCCTGTACCATCTATAAAACCTGCCTTATTCTTAGCCTCCAACGTCCGGCGAACAACTCTACTCCAACCATGATAATTTTGCAATGTCAGAACATTTTGAGTTAGAAAAAAGGAAGGACTATCAGAAGGATAGATATAAAGAGGATCTTCATAAGGATCCATGGTTCCAAATGTAATTGAAGAAGAAGAAGAAGCCATTTCAAATTATGAAATAGGAAGTATGGAGCATTGATGATCAAGGTCATGATACCATGTCAATTTTTTATTAATACTCCAAAAATTGAATACACTTGCAATGATTGAAAGAGCAAGAACACGCAATGACAAGATATCTCAAAGAGGGAGGAATGCATAGAGAAAATCAGATGAGAGAAAGAGAGATTTTCATTGCATTGCATTTTGGCTGCTGAAATGCAGTTTATATCAAACATAATCGAAGGGAACGAAGGAGATGAAAAACGAAATTACAAGAAAGTCCCTGATAACTAACTTCTCCTATTAACTAATGTAAGGGTAAAAACGACTTTTCACTCATTTTAAAACGTTCTCGCCTGGTGTCTTCTTCGCTCCCAGTTTGTTGCAGGCGGTGCAACCTGTTGCCTTCGATTCCCACATGACCACATGGCCTTAGCCACTCATCATCCAGCATTTCAGCTCCATGTGATTTCCTTAACCGTCTAATGTCAATTCCAGTCCTCATTTCCCTTCAATCATCTCTCCACTCGGGTGTTTGACATAATGCAACATGTGTTCGACTTTATTCCTTTACAACTGATGCTGTGTCTTCAGCATCTGCTTTGACAGTAAGCCTGCCAAATATTTACAAACTATTCCACTTCAAAAGTTGAAGATTGTAATTCAGCAAATGACTGTGGTACTTAAGACCTGTATGCGTCTGTAAAGTAATAAATTTAAAAGTCAACATATAATATTTTACGGTTACGAAAATTAACTAACAAAATAAAACGATATGAGCATAAGAAAATTGCATATGAAAATAAAGGCAGAAGAAGATAAAACTAAAACCCCAAATGGAATTGGCTAACAGTGTTAAACATAGCAAAAAAAGTATGTGAGATATATGAATTGTTACAGCCCGTGAATAATAGGAGAAAAAAGAAATAAAAAAAAAGTTAAGATAGGAAAACCATGTAAAAGGAAAATATAATGATAAACATAGTTAATATTTATGTTAAGTATATGGACAGGAATAGGAAAACAAAAATAGGATAAAATTTAAGTAAGAGATTTACTTTATATTTTCCTAAACTTATTAGAAAACTTAATTACCTACACCTCTATATATACACTCCTAGCCAAACAAAAAAAATAGATAATACAACCTAATTTTACCCTCCGGCTGCCCTAAACCCAAAAAAATAAAAATAAAAGTGAGCTTCTTGTTTTCCTTGCATTAAGCCACCAACGGCCAGCCACCATATGGAGGAGAAAAATTATTCCCATGTTTATGTCACTACATGGGCTTTGGAGAAGCCTCCCAGAACATAGAGGCAACCATCAACTGCTCCAATGGCACAATCACAAACGTGATTTGGTCCAATGCATCGCTCCTCAGCCAAGCCCTTACCAGGTTCCAGCATGTAAAGCCGCTCCTCAATCACGCCAATTTATGTTTTTAGCTTATAGATTTCTGAACTCAGTATAGCAGCTTCCAGCTTTGGGATACCGATTTCACGTTCCGGTAATGGATTCTGGGTACCCTCAACTATAGGATGCGACCTAAAATCAGTCAACAGAAAAGCGAAAGTCGATGGGCACAATTGGCTAATTTATGGATTTTCAGAGTCACCCCCACCAAGTTCTACGTATAACCTGTGTTATTATTTCCATGTATATATATACATACACACATACACGCTATCTGTACACACAAAATAAACCTTCCGCACATAGTGTTAGGTCCCTTAGAACACACTAGAGGGGGGTTGAATAGTGTGTTCACCAAGTATGGATATTTTATGGCTATTTTTCGTTTTGAAGTGCAACCAATACTTGGGTGTGTTCTTTAGAAAGAATAAAGACTTGCAAGAAAATAAAGAACACAAGTATGTATAGAGGTTCAAGTCAAATGACTCTACTCCTCTACCTTCTTGATGTTTCACAAGAAGGATTTTGAAATGAGGATTGTTATTTCTTTTGGGGGAAACAACAATCTAAGAACAAAATCTAGAAAACTGAAAAACTAGGCACCTTGCCTAGACCACAACCAAGAAATCTAACCCTTTGAAGTTTAGCCTCCAAAGATCTTCTTTGCCCTCAAAGAAATCTTGTAGGGAGAATAGTGCACCACACACTATCAACTAACTCTTCAAAGTCTAGAAATCTCAAACACCCTTGCTCCTTGACCAACAATCTACCCAATCTCTCACAATATGATCTCACCAAGAAGATGACTCTTCTTCTTCTTACAATAATCACTCTCAACAATAAAATAAAATGTACAAAGATTACAAGTATTTTGAGAGCTTGAGCTTGAGAGAATTTGAGAGCTTGCCAAGTAGAAAGTTGGAGAAGAAAATGGAAGAAACCCTTCTTTTATCAACCATCATGTTTCTTCCCGTTTGAAACCCTCTACACAAACATTAATGGGTTTTGGCATCATGTGTTGGTGAGTCCTCATCATTGGAGATCTCCCTTTGGCATGTAACAACATTCTTGGAGAGATTTCAAAATGAATGCCAAGAAAGGAAACCTGAAATCTTCAGCAGAGAGGAACCTGTGAAAAAAGACACTAAAAGAGGAGGGTACAAAGAGTCAACTGATGTTAAAAAGTGAAGTTTAAGACCTTTGTAACGTTGGTCACATGAAGCGCCTAATGTGCTAAAAGCACAGGCGTTCGAAGTGACATTGAGCGCTTGATGTGAAAATGAACTGTCGTTCGAAGTCACATCAAGCGCCTAATGTGGGCTTCTTAAGGCGTTCGAAGTCACATCAAGCGCCTAATGTAGCCCTTCATGCTTGTTCGAACTAACTCTGACTTTTTCTCAGAGAAAGTACTTAAGAGAACGTGCCCATTTCAGGGGAAAAGTACTTTTGGCTTGGTGGACAGCATAAAGCGCCTAAAGAGGCGTTCAAAGTATTCGCATTTTCCAACAGGCCACATGAAGCGCCTAATCAGGCGTTCAAAGTGTCCTGATTTTCAAACACTTCACATGAAGCGCCCAATCTAGGCGTTCGAAGTGTTCGCACATCCAGACACTTCACATAAGGCGCCTAATCTAGGCGTTCGAAGTGTACTGGACTCCACCAAGGTACATTAAGCGCCTAATGTAAGTGTTCGAAGTATACTGACTTTAAACCACACACATGAAGCGCCTAATCACTTGTTCAAAGTACAGAATTGTGCAAATCATCAAAACTTAACATATTCTAACATTCTCCCTCTTTTTGATGATTTCACAACATGCATAACTTATCAAAGCTCCCCCTTAACCTATGCTCCCCCTCACTAGATGCAAGAAAAAAATAACTTGAAAAGAACAAAGTGATGAAACAATTTAATGAACATCAACAACGAAATACCAAGTCATATTTTCTCGCAATAAACAATAACTGAAATTTTCACAACCAGCAACAAAAATAAGGTAATTTACATAGCACCACCACTTGGTGGTGTAAAACCACTAAAGCCAAAACCTACACTAGCGGCAAAATCAGTGAATCCACCCATGGATCCTCCAACATCTCCAGAGCCACCAGCATCACCACCACCGCCAGCACTGCCACCAGCACCACCAGCACCACCAGCACCACCATTTTCTCCCCCTAAATCATCAAAATTAGGAGGAAGAGCCCATGGACAGACTTGCATGAATGCATTTCGAAATGCAGTCATGCGCAGTTCATTGCGCTCATGACGAGCTTCATTCCGTACATGCCGAGCTTCATGCTCGGCATCACGAAGATGCAACTGCTGAACAGTCTGTTCAAGCGCAGCAATGCGTGATAGCAATTCAGAAGAATTACTACCACCACCAGCATCTTGAGGTCCCTCCGCGACCTCGTCTTCATCAGGAATGGTGGTGGCCTTCTGTTTTTGCGAGTCAACGGCCTGGGCGATATTGTAGTGATCATAGACGTCAGATTTGGCAATTGGGGTCAAATCATCATCAGAAATGTCCACACCTTTTGACTTTAACAATATTGTGACAATATTGGCAAAAGGTAAAGCTTTCGACCCTTTTCGAAGAGCTGCAAACATGACTTCTATGAAAATCCAGGCGAGATTTAGCTGGGTCAGATGTTTGAGACGGTAAGATACATAGAAATCCATGTTGCTGGGATTTCTAGTAGCCTTACCATTGATACAGTAGGTGACCACCGCTAGCAAGATGCGATCCACCAACGGCATGTTCTGAGTCTTTTTGGAGGGGGAAAACCCCAAATCGAATTTTACGTCCTGTTCACGGACGCCGTATTTGTTGCTCCAGTCAAATACGGAGAAATCAGTCAAGCCCTCATTTCGGATTCTCAAGACTTCACAGATTTCAGGGATAGTGAAGCTGAGAGGAGTACCATCAATGATAGTGTTGAGGGAAAAAGGTTGAGACTCAGATTGTGGGGTGACTCACAAGTTGGAGTAGAACAGCCGGGTGTGCTTGCGGGAATATTTTTGCATGTCAAGTCTGGACCAAAGAGATGTCCAGCTTTGATGTTCCAACAAAGGAACGATTTCAAATGCACTGCTCGTCTCAGGAACATTGCTGAGGTTGAGCAGTTTCAGAGGGATGATGAGACGGTTGTTTGCTAACCATTCTTGGAATAGCATGCTGGAGTAGTAAGAAACATGGGCACCTTTGAGAAGTGAATATTATAATCATTTAACGTGTTGGTCATCCATAATAATTGTACACAACACGAGGTGGCCGACACATATTCGGATTCCACCGTAGAAAGAGACACACTGTTTTGCTTCTTGGAAAACCAAGAAACAAGACAATCTTCGAGGAACTGACAAGTTCCGGAGGTGCTCTTCCTATCAACTAGACTCCCCGCATAATCGGAGTCACAATATCCTCTTAAATCAAAACATGCATTCTTAGGATAAAATAAACCAAATTTTAAAGTACTTCTAAGGTATCTAAGGATGCGTTTTACCGCAATAAAATACATCTCCCTAGGATCACTTTGAAATCTAGCACATAAACATACTGCATGTAAGATATCGGGTCTACTAGCCGTCAAATAAAGTAGACTACCTATAATGCTACGATACAAGATTACCTCGACATACTTTCCTTTTTCATCCTTGTCAAGCTTGGCACTTGTGCTCATAGGAGTGTTCACCTCTCTTCCTTCACCAAAATTGTATTTTTTGAGCAAATCTCTTGTGTATTTGGTTTGGGAAATATACACGCCATCTTCGGTTTGCTTGATTTGTAATCCAAGGAAATATTTTAGTTCACCCATCATGCTCATCTCGAACTCACCTTGCATAAGACTAGCAAATTGCCCACAAAGACAATTGTTAGTAGCACCAAAAATAATATCATCAACATATACTTGAACAATTAAATGATTCCTACCTTGCTCTTTTATAAACAAAGTAGTGTCAACTTTACCTCTTGAAAAACCATTATTAAGAAGAAAAGTACTTAACCTCTCGTACCAAGCTCTTGGAGCTTGTTTGAGGCCGTAAAGAGCCTTTTTAAGTTTGAAGACATGATGTGGTGAATCATGACATTCAAACTCGGGAGGTTGTGCAACATACACTTCCTCTTGAATAACACCATTCAAGAAAGCGGATTTAACATCCATTTGATAAAGTTTAAAATCCCTATAACAAGCATATGCTAATAACATTCTAATAGCTTCAAGCCGTGCTACGGGTGCAAATGTCTCATCAAAATCAATACCTTCTTCTTGACGGTATCCTTGAGCAACTAACCTAGCCTTGTTTCTAGTGACATTACCTTGATCATCCATCTTGTTACGAAAAACCCATTTCGTACCAATAATAGGATGATCGTGTGGTTTGGGAACTAACTCCCAAACATCACTTCTTTCAAATTGGTTTAACTCTTCTTGCATAGCCAAGATCCAATTTTCATCAAGAAGTGCATCTTTAATATTTTTAGGCTCTATTAGAGAGACGAATGCATTCTCTCTATATTGCTTTCGTGTGGTGATACCCCTATTTAGATCACCTATGACCAACTCTTGAGGGTGAGAACTTTTGTGCTTAAATGATCTAGGAAGATTGGAGACATCTCCTCCAACTTCCTCTTGATCATGTTCCGGATGGGATGAAACTTCATCATCCACATGAACCTCATGTTCCGAAATGTGTGATGCATTTTCTACATTTTGTGTGTCAACATGAGTATGAGAAAAATTTCTATTTGACTCACTAAATTCATGCACACAAGGTGGAGGAGTACCTTCAATAGGTTCAACTCTCAAATCAATGAAGATGTTTCCATTTGGAGGATCATCAACGATCTCTCGTTGAGGAACGACCATAGGAACATCCTCAAGAATTTCTTCTTGAGGAGTCACATCTTCATCCTCTTCACAATCCTCATTAAGTTTAGGTTCATCACTAAGTGACTTATTAAACTTAACATGGATTGATTCTTCCACCTTTTGACTCCTTTTGTTGAAAACATGAAATGCTTTACTATTTGAGGCATAACCTAAAAAGACACCTTCATCCGCTTTGAGGTCAAGTTTGTCCAAAGTATCTTTGGTATTAAGTATAAAACACTTGCAACCAAAGACTTTGAAATACCCAATGTTGGGAACTTTTCCATTCCAAAGCTCATAGGGTGTCACATTTAGGTATGGTCTCAAATAGACACGATTGATCACATGGCAAGCGGCATTTACCGCATCGGCCCAAAAATACTTAGGCAAACCGAACTCATTCAACATTGCTCTACACATTTCTTGTAGAGTTCTATTCTTTCGTTCGGCTACACCATTTTGTTGAGGAGTTCTAGGTGCCGAAAGGTCATGAGAGTATCCTTTGGATACACAAAACCTCTCGAAATCACCATCGAACTCACCACCACGATCACTACGGATGGTTTTAATGGTGTCACCCACATGATTTTCCAATCGTTTACTTAGACTCATAAACTCGCTACATGCATCACTCTTCTTAGCTAGAAACATCACCCACGTATAACGAGTATAGTCATCTACTACCACGAAGGTATAATGTTTACCACCCAAGCTTTTTGTTCCAACATCCCCATACAAATCCATATGAAGCAATTGTAGGGGCTTGAAGGTGGAAATATTTGTCTTGGGTTTGAAGCTTGTTTTCACAAGTTTCGCCTTTTGACAAGTGTCACATAAGTCATGGTTTTCGAAACTCATTTTTGGAAGGCCTCGGACTTTATCATTTTCGCAAATAAATTTAAATGTTTTGAAACATACATGTCCGAGACGTCTATGCCATAGTTGCGTCAAATCATTCTTAGCAACTAGACAAGATACATTTTGAGAAACCAAATCATTGATGCTAAGTTTGTAAATATTTTTGAAACGCAAAGCCTCAAATAAGATCTTATCTTCCTTTTTCACAACACACTTTGTTTTCAAAAACGTTACTTCATAATTAGCATCACAAAGTTGACGGACACTTATCAAGTTAAACTTAAGACCTACAACATATAAGACATCACTAAGAGAGAAGGAATCGTTACCCACAATACCATGTTCTTTGATTTGGCCTTTGCTACCGCCAAAGTGGACAACTCCTCCGTCTTGCATAGTGAGTCTATGGAAGAGACGTTTGTCTTCCGTCATATGGTTGGAACACCCACTGTCCACGACCCATTTGACCATCTTGTCTTCGCTTTCTCCATTGAGTGCTAGGGCCTATAAAAGAACCATATGAAGTTCGTACCCTTTTTGTTTTGGGTCCTTGAAGGTTAGTTACCTTCACTTCGCCTTTCGGCACCCACACAAGACTCTTATTATTTTTGACTCTACACACTCTCTCTACATGGCCCTTTCTATTGCAATAAAAACATGTGGAAATGTGTTTGTGTGTATAAGAATGTTGATTGTTTTTAGCTCTACACACTCTTTCAACATGACCCTTTTTATTACAATAAAAACATGTAGGTATATGTTTGTATGAATAAGAGTGTTTATCGTTTTTAGTTCTGCACATTCTTTCTACATGACCCTTTTTATTGCAAACAAAACATGTAGGAATGTGTTTGTGTGGATAATGATGATTATCATGCTTGTGTGTTAACACGTTCCGTGATTCCCGTTTAGGGACAACATTCTTTGGCATAAAAGAAGGATTATTTTTCACGGATTCAATACAAGATCTAGACACCTTGGTTTGCTTTGCCTTGCTTTTAGGCATGTGCCTTTGCTTCTTCAAGGGAGCTTGAGACTCCTTGAAGTGTGATGCTTGTTCATTTGTTTTTTCCTTTTTAGATGCATACAAAGCACTAGATTTAACCTTAGGTTTCATACTAGGTGAGGATGTATTTTTAACTACCTTAGTTTTATTTGCACTTTTCTTTTGAGAATTCTTATTCTCAACGGTTTTATGAGAGATGCTTGATTTTATCAAATCATGCTTCTCCTCTAGTGCAATCATATGCATAGTTAACAAAATTTCATACTCAAGTTGTAATGCAATATGATTTTCTACCGTGTCATTGTATTCGTATATACATGCTTTAAATTTCTTTTTGACACGAGTATATTTTAGTTCTAAGAGGTCAATTTCTTGCACTAAGTCATCTCTTCCATCAATTAATCTATAATGTGAAGATGTAGTGCATACCTCCATGTCGTCTTTGATGGCCATAAGAGAATAAAACTCCTTGTTGAGATCATTGTCACTGACCTCCGTGAGAATTAGACTCTCATTTTCATCGTAATCGCTTTCGGATCCAGACAATAGGCATTCCCAATGAGCAATTTCTGCTTGTAGAACCTTCTTCTTTTGGTAGAAGGCTATCTTATCTTTTGGGAAGCTCACATGGTCAAACGTGGGTACTTTGACCTGTACATCTGAGATAGAAGGGAGTAGTGACTCTTGTCTTCTTCTTCTAGAAGCATCACTACTTGAAGAACTAGCATCATCAAATCTGAAGGGATCCATACTAAAATGATCAAATCTTGTATTTGGACTCAAATAAGCAAGATGTGGCTCTGATACCAATTGTTAGGTCCCTTAGAACACACTAGAAGGGGGGTTGAATAGTGTGTTCACCAAGTATGGATATTTTATGGCTATTTTTGTTTTGAAGTGCAACCAATACTTGGGTGTGTTCTTTAGAAAGAATAAAGACTTGCAAGAAAATAAAGAACACAAGTATGTATAGAGGTTCAAGTCAAATGACTCTACTCCTCTACCTTCTTGATGTTCATAAGAAGGATTTTGAAATGGGGATTGTTATTTCTTTTGGGGGAAACAACAATCTAAGAACATAATCTAGAAAACTGAAAAACTAGGCACCTTGCCTAGACCACAACCAAGAAATCTAACCCTTCGAAGTTTAGCCTCCAAAGATCTTCTTTGCCCTCAAATAAATCTTGTAGGGAGAACTGTGCACCACACACTATCAACTAACCCTTCAAAGTCTAGAAATCTCAAACAAGAAGCACCCTTGCTCCTTGACCAACAATCTACCCAATCTCTCACAATATGATCTCACCAAGAAGAAGACTCTTCTTCTTCTTACAATAATCACTCTCAACAATAAAGTAAAATGTACAAAGATTACAAGTATTTTGAGAGCTTGAGCTTGAGAGAATTTGAGAGCTTGCCAAGTAGAAAGTTGGAGAAGAAAATGGAAGAAACCCTTCTTTTATCAACCATCATGTTTCTTCCTGTTTGAAACCCTCTGCACAAACATTAATGGGTTTTGGCATCATGTGTTGGTGAGTCCTCATCATTGGAGATCTCCCTTTGGCATGTAACAACATTCTTGGAGAGATTTCAAAATGAATGCCAAGAAAGGAAACCTGAAATCTTCAGCAGAGAGGAACCTGTGAAAAAAGACACTAAAAGAGGAGGGTACAAAGAGTCAACTGATGTTAAAAAGTGAAGTTTAAGACCTTTGTAACGTTGGTCACATGAAGCGCCTAATGTGCTAAAAGCACAGGCGTTCGAAGTGACATTGAGCGCTTGATGTGAAAATGAACTGTCGTTCGAAGTCACATCAAGCGCCTAATGTGGGCTTCTTAAGGCGTTCGAAGTCACATCAAGCGCCTAATGTAGCCCTTCATGCTTGTTCGAACTAACTCTGACTTTTTCTCAGAGAAAGTACTTAAGAGTACGTGCCCATTTAAGGAGAAAAGTACTTTTGGCTTGGTGGACAGCATAAAGCGCCTAAAGAGGCGTTCAAAGTATTCGCATTTTCCAACAGGCCACATGAAGCGCCTAATCAGGCGTTCAAAGTGTCCTGATTTTCAAACACTTCACATGAAGCGCCTAATCTAGGCGTTCGAAGTGTTCGCACATCCAGACACTTCACATAAGGTGCCTAATCTAGGCGTTCGAAGTGTACTGGACTCCACCAAGGTACATTAAGCGCCTAATGTAAGCGTTCGAAGTATACTGACTTCAAACCACACACATGAAGCGCCTAATCACTTGTTCAAAGTACAGAATTGTGCAAATCATCAAAACTTAACATATTCTAACACATAGCAATAAATCGACCAACCCTACAACACAAACAATAACTTTCAGCAGTCTAGGGGAGGAGAAGGAAGGAAAACACGCAGGAAAATTATTCGCCAAAAAGATAGGTTACCTTTCCCTCTTCTCGGATTGGTCGTATTTGTAATAAATTTCTACATGTTATTGTTCTTTATGCCTTCGTATGCATAACTTATATGATGTTGATATGTGAGTTTGTATGCGCGTGAATTGGTGCGGATCATGCGGTTGGAAATTAATGAAAAAGAAATATTGATTTTTAATCGATTAGTGTGTTGGATCGTACTTGCATTAATATTTACTATGTGCTATTTGTATATGTTTTCATATGTATGGTTCCGTATGATGATCATATGTGCGGGTAGATGGGCGTGCTATGATGATCGTTATGTGATTTGTATGAAATGAGAATTAAAGAATCGATTTTTTTTTACTATATGTTTGAAATTCAACTTTACGGCAAATAGTATAATTTCTTTGGGATAGGCATGACTAGAATTCAGAGACTTTTTTTCATAAGGAAATAAAAAAACAAAATGAATAAAGTGAAAATAGGTGGCGTTCAGGAAATAAAAGAGAATAGGAAAGAAAAAAAAGTTAATTAATTAATACAATATTAATATTGTTTAATAAATAGAAAAACTTAGTAACTGGTTAAAGTAAAACAAAAAAAAAGTGTAGGCAGTGTGTGAAAAAGAGAGGAAAAATAGGAGAAAAAATTAAAGCAAGAGAAAAAAATAGTAGTGGGAGATAAAAATAAATAAATAAAAGAATGAAGTGGTTGAAAGCCTAGGAAAGATAAAATAAAGCATAGAAACCTAAAATAAAGTCTCGAAAGATAAAATAACGGTTGAAGATAAAACACAGTAATGAACCCCACGCAATATAGGGTAACTATGCAATATATGTAATACGCAATATAGAACGGAACATGCAACATAGGAGAACCGGAAGCGTGAAAGTGTGTACTATTCATGGCACGTGCATCCCTTCGAGGCGAGTGACTTCACGATACGAAGCGTGTGCGCTGAATCCATGTTACGGAACGTATGATAGGACCCCGGTGTAGGATCTGCAAGGCACCACTAGAAGGAGGGGTTGAATAGATGGTGCGGAAAGTGTGGTTTTTAAAATTTGTTTAAACCTAAACAATTCAACTTCTGAAAACAGATTCTGTTTTCAGGACCAGTTTTAAAACGTTTTTAAAACCAGGTTATAGGTCTCCAAAAATTATGAAATTTTGAGAGAACTTAGCCTCAGATGTTATGAGGTCCTCTAAAAATTTCAAATTAAAATTCAACCTTTAACCCCTTCAAAAACCGTTGGAAATCAGATTGCTCGAATCTGCTAGAAACGGTAGACGGTTTTGAAAAATTTATTCCTATTCGTGTGTATGTCCAAATGCTCTGAACATTTGACCACTAACTCCTTATATACTATATTTAATTGGGTTTAAACAGTTTTGCAAAATTCTTTTGGGAAGTAGGTCAACTACAATCAAAGTCTCAACATTTGCAAGTCTGAAAATCAGACTACACTAGTCTCAGAACTTTTGATGTTTGATCGACTTATACTTATCCAAAAGGGTTGAAACTTGTTCCAAATTAACCCTAGAATGTGTGAGTATATTTCTGAAAATTTTTGTGATTTTTGAAATTCGTTAACTATTTTTACGAATGCGAACAAGAAAAGTAAACTGTGCAGTAACTAAAAGTAAATGCTGAAAGTAAATGGCACCAAGATTTTCATACTGGTTCGGTTATAAACAACCTACTCCAGTCTTCAAGGAACACCTTCCTTGGTTCACACTAATCACACACACAACACACCTTACCACAGGGTTGATAGAGTTACACCTAACTCCAACCATTTACAAACCTTGTACGGTGAATACAATTTGCACGAAGACCACCACCTCGCAAGAATGAAGATTGATCACACCTTGATCAATCTTTTACAAAGATATGGAATATGTGGTGGTCTATATCAAGCCTGTTCAAGATTGAAAGATATGAATACAATAGGCTTTCAAGAAGAAGGAAAGAAAGAGAATGTAGAAGAAGAAGGCTAGAACACTTTTGATCCTTGAACTTGCAACTCTTGTTCTTGTTCTTGTTTTGCTCTTCTTTCTCTCCTTTTAATTTGTTTTGGCCGCCCCCCTAGAGTGTATTCTCCCTCTTGAAAATTATCTTCTATGTCCTTGGGAGGATGTAAGACATCATTGTGACAAGGTCTTGCTTACTTAGCATCTTCTTATTGGATGATCATTTAGGCTTCGCTTACTTGGCACCTTCTTATTGGATGAATGTTGTCATCATTGATGACTTGGAAAAATCTGAGAATAACACTTAAACATGTGCCAAAAACATCACCAAATAATTTCCATAAGTTATAAGATTTATCACATAAATTGCAAGACAAAAATTCCTTCTTTGTTAAGGCAAAAATTGGCCATAATGTAACATTGCCATGCTGAATTTTCAGCATGTGAATCATTCCATTTCATTCAAAATAATGCCAAATTTACTTTGATTTTTCTTTAAAAAATGAATCACCAATTGATGGTAATTATTCCTATCACATGAGAAATGAACTTGGACACTATTTATCTCATAAATTCGGCCACCACATGTCTCACACATGTTGAAAAATTTTCAGCATGTGTGATATATAAAATATCACACTTTATTAATTTAAATAATTTTCAAATTGCTTCCATATCTTCTTCCAATCAATCACACAATAAAAGATGACAAATTATATCACATTTATGTCAAAAAATTGGCCAGCCTTGTGTAGCATGCTGAAATTTTCAGCATGTGTTATAAGAGAGACAAACTTTGAATTCTTACCATTTGTAGCTTCTCTCTTTAATTCACCAACATTGTATGATTGATCCTTGACCAATCAATATGCCAACACGGCTCCAAATAAGCTCCATCTCAGCTGTAGGTGGTGTTGGATGTGTATGTGCATGTGCTGAAATTTATTTTTGCTAACTTTTTAAAATAATGCACATTTAATAATACACACATGTTATATTCCAATCAGCCCTTAATTTAATTTTCTAGAACACTTTAAGATGTATAACATATGTAAAAGTGTCTAGATATGTGTCACATGATGTACCAAAAACGTTCCATGTGTTGTGTGCGTAGAAAACCGAATTTTTGATATTTATCGATTACCCGATTTTTCTCTAATTTAAATTCCAACTTTTGCACATGTTATATATATTATGTTATACATAATATATATAATATATACTTTAAATCTCAGCACTTGGCTGGTCTAAAGTGGTACCATTCACATGTGACAAAATTAAACTTGGAATCTTCACATTTTGGCCTTAATGTGGGGTGATTTGTGTGTGCCAACATGGAAAGTATTTTTGGCTGAATATTTCATGTAACCCACGAAATTTTTGATTATTTTTGAAGTATAGGGGCTGGCCATTTATTTATGGAAAGTACGTGACACGTTGGCGAAGTTTCGGTATTCGCCCGATACGACAATTTTCGGTTTAGAACCTTTTATCGTGTCGTATTTAATTTGTCATCACCATATCTTATATCATATGATATAAGACCTGAATATACTCATAAATATGAGTTAAGTATAGTGGTGTGACGTTAACGTATGTACGTAAAATATATAACGTGTCGGTAGTACGTTGGAATACATGTGTATGTGCCTTTTCTATGGGCTAAATAAGGCAAGTAATAAGCAATATCATGCACACGTTTGTTTATATCATGCACGTTTTATGTCATGCTCATTTTTGTGCACATTTAAATCATGTATTTGAAAATCACTCAAACCCCTTTTTCTCTACAATCTCCCCCTTTTGATGATTTTCAAAATAACTTATGCACATGATTTAAATCCTATCGCTCCCCCTTCAATTATGCATAAATTCAAAATTCGAAATTTAAATTTCGAATCCGCTCCCCCTTGATTTATGCAATCAGTATCTCTCTCCCCCTTAAATCATGCTTTCTCTCCCCCTTTATTTTGAAAAGTAAATCAAAAGATGCCTGTAAAGATGAAGCAAAAAAATCATGCATTTCATATAACATGCGTTCGTAGGGGTTATTTATTCAACTCTTTGAAAATGTCCCTTTTGGTACCCAAATTTGGGTGACCTTTCTAGGTCTTCCAAAAGGTGAGAAAGGTGATGAGAACGCAACATAATATATTTTAGGGACAAATGCGTTTGGCCTTTGGCCAAGAATCCCATCATGCATGTAGTATGGTTTCTGTTTTTGATAAGCATTTCGGTTTGCATGCACGGGACGTGATCTAGATGCATTTTTGTGATACGAGTGTCACGTATGCATCACTTGTTTCTTCTCATATCTATATGGCACATAATTATATTTTGCATGATGTGAAGAAGAAGCACGTTGAGATGTCATAAGAAAAGGCCTATGCGTCTTCTTAGATGCCACATATGTCTTTGATGCATCTATTTTCTTAGATGGGATAAATTTGGTTGGTTTATTTTGTGGCTTACTTTTCTCAACGTATCCTAGTCCGGTTTTGTCACTATCATGCTTTTGAGAAGAAATGATGTGATCTAGCATGTTTGTTCTCGTGTCAAATTGTTTCACCTTTTTCTCTACATCCACATTCCTTGATTTCAAGTTTGAAATCTCGGATTTCAATTCAGTGTTCTCGGATGTCAATGATGAAATCTCAGACTTAAATGAATTTATAATGCATGACGACTCTTCTTTTGAATCGTTTAATTGAGGCACAAGATCTTTGTTAAAAGATTCTAACAATTTATTGTCTTCAATTAATCGTATCTTTTCTTTTGCAAGAGTCTTTGAAAACTTGTGCAATTCTAAATATTGTCTAAATAAATCATCATAAGAATATTCAGAATCAAAATCAGAGTCAGAAGATACCTCATTTGATGCCTTAGATGTAAAGCATACTTGTGCCTTTTGTTCTTCCGTATCATCAGTCTCAGATTCAGATGTGTCACTCCAAGTGGAGGCCTTGAAGGCTCTTCTCCTTTGCTTAGGTTCTGAGACAAGTCTATTCTTGTTTCGATCCTTGTCAGGGTATTTGTTTGTTTGTTTTTCTTTATTAGGGCAGTCATATGATAGATGTCCAAGTTTGCCGCATTCATAGAACTTTATTTCCTTATTTTTATTTTTATGATCCTTAGATGAGGTAGACTTATGTTTAATCGATTTTCTCAATATTTTTCTTAATCTTCTAGCCATCGTGATTAAGTCCTCATCATCGGAATCTATGTCACTATCATCTACAACGTATTCATTTGATTTAAATGCTATAGCCCTATCATTATTAGAAATAGACTCAGAATGTCTTAAAGCGAGTTTGTTTTCATATACCTTAAGTGATCCAATTAGTTCTTCCATCTTAATCGATTTAGTCTCTTTGCTTTCTTCTATGGCAGTTACTTTAGAGTCCCACTCGGATGGAAGGCTTCGCAAGACCTTTTGTACCTTTTCCTGCATAGTAAAGGCTTTGCCAAGAGACTCAAGAGAATTGTAGATGTTAGTCAAGCGAAGATCCATATCAATGATAGATTCATTAGGCAATAATTTAAATGACTCGAGTGTGGGCATAAGCATGTTGATCTTGGACTCTTTTACTTGACTAGTGCCTTCGAGTTTCATTTCAAGTATCCTCCACATTTCTTGTGCACTCGAACAGTTTGAGACATAACTAGACTCACTTTTACTTAATCCGTTTAGGATCAATTGCATAGCCCCAGCATTCATACTAAGTTTCTTTTTATCATCACTAGTGTACTCTTGCCTAGGCTTAACGACCTCTAATGTGACTCCATCTATAGTGGACAACTTTGATGGAACAAATGGACCATCTTCTATAATTGACCAAAGATCAATATCAATTGCCATAAAGAAAAGTTTCATTCTTACCTTCCATTGAACGAAAGACTCACCGTCAAAGAGAGGAGGCCTTATGGTTGACATTCCTTCTTGCACGGTGTTATAGCTAGTGGATGCCATCTCACTGAATCGTTGGATCCTTTGTAGTGAGTGTTCCTGCGCTCTGATACCACTTGTAGGATCTGCAAGGCACCAATAGAAGGGGGGGTTGAATAGGTGGTGCGGAAAGTGTGGTTTTTAAAATTTGTTTAAACCTAAACAATTCAACTTCTGAAAACAGATTCTGTTTTCAGGACCAGTTTTAAAACGTTTTTAAAACCAGGTTATAGGTCTCCAAAAATTATGAAATTTTGAGAGAACTTAGCCTCAGATGTTATGAGGGTCCTCTAAAAATTTCAAATTAAAATTCAACCTTTAACCCCTTCAAAAACCGTTGGAAATCAGATTGCTCAAATCTGCTAGAAACGGTAGACGGATTTGAAAAATTTATTCCTATTCGTGTGTATGTCCAAATGCTCTGAACATTTGACCACTAACTCCTTATATACTATATTTAATTGGGTTTAAACAGTTTTGCAAAATTCTTTTGGGAAGTAGGTCAACTACAATCAAAGTCTCAACATTTGCAAGTCTGAAAATCAGACTACACTAGTCTCAGAACTTTTGATGTTTGATCGACTTATACTTATCCAAAAGGGTTGAAACTTGTTCCAAATTAACCCTAGAACGTGTGAGTATATTTCTGGAAATTTTCGTGATTTTTGAAATTCGTTAACTATTTTTACGAATGCGAACAAGAAAAGTAAACTGTGCAGTAACTGAAAGTAAATGCTGAAAGTAAATGGCACCAAGATTTTTATACTGGTTCGGTTATAAACAACCTACTCCAGTCTTCAAGGAACACCTTCCTTGGTTCACACTAATCACACACACAACACACCTTACCACAGGGTTGATAGAGTTACACCTAACTCCAACCATTTACAAACCTTGTACGGTGAATACAATTTGCACGAACACCACCACCTCGCAAGAATGAAGATTGATCACACCTTGATCAATCTTTTACAAAGATATGGAATATGTGGTGGTCTATATCAAGCCTATTCAAGATTGAAAGATATGAATACAATAGGCTTTCAAGAAGAAGGAAAGAAAGAGAATGTAGAAGAAGAAGGCTAGAACACTTTTGATCCTTGAACTTGCAACTCTTGTTCTTGTTCTTGTTTTGCTCTTCTTTCTCTCCTTTTAATTTGTTTTGGCCGCCCCCCTAGAGTGTATTCTCCCTCTTGAAAATTATCTTCTAAGTCCTTGGGAGGATGTAAGACATCATTGTGACAAGGTCTTGCTTACTTAGCATCTTCTTATTGGATGATCATTTAGGCTTCGCTTACTTGGCACCTTCTTATTGGATGAATGTTGTCATCATTGATGACTTGGAAAAATCTGAGAATAACACTTAAACATGTGCCAAAAACATCACCAAATAATTTCCATAAGTTATAAGATTTATCACATAAATTGCAAGACAAAAATTCCTTCTTCGTTAAGGCAAAAATCGGCCATAATGTAACATTGCCATGCTGAATTTTCAGCATGTGAATCATTCCATTTCATTCAAAATAATGCCAAATTTACTTTGATTTTTCTTTAAAAAATGAATCACCAATTGATGGCAATTATTCCTATCACATGAGAAATGAACTTGGACACTATTTATCTCATAAATTCGGCCACCACATGTCTCACACATGCTGAAAAATTTTCAGCATGTGTGATATATAAAATATCACACTTTATTAATTTAAATAATTTTCAAATTGCTTCCATATCTTCTTCCAATCAATCACACAATAAAAGATGACAAATTATATCACATTTATGTCAAAAAATTGGCCAGCCTTGTGTAGCATGCTGAAATTTTCAGCATGTGTTATAAGAGAGACAAACTTTGAATTCTTACCATTTGTAGCTTCTCTCTTTAATTCACCAACATTGTATGATTGATCCTTGACCAATCAATATGCCAACACGGCTCCAAATAAGCTCCATCTCAGCTGTAGGTGGTGTTGGATATGTATGTGCATGTGCTGAAATTTATTTTTGCTAACTTTGTAAAATATTGCACATTTAATAATACACACATGTTATATTCCAATCAGCCCTTAATTTAATTTTCTAGAACACTTTAAGATGTATAACATATGTAAAAGTGTCTAGATATGTGTCACATGATGTACCAAAAACGTTCCATGTGTTGTGTGCGTAGAAAACCGAATTTTTGATATTTATCGATTACCCGATTTTTCTCTAATTTAAATTCCAACTTTTGCACATGTTATATATATTATGTTATACATAATATATATAATATATACTTTAAATCTCAGCACTTGGCTGGTCTAAAGTGGTACCATTCACATGTGACAAAATTAAACTTGGAATCTTCACATTTTGGCCTTAATGTGGGGTGATTTGTGTGTGCCAACATGGAAAGTATTTTTGGCTGAATATTTCATGTAACCCACGAAAGTTTTGATGATATTTGAAGTATAGGGTCTGGCCATTTATTTATGGCAAGTACGTGACACGTTGGCGAAGTTTCGGTATTCGCCCGATACGACAATTTTTGGTTTAGAACCTTTTAACGTGTCGTATTTAATTTGTCATCACCATATCTTATATCATATGATATAAGACCTGAATATACTCATAAATATGAGTTAAGTATAGTGGTGTGACGTTAACGTACGTACGTAAAATATATAACGTGTCGGTAGTACGTTGGAATACATGTGTATGTGCCTTTTCTTAAAAAATCTGAATATATGTAATATATGTATATGTGGCGTGTATAATTAAGAGGGGAGGAGGAGAAAATTTTCCTTCCTTAGCTTTGTTGCCTTTGTGCCTTTTCCAAATGTGGCTTCCTTTAATGAACTACTTAGTTTAATAAACTAAGTACTTCACTTAATGAACTAGTTTAGTTCATTAATAGTGGCACCTGAAAATAGTATAAACACAACAAATGTTTGCCATATGATGTAAGCTTTAACGCTTCATGGCTCGTTAGCACGGCAACATTATATATGGGCTAAATAAGGCAAGTAATAAGCAATATCATGCACACGTTTGTTTATATCATGCACGTTTTATGTCATGCTCATTTTTGTGCACATTTAAATTATGTATTTTAAAATCACTCAAACCCCTTTTTCTCTACACCCGGGACATGCATTGCATACATGGACAGAAAGAGCATTACGTGTGATTTGATGCGATTGGGTGTATGACACGCTAGTGTGGAGGAGCATGCATCATAAAGTTGTGCATTGCATTTGGATATGTGAAGATGTTATATTTGTTTATCGTATACTTACTTTGCAAGTCGGATCGGATATGTGTTATTTGCTTAATATTATGCTTACTTTGCGATCGGATCGGGTATGTTTTATTTGCTTTATTTATTTGTACATTTATTCTATTTATATATGTTTACGCTGCGATCGGATCAGGTATGTTTTATTTGCTTTATTTATTTGACCATTTATTGTAAGTATGGCTTTTTTGGGATTAGATGGGTAACCTTCGGGTGATTTCTCAATCACTCACCCCCAACTTATCCCTCCACAGGTGAGCTCGAGTATGAGTATATCTTCGTAGAGGATGAGTCGGACTGCGCGAGCTGGGGCGAGTGAGCTTGGAGATATTTCTTTGGGATACTAGATGGTTTTCGCATTTATTCTGTTTTATTAGACTTTTGGGATTTCATTTGACGTATCGGGTTTCGTCAACCCTAAACATCGATTTTTTTACGTTGGGATTATTTATTAAATTGAATTTGACTTTTTGATTATCGTTTCTGCGAAAAAATTTCTATATTATTTCTGACGTGTAAGAAGCTTGACCGACGCCTTGTAGTTCTCATATTAGGTTACGACGGGTGCACTGTTCCCGATGCTAGAGTTTGGGAGCAGGGCGCTACTGATATAATTAGAGCGCAATCGTCGTATCGCACCTAGTATAGTAGGTGTGGAAGTGTACTTAAATACAATTAACCAATTATGCATCTCAAGAAAGGGTGCAACTTTGATTAGGAATTAATTAAAAGAAAATTCATATAGGACATGAATTTAAGTGGATAACATAGTTGCCCAACTTTGCCCTCCAAGGAAAATTTAGCTGTGGGATGCAATGACATAAATGAGACACAAAGTTTAGTTCCAACCATATATAAATTTCTATACAAGTGGACAAATATACCCACTTCTTCCCACTAATATTCACATTCTTCCAAAATACCCCCACTTATTTTTCCTCACCCCACTTGACCGCCCTTTTTTCATGTCTAGAGCCAAGTGTTACGCTTTTTCACTACATTCCCTCTTTTATTACTCACAACTCCTTATTCACCCAATCATAATCCATGCAAGCCTAAAATCATCTTACAACACTCATATTTTTCCCTTTCTCCAATTCAAGACAAGATGAAGGAATCTCACTACCATCATTCATGAAAATTTTGGCCAAATGAGAGATTATAAGACAAACATAAATCTTACACCATTATAACCCTAACCAATGGAATTACATGCAAGACTTACACAAGTTTTCCTTTTTTCTTTCTTTCTTCCCAAGCCACATATATCATGATGAGATTCCTTCCTCTCCAACTATCTCCCAAACTTCGTCCACAGCTAAAGGATGGAGGCAAGATTTCTTTTTCTTTTAATTCCACCACATTTCATGAAGCCACTTCCAACATTTTCTTCATTTTAGTTTCCCCTCATCATTGCCCATGTCTTATACCAAGCAACTAAACTCCCACTCAAATTTCATGCACAAACCTTTTCCTTTCCACTAACTTACTAAAACCATCATGAACCTCCACTAACCTCTAAAATTTCGGCCAAGTAATAGAACAAGGCTTAAAAGCCTTTCATTTCACCCTCTTCCTCATTTCTATCCTCTCATTTCTCTCCAACACTTTCACTCTCTAAACTCTCTTCATTCTCTCCCTCTCTCATTAGCAAGAAAGACTTCTTCCATTCCTATTCCTCTTCCAACCAAGATCACCAAGTGAAGAAGGAAGATAAGAAAAGTAAACGGGGTCACACAAGAGGTTGATAAACATAAAAGTGAATGAACAAGTGAAGATAAGAAAAGAATGTCCATGATTGCTAAAGCCATGCATTTACTTTTAAACGGACTTACGGCTTCTGAAGCAGGTTATGTTTCGAATTTCGCTAGTGCTCATGATATGTGGAAATCATTAGAATTAAGGTATGAAGGTAGTAGTGGTGTAAAATAGTTGAAAATAAATGCTTCTGACTTAATTTGAATCTTTCAAAATATTGCCGAACGAATCCATAACATATATGGATTTGAGGATTACTAATATCTTCAATGCACTTGAAGCTTTAGGTAAATCTTTTACCAATAATGAAAAGGTTCAAAAGGTGATGCGAAGCCTTTTTGCTGAATGGGATCTAAAGGTGACAGCAATTGAGGAGACAAAATCAATCATAAAAATAGACAAATTGATACGCTCACTTAGAGTATACGAGGTAAAATTAAACCAACGAAAATCAGAGTCATCAAAACCATCCAATACGTCTATTGCTTTCAAAACATCAGAATCTTCTCATGTAAACAATGATGAAAGTAATAGCGATAGTAAATTAGATGATGACTTAATATTAGTGGCTAGAAAACTTAGGAAATTTGTCAAACGGCTTAATATGAATATACAACAATCTTCTTCTTCTTTTTCTCAACTTAGGAGAAATAACAAAAATAAAAGTAATAACAAGTGGTATAATAAAGAATTCAAATAAAACTAGCTAACAAATGTTTAAATCTGAAATTTGCTTGAAATTCAAAACTAAGATAAGTCTAGCTAAAACTTGAAATGCTTGGAAGCTGTTATCTTCAATGTATTCAGCAGGTTGGCGCCTTGATTGAGTTGGTTTGATGAGTAGGATGTGCTTGGATTTGATTTCAAAGGATAGTTGAAGTTTGAATTCAAATTGAGTTTGAATTTGGATTCAAACTTGGATTCAATTTGAATTATGCTCTATCTCTCCAAGATGGCGTGTTCCCATGGATAATGAAGTGTAGAAAATCTGATTTTGATGATGATAAGATGGTTGGACTTGAATTCAGAAGATGGTTGAAGTTTGAATTCAAATTGAGTTTGAACTTGGACTCAAACTTGGATTCAACTTTGAATTGTGATCTCATCTTCATTATCCTCCAAGTTGGCGTGTTCTTGGCTGGATATATAGGCTGAAAGCATCTTGAATTTAACTCTCCAATTGGTTGAAGTTTGAATTCAAATCATGGTTGAATTTAAATTCAAGTTTGATTTTGAATTTAAATTGAATTTGATCATCACCTTGTCTTCAACTTTGGCTGGCCACCCTTCTGATTTTTGGAGATGATTTAAGTTCAATTTTGAAAAGAGGAATCCATCTTGGACACATTTGAATTTGTCTTTGTAGAGACAAACACTCTCTTCAAGACAACATTCTCTTTTGTCCTCCTTTTTGCACACACACCTATGTTGCTTATTTTGGGCCTCCATTTTATTTTGGACTTTCATGTACCTAATTTGCCAACAAAGAAAAGACATAAAACAAAGATCACAAGGAACAAGATAATAAAACACACACGCATATGCCTTAACGTTCAAAGAGTGGGTTCAATGAAGTGAACCCATGGAACCTTAGGTTCATCTTGAACATGCTTATACAAGAAGGTGGCAACTTGATGACAAAGTTCTCTTGCCCTCCTTCTTGTCATAGGACCCTTGACCTCTTGATGGGGCCCTTGATCCTCATCGGACCCTTGATCCTCATCAATCCCCCCTCCTCAAGAGGATTCGTCCTCGAATCAAAAAGGTCATCGGTGAAAGGGGTGAGGTCAGCAGCATTAAAAGTAGACGAAATTGAACCATACCTTTCGGGAAGATCAAGGATGTATGCATTGTCACCTATGCGTTTCAAAACTTTGAAAGGTCCATCTCCTTTAGGCAACAGTTTTGACTTTCTCTCATTGGGAAACCGTTCTTTGCGCAAATGTAACCACACTAAATCTCCAGGTTTAAACACAACTCGTTTCCGATGTTTGTTAGCTCGTCTCTCATAAGCTTTGTTTTTCTTTTCAAGTTGTGTTTTAACTTGTTCATACAGTTTCTTTATCTTTTCCCCTTTTTGTTTACCATCAAGACTAGAACGTTCATGCACGGGAATAGGAATCAAATCAAGGGGAGACAAGAGATTAAAGCCATACACGATTTCAAATGGACTATGCAAAGTACCGTGATGGACACTCCTATTGTATGCAAATTCGGTATATGGTAAGCAATCTTCCCAATGTTTAATGTGTTTTTGCAAAATGGCACACAAAAGTTGAGAAAGAGTACGATTAACGACTTCAGTTTGTCCATCAGTTTGTGGGTGTGCAGTGGTTGAAAACAACAATTGTGTACCAAGTTTAGCCCACAAAACACGCCAAAAATGACTCAGAAATTTCGTATCTCTATCACTTACAATTGTACGTGGCATGCCATGCAATCTCACAATTTCTTTGAAGAACAAATCAGCAACATGTGTGGCATCATCAACTTTCTTACATGCAATGGAATGTGCCATTTTTGAAAATCGATCAACCACAACATAAATGCTATCGCGTCCTCCCCGAGACCTAGGAAGTCATAAAACAAAGTCCATGGTAATGTCAATCCAAGGGGCATCAGGGACGGGTAAAGGCGTGTAAAGGCCATGTGGTTGGGTCTTGCATTTGGCTTGTTTGCGAGTGATGCAACTACCACATAACCTTTCGACATCTACGCGCATGTGGGGCCAATAGAAATGTTCTTTAAGAGTCTCAAGGGTTTTGAACACTCCGAAATGACCCATCAAACCTCCCCCATGGGCTTCTCTAGTTAATGCTTCTCGTAGGGATGATTGGGGAACACACAATTTTTGTTCTTTGAAAAGATAACCTTCATGTATGTAGAATTTCCCAAATGGTGCCTCTTTGCAAGCCTCGAAAATGGTGCCAAAGTCATGGTCATTGGGATACAATTCCTTAAGTGATTCGAATCCTAAAAAGCATGAGGATAACGTAGTCACTAATGTGTATCTCCTAGAGAGAGCATCAGCTACTATATTGTCCTTTCCTTGTTTGTATCTAATCACGTAAGGGAATTGTTCTATGTACTCTAACCATTTGGTATGTCTTTTGTTAAACTTTCCCTGCCCTTTAAGATACTTAAGGCTTTCGTGGTCAATGTGGATCACAAACTCTTTAGGTTGAAGATAGTGTTGCCAAGTTTGTAGGGATCTCACGGGGGCATAAAGTTCCTTATCGTAGGTAGAGTAATTCAGTGCAGCTCCTTTCAATGTCTCACTAAAATAGCGATGGGTTTCTTACCTTGGGTTAAAACTGCGCCTATACCCACTCCACTTGCATCACACTCGATCTCAAAGGTCTCGTCAAAATTTGGTAGCCTAAGTATGGGTGCAGTGGTCAGCCTACTTTTAAGTTCATCAAATGCCAGTTGTTGTGGCTCTTCCCACCTAAAAGGCACATCTTTTTTCACAATTTCGTTTAGGGGTGCAGCTATGGAAGAAAAATCTTTGACAAAGCGTCTATAAAAACTTGCTAGTCCATGAAAACTGCGAACTTCCCCTACATTCTTAGGTATAGGCCACTCCACAATTGTCCTAACCTTTTCCTCATCCATTTTTACTCCCTCAGCCGAAATGACAAAGCATAGAAAAACTACGCATTCTAAACAAAAGGAGCACTTCTTAAAGTTAGCGTAAAGTTGTTCTTGCTTAAGCTTTTCAAAAACGACTCTAATATGGTCAAGATGATCTTCTATGGTTTGGGAATAGATTAGGATATCATCGAAATAAACAACAACAAATCGGCCTATGAACGCTCGTAAGACTTGGTGCTAGGGGCGTTGGTGAGCCCAAAGGGCATCACTAATCACTCATAGAGCCCAAATTTGGTTTTGAATACAGTCTTCCATTCGTCCCCTTCTCTAATGCGTACTTGGAAGTACCCTTCTTTAAGGTCGATTTTGGTGTTGAAATTAGATCCGTGCAACATGTCCAACATATCGTCTAGCCTAGGTATGGGGTACCTATACTTGACGGTAATTTTGTTTATGGCTCGGCAATCTGTACACATTCTCCACGTTCCATCCTTTTTGGGAACTAAAATGACGGGGACGGCAGATGGGCTTAGGCTCTCTAGGACTTGTCCACTCGCTAGGAGCTCCTCTACTTGCCTTTGGATTTCTTTGGTTTCTTCGGGGTTGGCTCGATAGGCTGGGCGATTTGGTAACACGGCTCCTGGGACAAAGTCGATTTGGTGTTCTATTCCTCTAATGGGTGGTAATCCGGATGGTAGTTTGGAGGGAAATAGAACTTCATATTCTTGGATAAGAGACGCAACTAAGGTAGGTAAGTTTGGTGGGAGTTCTTCAAGGGCAAGGTGACACGACTTTGGGATGATGATGAGGACAGTTTGGTTGTTATAAAGTGCGTGTGTGACCTCTCTTTTCTTTGCGAAATACCCACACTTCTTTTTGGACTCGTTGACACTTAGGGGCAGTACCTCTTTTCCCTTGCTCTATTGTTTTTTGTTCTCACTTTTCATACACTCCACGAATTTTCTCTCGGCTTCTTTTTCCTTGGGATCGGCTCTAGACTTGGACATGCGTTGGTGATCCTCGTGGACTTTCTGTGGTGGAAGTGCATGCAGTTTGTACAACGTGCCATTCAATTTGAAAGAATAACGATTCAAATAACCATCATATGTAACATGTCGATCAAATTGCCATGGCCTACCAAGTAAGATATGACTAGCATGCATTGGTGCAACATCGCATAAAACATCATCTTTGTAACTACCAATGCTAAGAGAAATCAAAACTTGTTTACTTACGCTAACTTCACCGCAATCATTTAGCCATGCAAGTTTGTAAGGATGCAGATGATTAGTCATAGGCAAATTTAGTTTTCTTACCAATTCGATACTAGCCACATTCGCACAAGAACCGGAATCAATGATCATGGTGCACACTTTACCATTTATCATGCAATGAATATGGAAAATGTTTTCTCGATGTTGTTCATGATCATCTAATTTCGGATATGCATTTAAAGCTCGTCGCACAACAAGAAACTCCTTAGTGTCAAAATCATCTAATGCGCCTAGATCCTCTTCAGGTTCAAATTCATTATCATGCTCAGACTCGTTTTCATGCTCGGACTCAGACATATGTTCGTTTGTCTCCTCAATTAACATGATTCGTTTTGCATTAGGACACTCTTTTCCTATGTGACCACGTCCTTGACATTTATAACACTTAATGTCTCTAAACCTGTTTGCGGGATCAGAAGAATTTCCGGTAGGAGCCTTTTGTTGGTTGCGATCCTCTCTCCTTTGTGTGGATTGCACACGATTGTCCATTATTTGTGATGCACCTTGGTCACGTGATTGGCCTCCTATAGGTCGTGAACTTCCCGTTCCTGAAGGCTTGTTGGAAAACCTTGATGAAGACTGATTAGTACGATAAGTGGAACTTAAATTGGAGGAACTATGTACCTTTATTTGATGTTCAATCTTTTCTGCCATATGGATCATGGTTGTGAGGTCTAGATAAGGTTGAAGGTCAACCCCGTGCGCGATCTCCCTGTTTAAACCATGTAAGAAACGAGCCTTGGTGGCTTCTTCAGGTTCCTGCAAGTTAGACCTTTCCAACAAAATTTCTAACTCTTTATAGTACTCGTCGACACTTTTGGAACCTTGTCGTAAGTTGTGCAAACTCGTGAAAATAGAACTCTCATAATTGTTTGGGATAAAACGTTGTCTCATTTCAAACTTCATTTCTTCCCAAGTAGCAATTGGAGGTTGTCTTGTCTTAGTTCTATTTCGACACAAATTTGTCCACCAATTAAGTGCATAACCAGAAAACTCAATAGAAGCGTACCTCACTTTTTGTAATTCACTATAATTGGTACAAGAATAGATTAAATCCACTTTTGTTTCCCATTCTAAATATTCCTCCGCATTACTTTTACCATAAAACGTGGGAATACTTATTTTGGTTTTGAGAAAATCATCATCTTGCGGGAAAAGGGGATTTTGGCGTCTTTGGTAACCACGGGGAGGGTGGTCATCAAAGTCATAATCATCATGCTCATATGGAATGTAATCATCGATGTACCTTCGTGGGACGTACCTTCTTGGTTGTGTAGGAGGAACAAACCTTCGTGCCTCGATGTGTGGCGGTCTAAGGTTGTCATCTTCAACTTCCTCTGGTGGGTGGCGCCTAGGTTGTGGTAGGGGAACGGCCCTGCTTGTACCTTGGCCATCACTCGTTTTGTAGCTTCGCTCCACGTCTTCCAAGCGATGCTTAATTACCTCATTGTCATGCATGAGTTTCTTAAGCATCTCTAGCATTTGTTGTTGCGTGTTGTCAACAGTTTCGGCCTCTTTTGACTTGCTAGCTGCGGAATGATTGCTGCTCTCCATTTTACCTAAGGAATTGAACGAAAACAAAAAGGAAAAAGAAAGAAGCAAACTAACACAAAGACAAACAAACGTTAAGGGATTAGTAAAAAAAATAAGCTATGAACACGCCGCTTTCGATTCTTTCCACTCTCGTACCACTTTGGTTCTTGGATAACCTGAAGTTAAGAAGGCTCAAAGTGATCAATAAGGAAGTGTATTGCCAAGGCTTCTTCAAATCACAATGTTCTCCACTTGTTTCTTCCTCTTTACATTCAAGTTGCACCAATTAGTATCAAAGTAGATTCAATTGAAATGAACACAAACTTGAACTTTCTACTAAGATTCAAAGAAATAAGCAACCAAAGTTGATGTATAAGGCTGAACCAAAGATAAACTAAGGGTTGCCGTGGGCAATCTTTAGTTAATTTTGATTCTATGCACTTACTATCCACAAAATGGTTCAAGTCATGCAACAATCAAGCAACCAAACGTGTGATTGGTTCAAGAAGATCAGGAGATGGAGAATAGGGTATATAGGGGACGGCAATGTGGGGTAAAAGGAAATATGGTATCCAAGGTTTGCAAATCGTACCAAAAATTTTCCACGCAATGCGCAAACATTTTGCCCCTTTTTCTTTTCTTTTGTTCTTTTGTTTTTCTTTTTCTTTCTTGCTATTTCAATTGAGCAAGGTTCAGATTTTTTTTGACTAAGGTAGAATTGAAATTGCACGCGTTTTCACTTAGCACTTGCATTTTTGGACAGAATAGTGCAATGTATTTAAGATGCAATTTGTAACTTTGACTTGCAACAAAAATAACCTTGGAAAGTGAGGGAAGTTGGGGTAAGGCCGAATGGGTTAGGGTTAGGGTTTTTGATTTAGGTTTTTTTTGAACGTTTTGGGAATTTGCGGAATGGGGTTTTGGGAACAGAATAGGCGTGGTAAATGGACTATTTGGGTTGGTAATTGCTGATTTGTGTGGTCAATTTGGATATTGGTTGGTTTAGGACAGAATTTGAACAAAATTCAAATTCTAGGGTTAGGGTTTATTTGAATGAGTTGGGATCTTTAGATTCTGATTGTGTTTGGTAAAATTGGTTTGGGGCTTTTTGTTGGGAGTGTAAATAAGGTTGTTTGGGATCAGGTTGGTGAGTTTTAGGGTTGGGTTGGGGTGGGGCTGGTTGGGCCGTGGGGTGTGGGGGTAGAATTAGGGTTTTGTTGTTGAAGATGGTTCGTGAAGGCAAACACACGTATGACTACTTGTCTTAAAGCATGAAATCAATCACAATGCGAATCACAAGATGCATACAATCATCACCAACTAAAAGCTTCGGTAGCAACAAGATGATTTGAAACCGAGGTAGCTTTATATGCTGATGGTTGGAATATTTAAAAGAAGGCTGAATATAACCTAAAATGCAACAAACCCTAATTTGTTCAAGTTTGAACGACTCAAAATCAGATTGTGATGCGAAAAGGAAATAAAGGAAATGACACTTGAATGATGAAAAGTAAAATGCAGCAATATGCAATGACTCAAAGCAAATGAGTTGGACGTTTTTTTTGTATGAAATGCAAGAAAAGGGCGTGTAGAGTGAGGGTAGAAGAAGGACTCAACTGAAATTGAAATGACTAGACTCAAACGAAAAGGAAATGATAGATGATGGAATAGAGTAACCTGGGCTCTGATACCAATTTGATGCGTGCAACTCGTGGGCTCCAATGATTCCACCTTCCAAACGTCCTTCACAAAGGGTTAGGCACAAGGAAGAAGACTTCCCCTTGCTTCCTTAGTGATTAAAAACGTGTGGATTAAGAATGAGCAAGACTAACACTTCAAGATGGTCGTTGATCAGGCAAACCAATACGGCCCTCCTGGACGGCACCTTTAAGCAATGGCAACACCTTCAAAATGCTCAACTTTGAAGGATCTTAACCTAGGTTTTTAATGCAAAACCAAGAAAACAAAGCATCACACAAAGTGAATGAAATATCAAGAATTGTTATTCATCAAAAGGTGCCTTTACAATCAGCCAAAGGGGTCTATTTATAGGCCTTAATGGACGTCCTATCAGCCTTCAAAATGGCCAGAAATTAATTCAAATAAAACTAGCTAAAAAATGTTTAAATCTGAAATTTGCTTGAAATTCAAAACTAAGATAAGTCTAGCTAAAACTTGAAATTCTTGGAAGCTGTTATCTTCAATGTATTCAGCAGGTTGGCGCCTTGATTGAGTTGGTTTGATGAGTAGGATTTGCTTGGATTTGAGTTCAAAAGATGGTTGAAGTTTGAATTCAAATTGAGTTTCAATTTGGATTCAAACTTGGATTCAATTTGAATTATGCTCTATCTCTCCAAGATGGCGTGTTCCCATGGATAATGAAGTGTAGAAAATCTGATTTTGATGATGATAAGATGGTTGGACTTGAATTCAAAAGATGGTTGAAGTTTGAATTCAAATTGAGTTTGAACTTGAATTCGAACTTGGATTCAACTTTAAATTGTGATCTCATCTTCATTATCCTCCAAGTTGGTTGGCTGGATATATAGGCTGAAAGCATCTTGAATTTAACTCTCCAATTGGTTGAAGTTTGAATCCAAATCATGGTTGAATTTAACTGCAAGTTTGATTTTTAATTTAAATTCAATTTGATCATCATCTTGTCTTCAACTTTGGCCGGCCACCCTTCTGATTTTTGGAGATGATTTAAGTTCAATTTTGAAAAGAGGAATCCATCTTGGACACATTTTAATTTGTCTTCGTAGAGACAAACGTTCTCTTCAAGACAACATTCTCTTTTGTCTTCCTTTTTGCACATACGCCTATGTTGCTTATTTTGGTCCTCCATTTTATTTTGGACTTTCATGTACCTAATTTGCCTACAAAGAAAAGACATAAAACAAAGATCACAAGGAACAATATAATAAAACACACACGCATATGCCTTAACGTTCAAAGTGTGTGTTCAATGAAGTGAACCCATGGAACCTTAGGTTCATCTTGAACATTCTTATACAAAAAGGTGGCAACTTGATGACAAAGTTCTCTTGCCCTCCTTCTTGTCATAGGACCCTTGACCTCTTGATGGGGCCCTTGATCCTCATCAGGAGATGATTCATATGTTGGATCGAGGAGGAAATGAATTGTGTTTGATGTTGGACATGATGAAGGCTCTTGATCGGGTAAGTTGGGAGTATTTGGAGGTATTGTTGACACGGTTTGGATTCTCCTCTTCTTTTATCCGGATTATCATTAATCATTTTTCTTGTACTCGGTTATCTGTCTTGATTAATGGGGTTCAAAGTAGTTTTTTCCGTCCTACAAGAGAGGTTAAGCAGGGCAACCCGCTCTCACCACTGCTTTTTATATTAGCATCAGAAGGTTTCAGTCGAGGTTGAAAGGCTCATGTTGCTGCTGGGCAGATGCATCCATTTCGATTGGGCCACATACCGTTTCATGTTACACATCTTGCATATGCGGATGATTTATTGGTGCTCTTACGAGGGTCATTTCCAATCTCACTGCGTTTAGGAACTTTCTTAATTAGTATGAGACTGCCTCTGGTCAGAAGGTGAATTATACTAAAATTCGATTTATTCCTTCGGCTCACGTTTCTTTAGTGCATCGACAGCGGTTCGAATCAACATTAGACATGCGCTCCTCTGGTCTACCATTTCGGTATTTGGGCTCTTCGTTGCATAAGGGAATTAATAGAGCACGTTACTGCACCACACTTTTACAGCATATTGACAACCGTTTAAATGGTTGGCACGGCAGGCTCTTATCACAAGCAAGACGTTTAGTTCTCTTGAGGTATGTACTTTCCTCCTTACCCTTGCATATTATGGCCGCTGGTGGCTTCTTTAAATTGGTAATTAGAATCATTGAACGGAAAATGGCTCACTTCAATTGAGGTCCCAAACGCCATTGGGTATCTTAGTCTTGTATACAGTCACCTCGCCCTGAAGGTGGCTTGGACATTCATGATTTTTGTGCTCTGCAAGATACTTATTCTTGTCGCATTTGGTGGCATTATCATCAAAACAATAATTTATGGAGTTGATATATGAATGCCAAATATGGTTATCAGGCAGATTATAGACCAAGGTGTAGGATCTGCAAGGCACCACTAGAAGGGGGGGTTGAATAGTGGGTGCGGAAAATGTGGTTTTTAAAATTGTTTTAAACCAAAAACCCAACTTCTGAAAACAGTTTCTATTTTCAGGACCAGTTTTAAAACGCTTTGAAAACTAGGTTGCAGGTCTTCGAAAATTCTGAAATTTGGAGAGAACTTAGCCTCAGATGTTCTGAGTATCTCCTAACAATTTCATATTAAAATTCAACCTCTAACCCCTTGAAAAATCGTTGGTGGTCAGATTGCGCAAATCTGCCAGAAATGGTAGTCCGATTTGAAAAATTAATTTCTATTTGTCAGTAACTCCAAATGCTATGAAAATTTAAATACTAACCCCTTATTAGTTTTATTTAATTGGGTTGAAACAGTTTTGAAAAATTCTATTGGGAAGTTAGTGAAATACGATCAAAGTCTCAACCTTTGCAAGCCTGAAAATCAGACTGCACTAGTCTCAGAATTTTAGACGTTTGTATGACTTATACTTCTCCAAAAGAGTTGAAACTTGCGCCAAAAGAACTTTAAGACGTGAGGATATGACTCCAGAAAGTTTCGTAATTTTTGAAATTCGTTTACTATTTTACCAACGTGATTAAAAACGATAAACAGTGCTGAAACTGAAAGTAAGTGCTGAAAGTAAATAACACTAGAAATTTTATACTGGTTCGGTTATAAACAACCTACTACAGTCTTTGAGGATACCTTCCTCGGTTAGCACTAATCACACAACATAAAATAACACCTTACCACAGGGTTGATGGAGCTACACACCAACTCCAACCCTTTACAAACCTTGTATGAGAATACAATAATCACGAACACCACCACCTTGCAAGCGCAAGATTGATCACACCTTGATCAATCTGTAACAATGATAAAGAGTATGTGGTGGAGTATATGAAGCCTATTCAAATATATGAATATGAGTACAATAAGCTTTTAGAGAGAAGAAAGAAAGAAGGTGT
This sequence comes from Eustoma russellianum, assembly GCA_036186865.1. Taxonomy (NCBI): domain Eukaryota; kingdom Viridiplantae; phylum Streptophyta; class Magnoliopsida; order Gentianales; family Gentianaceae; genus Eustoma; species Eustoma russellianum. Next base: position 20,685,833 of record AP025040.1, on the reverse strand, counting down.
AGAAAGAGAGACTAGAAAACGATTTCAATCTTGTATGCTTGTAAGACTTGTGTTATTTTTGTCTTGCTCTCTTCTTTCCTTTTAACATTGGTGGCCGCCCCCCTATGATGCCCTTCTCCTCTTGAAAATTATCTTCTAAGTCCTTGGAAGAGTGTATTGCAAAATTGTGATATGCTTTTGCTTACTTGGCATCTCCTCATTGGATGATCATTAAGCTCTTGCTTACTTGGCACTCATTGATTGGATGGATGTTGTCATCACTTGATGACTAGATAAATCTAAAATTAATCCTCAAAAATCATGTGCCAATTAGCCATAAACTTATTACCATAAGTCACATAATCATCCCACATAATTAGTAAGACAAATAACTCCAATATACCATGCAAAAATCGGCCATTACTACTCTTGCACATGCTGAAATTTCAGCATGTGTAACATTTGCATTTCATTCAAAATATTGTCAAGTTTACTTTGATTTAATCCAAGAAATCAATCACCATTTAGTACAAGACATTCTTATCAATTTTGGAATAAACTTTGATCACCAATAGTGACTAGATTTCGGCCAACATACATTACACACATGCTGAAATTTTCAGCATGTGTGATATTTAAAGATATCACCAAATTAATTCCATAATATGTTAAAAATATTGCCATAACATCTTTCAATTAATTCACATGATTCAAGATAGTAAAACATGGCTCATTTACTTGAGAAATTCGGCCAGCTATATGCACACATGCTGAAATTTTCAGCATGCGTTACAAATGTGACATAAGTTTGAAATGTTACCTTGTGTAGCTCCTTTCTTTATGTCACCAATATTGCATTCTTCATTCTTTACCAATCAAGTTGTCAACAAAGCTCCACATATCCTTCAACATTGCTGGTTTAGGCGTGTGACAAGGATTGTGCATATGCTGAAATTTATTTTTGCAAACTTTGCAAAAAAGTGCACATTAAATTGTACACACATGGCATATTCCAATCAGTCCTTAATTGATTTTTCTAGAACACTTTAGAATGTATGAAGTATGTAAAAAGTGTCTAGATACATGTTATATGCCATACCAAAAATGTTCCATGTCTCGTGTACGTAGAAAACCGAATTTTCGACGTTTATCGATTACCCGATTTTTCTTTAATTAAATTCCAACTTTTTGCACATGTTATATATATATTATGTTACACATAATATACATAAATTAAACTTTAATATTCATCTCATAAGTCGGATTAAAGTGGCGCCTAAGCATGTGACAAAATTGAAATTGGAATCTCCACAATTTGGCTTTAATTGAGGATGATTTGTGTGTGCTGACATGGAATTATTTTATGGCTGTACATACCATGTAAGACACGAAATTTGTGGCCATTTTTAAAGTGTAGGGGCTCGCCATCTATTTATGGCAAGTACGTGACACGTTAGCAAAGTTTCGGTATTCGCCCGATACGACAATTTTCGGTTTAAAACCTTTTAACGTGTCGTGATAAATTTGTCATCACCATGTCTTATATCATATGATATAAGACCTAAATATACTCATAAATATGAGTTAAGTATAGTGGTGTGACGTTAACGTACGTTCGTAAAATATATAACGTGTCAATAGTACGTTGGAATATATGTGTATGTGCCTTTTAAAAAAATCTGAAAATATATATTTATTTGTTGAAAATGGCGTGTAAGGGGGGTGAAGAAACTTTCCTTTCTTCAACTTGTTGCCTTTGTGCCTTTTCCAAATATAGCTTCCTTTAATGAACTACTTAGTTGAATTAATTAAGTACTTCACTTAATGAACTAGTTTAGTTCAAATTTCAAATTTGCTCCCCCTTGATTTATGCAATCTGTTTCTCTCTCCCCGTTAAATTATGCAATCATTTTCTCTCTCCCTCTTAAATCATGCATTCTCTCCCCCTTTATTTTGGAAAGATAATCAAAAGCGCATGTAAAGAAGAAAAAATCATGCATTTTAAATAATCTCAAAGGTGCGTTCTTAAGGGTTATTTATTCAACCCTTTGAGAGTGTCCCTTTTGATACCCAAATTTGGTGACCTTTCTAGGCCTTCCAAAAGGTGAGAAAGGTGATGAAAACGCAACATAATATACATTAGGGGCAAATGCGCTTGGCCTTTAGCCAAGAATCCCATCATGCATATAGTATGGTTTTTGTTTTTGGTTTGCATGCACGGGGAGTGATCTAGATGCATTTTTATGATATGAATGTTGCATACGCATCAGTGGCTTTCTATATGGCACATGATTTCTCTTTGTATGATAAGAAGCAGGGTGGGATGAGATGAGTGGTGTACTAGTCTTCTTCTCTTATTTATACGGCACATAATTATACTTCGTATGATATGAAGAAGATATATGACGAGATGAGGGGAGAGGGGGTCTTGGCGTTACTTTAGGCGCTACGCATGCCTTTGATGTGTCTACTTTCTTAGACAAAACAAACTTGGATGGTTTAGATGATGCTTTGTTTGTCTCACTGTATCCTAATCCAGTTTTATCACTGTCATGTTTTTGTGATAAAATAATGCGATCTAGCATGTTTGTTCCCCTGTCAAATTGTTTCACCATTTTCTCTACATCCGTATTCCTTGATTTCAAGTTTGAAATCTCGGATTTTAGTTCAGTGTTCTCGAATGTCAATGATGAAATTTCAGACTTTAATGAATTTATAATGCAGGATGACTCTTCTTTTTAATCGTTTAATTGAGACACAAGATTTTTGTTAGAAGATTCTAACAATTTCTTGTCTTCAATTAATCGCTTCTTTTCTTTTGCAAGAGTCTTTGAGAACTTATGCAACTCTAAATATTGACTAAATAAATCATCGTAAGAATATTCAGAATCGGAATCAGAGTCGGAAGATACCTCATTTGATGCCTTAGATGTAAAGCATACTTGTGCCTTTTGTTCTTCCGTATCATCAGTCTCAGAGTCGGATGTGTCACTCCAAGTGGAGGCTTTGAAGGCTCTTCTCCTTTGTTTAGGTTCTGAGACGAGTCTAGTTTTTGTCCTTGTTTGGACAATCATATGACAAGTGTCCAGGTTGTCCACATTCATAACACTTTATTTCCTTATTTTTATTTTTATGCTCCTTAGATGAAGTAGACTTATGTTTAATCGATTTTCTCAAGATTTTTCTTAATCTTTTAGCCATCGTGATTAAATCCTCATCATCGGAATGTATGTCACTATCATCTACGACGTATTCATTGGATTTAAATGCTATAGCCTTATCATTTTTGGAAATAGACTCAGAATGTCTTAAAGTGAGTTTGTTTTCATATACCTTAAGTGATCCAATTAGTTCTTCCGTCTTAATCGATTTAGTTTCTTTGCTTTCTTCTATGGCCGTTACTTTAGGGTCCCACTCGGATGGAAGGCTTCGCAAGACCTTTTGTACCTTTTCCTGCATAGAGAAGGCTTTGCCAAGAGACTCAAGAGAATTGTAAATGTTAGTCAAGCGAAGATCCATATCAATGATAGATTCATTTGGCAATAATTTAAATGACTTGAGTGTGGACATAAGCATGTTGATTTTGGACTCTTTTACTTGACTAGTGCCTTCGTGTTTCATTTCAAGAATTTTCCACATCTCTTGAGTACTCGAACAATTAGATACGTAACTAGACTCACTTTTACTTAGACCGTTTAAGAGTAGTTGCATGGCTTTAGCATTCATACTCAACTTCTTTTTTGTCATCACTAGTGTATTCTTGTTTCATTTTTATAACTTCTAGTTTGACATCATCAACAATTGACAACTTAGAAGGAACAAATGGACCGTCTTCTATGATGGACCATAGATCAATATCAATAGCCATAAGAAAAAGTTTCATTATTAATTTTCATTAAATAAAGGACTCACCATCGAAAAGAGGAAGCCTTATAATTGACATTCCTTCTTGCACGGTGTTATAGCTAGTGGATGCCATCTCACTTAGATCGTTGAATCCTTTTGCTGCGAGTGTTCCTGCGCTCTGATATCACTTGTAGGATCTGCAAGGCACCACTAGAATGGGGGTTGAATAGTGGGTGCGGAAAATGTGGTTTTTAAAATTGTTTTAAACCAAAAACCCAACTTCTGAAAACAGTTTCTGTTTTCAGGACCAGTTTTAAAAAGTTTTGAAAACTAGGTCGTAGGTCTTAAAAGATTTTGACATTTGGAGAGAACTTAGCCTCAGATGTTCTGAGTGTCTCCTAAAAAGTTCAGATTAAAATTCAACCTCTAACCCCTTGAAAAATCGTTGGTGGTCAGATTGCGCAAATCTGCAAGAAACGGTAGTCCTATTTGAAAAATTAATTCCTATTTGTACGTAACTCCAAATGCTCTTAAAATTTAAAGAGTAACCCCTTATTAGTTGTATTTAATTGGGCTGAAATAGTTTTGAAAAATTCTTTTGGGAAGTTAGTCAAAAATGATCAAAGTCTCAACCTTTGCAAGCCTGAAAATCAGACTGCACTAGTCTCAGAACTTTGGACGTTTGAATGACTTATACTTGTCCAAAAGGGTTGAAACTTGCACCCAAAGAACCTTAAGCCGTGAGGCTATGACTCTGGAAAGTTTCGTGATTTTTGAAATTCGTTTACTATTTTTACCAACGTGATTAAAAACGATAAACAGTGCTGAAACTGAAAGTAAGTGCTGAAAGTAAATAACACCAGGAATTTTATACTGGTTCGGTTATAAACAACCTACTCCAGTATTCGAGGACACCTTCCTCGGTTAGCACTAATCACACAACACAAAATAACACCTTACCACAGGGTTGATGGAGTTACACACCAACTCCAACCCTTTACAAACCTTGTATAAGAATACAATGATCACGAACACCACCACCTTGCAAGTGCAAGATTGATCACACCTTGATCAATCTTTAACAATGATAAAGAGTATGTGGTGGACTATATGAAGCCTATTCAAATATATGAATATGAGTACAATAAGCTTTTAGAGAGAAGAAAGAAAGAAGGTGTAGAAAGAGAGACTAGAAAACGATTTCAATCTTGTATGCTTGTAAGACTTGTGTTATTTTTGTCTTGCTCTCTTCTTTCCTTTTAACATTGGTGGCCGCCCCCCTATGATGCCCTTCTCCTCTTGAAAATTATCTTCTAAGTCCTTGGAAGAGTGTATTGCAAGATTGTGATATGTTTTAGCTTACTTGGCATCTCCTCATTGGATGATCATTAAGCTCTTGATTACTTGGCACTCATTGATTGGATGGATGTTGTCATCACTTGATGACTAGATAAATCTGAAATTAATCCTCAAAAAGCATGTGCCAATTAGCCATAAACTTATTACCATAAGTCACATAATCATCCCACATAATTAGTAAGACAAATAACTCCAATATACCATGCAAAAATCGGCCATTACTACTCTTGCACATGCTGAAATTTCAGCATGTGTAACATTTGCATTTCATTCAAAATATTGTCAAGTTTACTTTGATTTAATCCAAGAAATCAATCACCATTTAGTACAAGACATTCTTATCAATTTTGGAATAAACTTTGATCACCAATAGTGACTAGATTTCGGCCAACATACATTACACACATGCTGAAATTTTCAGCATGTGTGATATTTAAAGATATCACCAAATTAATTCCATAATATGTTAAAAATATTGCCATAACATCTTTCAATTAATTCACATGATTCAAGATAGTAAAACATGGCTCATTTACTTGAGAAATTCGGCCAGCTATATGCACACATGCTGAAATTTTCAGCATGCGTTACAAATGTGACATAAGTTTGAAATGTTACCTTGTGTAGCTCCTTTCTTTATGTCACCAATATTGCATTCTTCATTCTTTACCAATCAAGTTGTCAACAAAGCTCCACATATCCTTCAATGTTGCTGGTTTAGGCGTGTGACAAGGATTGTGCATATGCTGAAATTTATTTTTGCAAACTTTGTAAAAAAGTGCTCATTGAATTGTACACACATGGTATATTCCAAACAGTCCTTAATTGATTTTTCTAGAACACTTTAGAATGTATGAAGTATGTAAAAAGTGTCTAGATACATGTTATATGCCATGCCAAAAATGTTCCATGTCTCGTGTACGTAGAAAACCGAATTTTCGACGTTTATCGATTACCCAATTAATCTTTAATTAAATTCCAACTTTTTGCACATGTTATATATATTATGTTACACATAATATACATAAATTAAACTTTAATATTCATCTCATAAGTCTGATTAAAGTGACGCCTAAGCATGTGACAAAATTGAAATTGGAATCTCCACAATTTGGCTTTAATTGAGGATGATTTGTGTGTGCCGACATGGAATTATTTTATGGTTGTACATACCATGTAAGCCACGATATTTGTGACCATTTTTGAAGTGTAGGGGCTGGCCATCTATTTATGGCAAGTACGTGACACGTTAGCAAAGTTTCGGTATTCGCCCGATACGACAATTTTCGGTTTAAAACCTTTTAACGTGTCGTGATAAATTTGTCATCACCATGTCTTATATCATATGATATAAGACCTGAATGTACGCATAAATATGAGTTAAGTATAGTGGTGTGACGTTAACGTACGTTCGTAAAATATATAACGTGTCAATAGTACGTTGGAATATATGTGTATGTGCCTTTTAAAAAAATCTGAAAATATATATTTATTTGTTTAAAATGGCGTGTAAGGGGGTTGGAGAAACTTTCCTTTCTTCAACTTGTTGCCTTTGTGCCTTTTCCAAATATAGCTTCCTTTAATGAACTACTTAGTTGAATTAATTAAGTACTTCACTTAATGAACTAGTTTAGTTCATTAATGATGGCACCTGAAAATAGTTCAAACACAACAAATGCTTGCCATTTGATGTAAGCTTTAAAGCTTCATGGCTCGTTAGTATGACAACATTATATATGAACTATATAAGGCAAGTTTTATGCAACAACGTGTCATGTCATAAAATATGCCATGCATTTCTTTGTAACATGTTATTTAAATGATGCATTTTGAAATCACTTAAACTCCTTTTTCTCTGCAATCTCCCCCTTTTGATGATTTTCAAAATAACCTACATTCATGATTTAAATCTTATCACTCCCCCTTCAATCGTGCATAAATTCAAATTTTGAATTTCAAATTTCAAATTTGCTCCCCCTTGATTTATGCAATCTGTTTCTCTCTCCCCCTTAAATTATGCAATCATTTTCTCTCTCCCTCTTAAATCATGCATTCTCTCCCCCTTTATTTTGGAAAGATAATCAAAAGCGCATGTAAAGAAGAAAAAATCATGCATTTTAAATTATCTCAAAGGTGCGTTCTTAAGGGTTATTTATTCAACCCTTTGAGAGTGTCCCTTTTGATACCCAAATTTGGTGACCTTTCTAGGCCTTCCAAAAGGTGAGAAAGGTGATGAAAACGCAACATAATATACATTAGGGGCAAATGCGTTTGGTCTTTGGCCGAGAATCCCATCATGCATATAGTATGGTTTTCGTTTTTGTTTTGCATGCACGGGGAGTGATCTAGATGCATTTTTATGATATGAATGTTGCATATGCATCAGTGGCTTTCTATATGGCACATGATTTCTCTTTGTATGATAAGAAGCAGGGTGAGATGAGATGAGTGGTGTACTAGTCTTCTTCTCGTATTTATACGGCACATAATTATACTTCGTATGATATGAATAAGATATATGACGAGATGAGGGGAGAGGGGGTCTTTGCGTTACTTTAGGCGCTACGCATGCCTTTGATGTGTCTACTTTCTTAGACAAAACAAACTTGGATGGTTTAGATGATGCTTTGTTTGTCTCACTGTATCCTAATCCAGTTTTATCACTGTCATGTTTTTGTGATAAAATAATGCGATCTAGCATGTTTGTTCCCGTGTCAAATTGTTTCACCATTTTCTCTACATCCGTATTCCTTGATTTCAAGTTTGAAATCTCGGATTTTAATTCAGTGTTCTCGGATGTCAATGATGAAATTTCAGACTTTAATGAATTTATAATGCAGGATGACTCTTCTTTTTAATCGTTTAATTGAGACACAAGATTTTTGTTAGAAGATTCTAACAATTTCTTGTCTTCAATTAATCGCTTCTTTTCTTTTGCAAGAGTCTTTGAGAACTTATGCAACTCTAAATATTGACTAAATAAATCATCGTAAGAATATTCAGAATCGGAATCAGAGTCGGAAGATACCTCATTTGATGCCTTAGATGTAAAGCATACTTGTGCCTTTTGTTCTTCCGTATCATCAGTCTCAGAGTCGGATGTGTCACTCCAAGTGGAGGCTTTGAAGGCTCTTCTCCTTTGTTTAGGTTCTGAGACGAGTCTAGTTTTTGTCCTTGTTTGGACAATCATATGACAAGTGTCCAGGTTGTCCACATTCATAACACTTTATTTCCTTATTTTTATTTTTATGCTCCTTAGATGAAGTAGACTTATGTTTAATCGATTTTCTCAAGATTTTTCTTAATCTTTTAGCCATCGTGATTAAATCCTCATCATCGGAATGTATGTCACTATCATCTACGACGTATTCATTGGATTTAAATGCTATAGCCTTATCAATTTTGGAAATAGACTCAGAATGTCTTAAAGTGAGTTTGTTTTCATATACCTTAAGTGATCTAATTAGTTCTACTGTCTTAATCGATTTAGTTTCTTTGCTTTTTTTCTATGGCCGTTACTTTAGGGTCCCACTCGGATGGAAGGCTTCGCAAGACCTTTTGTACCTTTTCCTGCATAGAGAAGGCTTTGCCAAGAGACTCAAGAGAATTGTAAATGTTAGTCAAGTGAAGATCCATATCAACGATAGATTCATTTGGCAATAATTTAAATGACTCGAGTGTGGACATAAGCATGTTGATTTTGGACTCTTTTACTTGACTAGTGCCTTCGTGTTTCATTTCAAGAATTTTCCACATCTCTTGAGCACTCGAACAATTAGATACGTAACTAGACTCACTTTTACTTAGACCGTTTAAGAGTAGTTGCATGGCTTTAGCATTCATACTCAACTTCTTTTTTGTCATCACTAGTGTATTCTTGTTTCGTTTTTATAACTTCTAGTGTGACATCATCAACAATTGACAACTTAGAAGGAACAAATGGACCGTCTTCTATGATGGACCATAGATCAATATCAATAGCCATAAGAAAAAGTTTCATTCTTAATTTTCATTAAATAAAGGACTCACCATCGAAAAGAGGAAGCCTTATGGTTGACATTCCTTCTTGCACGGTGTTATAGCAAGTGGATGCCATCTCACTTAGATCGTTGAATCCTTTTGCTGCAAGTGTTCCTGCGCTCTGATATCACTTGTAGGATCTGCAAGGCACCACTAGAATGGGGGTTGAATAGTGGGTGCGGAAAATGTGGTTTTTAAAATTGTTTTAAACCAAAAACCCAACTTCTGAAAACAGTTTCTGTTTTCAGGACCAGTTTTAAAAAGTTTTGAAAACTAGGTTGTAGGTCTTAAAAGATTTTGACATTTGGAGAGAACTTAGCCTCAGATGTTCTGAGTGTCTCCTAAAAAGTTCAGATTAAAATTCAACCTCTAACCCCTTGAAAAATCGTTGGTGGTCAGATTGCGCAAATCTGCAAGAAACGGTAGTCCGATTTGAAAAATTAATTCCTATTTGTACGTAACTCCAAATGCTCTTAAAATTTAAAGAGTAACCCCTTATTAGTTGTATTTAATTGGGCTGAAATAGTTTTGAAAAATTCTTTTGGGAAGTTAGTCAAAAATGATCAAAGTCTCAACCTTTGCAAGCCTGAAAATCAGACTGCACTAGTCTCAGAACTTTGGACGTTTGAATGACTTATACTTGTCCAAAAGGGTTGAAACTTGCACCCAAAGAACCTTAAGCCATGAAGCTATGACTCTGGAAAGTTTCGTGATTTTTGAAATTCGTTTACTATTTTTACCAACGTGATTAAAAACGATAAACAGTGCTGAAACTGAAAGTAAGTGCTGAAAGTAAATAACACCAGGAATTTTATACTGGTTCGGTTATAAACAACCTACTCCTGTATTCGAGGACACCTTCCTCAGTTAGCACTAATCACACAACACAAAATAACACCTTACCACAGGGTTGATGGAGTTACACACCAACTCCAACCCTTTACAAACCTTGTATGAGAATACAATGATCACGAACACCACCACCTTGCAAGTGCAAGATTGATCACACCTTGATCAATCTTTAACAATGATAAAGAGTATGTGGTGGACTATATGAAGCCTATTCAAATATATGAATATGAGTACAATAAGCTTTTAGAGAGAAGAAAGAAAGAAGGTGTAGAAAGAGAGACTGGAAAACGATTTCAATCTTGTATGCTTGTAAGACTTGTGTTATTTTTGTCTTGCTCTCTTCTTTCCTTTTAACATTGGTGGCCGCCCCCCTATGATGCCCTTCTCCTCTTGAAAATTATCTTCTAAGTCCTTGGAAGAGTGTATTGCAATATTGTGATATGTTTTTGCTTACTTGGCATCTCCTCATTGGATGATCATTAAGCTCTTGCTTACTTGGCACTCATTGATTGGATGGATGTTGTCATCACTTGATGACTAGATAAATCTGAAATTAATCCTCAAAAAGCATGTGCCAATTAGCCATAAACTTATTACCATAAGTCACATAATCATCCCACATAATTAGTAAGACAAATAACTCCAATATACCATGCAAAAATCGGCCATTACTACTCTTGCACATGCTGAAATTTCAGCATGTGTAACATTTGCATTTCATTCAAAATATTGTCAAGTTTACTTTGATTTAATCCAAGAAATCAATCACCATTTAGTACAAGACATTCTTATCAATTTTAGAATAAACTTTGATCACTAATAGTGACTAGATTTCGGCCAACATACATTACGCACATGCTGAAATTTTCAGCATGTGTGATATTCAAAGATATCACCAAATTAATTCCATAATATGTTAAAAATATTGCCATAACATCTTTCATTTAATTCACATGATTCAAGATAGTAAAATATGGCTCATTTACTTTAGAAATTTGGCCAGCTATATGCACACATGCTGAAATTTTCAGCATGTGTTACAAATGTGACATAAGTTTGAAATGTTACCTTGTGTAGCACCTTTCTTTATGTCACCAATATTGCATGCTTCATTCTTTACCAATCAAGTTACCAACAAAGCTCCACATATGCTTCAACATTGCTGGTTTAGGCGTGTGACAAGGATTGTGCATATGCTGAAATTTATTTTTGCAAACTTTGTAAAAGAGTGCACATTTAATTATACACACATGGTATATTCTAATCAGCCCTTAATTGATTTTTATAGAACACTTTAGAATGTATGAAGTATGTAAAAAGTGTCAAAATAGATGTTATATGCCATGCCAAAAATGTTCCATGTCTCGTGTACGTAGAAAACCGAATTTTCGACGTTTATCGATTACCCGATTTTTCTTTAATTAAATTCCAACTTTTTGCACATCTTATATATATTATGTTACACATAATATATATAAATTAAACTTTAATATTCATCTCATAAGTCTGATTAAAGTGGTGCCTAAGCATGTGACAAAATTGAAATTGGAATCTCCACAATTTGGTCTTAATTGAGGATGATTTGTGTGTGCCAACATGGAATTATTTTATGGCTGCACATACCATGTGAGCCACGAAATTTGTGGCCATTTTTGAAGTGTAGGGGCTGGTCTTCTATGTATGGCAAGTACGTGACACGTTGGCGAAGTTTTGGTATTCGCCGGATACGACAATGTTCAGTTTAAAACCTTTTAACATGTCGTGATAAATTTGTCATCACCATGACTTATATCATATGATATAAGACCTGAATATACTCATAAATATGAGTTAAGTATAATGGTGTGACGTTAACGTACGTACGTAAAATATATAACGTGTCGGTAGTACGTTGGAATATATGTGTATGTGTCTTTTAAAAAATCTCAAAATGTATATATATTTGTTGAAAATGGCGTGTAAGGGGGGTGGAGAAACTTTCCTTTCTTCAACTTGTTGCCTTTGTGCCTTTTCCAAATATAGCTACCTTTAATGAACTACTTAGTTTAATTAACTAAGTACTTCACTTAATGAATACCGGAATGCTCTGGCGATCGTCGACTCTCCCGCGGCAATAGCCGCCGCCGCCGCCGCTCTCCCACCAGTCCAACACCACATTGTTCTCACTGCTATTTATCTGCCGTTCCAGACATCCGGCCATCTTTTTGCTTTTTTCTTTTTCAATCCGTGATACGCCAGCCTTCAGTGGCAAAAACGCCGTCGTCATTTGCGGAGATCGGTTCTGGTGAAGCATCATCACAAAAAATATCAATCGCCAAAGACTGTTTTAAGATATAAAGGCATCCCGCTATCTCCTTCCTGGATTCCAAAATTGATGCCCTTGCTGCGCCATTCAAATACTCTTTGGTAGGCACATTCTGGTATGGTCGTCCTCCATTGAAAGTGATACGTGAAGTTTTTGAAAAAATTGGCTTTCATCATGATTTGCGAATCACCCTTATTGATCAAAAGCATATTTTGTTGAATTTTCAAAATGAGGCGGATTACTTGCGATGTTTCTATCGTCGTTCATGGCATATATCGGGTTGTCATATGCGAATAACAAAATGGATTGTTTATTTTGATCCCACTGCTGATGTTCCCATAGTCCCAGTATGGATCGCATTTCCGGGCCTACCGATCCACCTCCATCGCAGAGAGGCTTTGTTTGAAATTGTGCGGCCTATAGGGCCTCCAATAAAATTGGATGTCGCCACCTTGGACGGTCTACGTCCATCTGTTGCCCGTGTATGTGTTGAAGTTGATGTTTCTCAAGAATTGCCACAGAAAATATATTTGCAGGCAAAGAACAGGTTTATACTGCAGTCAGTAGTCTATGAAGATCTGTCCCTTTTCTACGCCACCTGTCGTAGATTAGGCCATGCAGCGGGATCGTGCCCCCCAAAAATTCCAACAGCCGTGCCTCCCCCGCCACCGCCTCCACCACCTCGGCCGCCTACACAACGCTGGACTCCAGTAAAGAAAAAACCGGCTTCAGCACCTCCTGTCGAGCCTCCATTGATAGTTTCTTCTCAGGATACTTCTGAGCCGCAGCAGGATGTGCCGCCAAGAGATGTTATCACTGGCACGTGTGATATTCCTTTGACTGAAACTTTTGCTATGGCGCCTCCTCATGAGCAAATCAGTGACTTGAATACAGACTTTGTTACTGGGGCTGCAGACCCTCCACTGCAAGAAGATTTGGATCAATGCGACTTGGGCCATTCTTCAGATAACGAACTGCCTGAGCCCGCCTCAGATATGCCGAATGTCTCTGAAGATGTGATCCGGCGTATGCAGTTAATCCCTCCATCCCCAGAAGTGAAATTTTTGATATCACGTTTACAGGAACCCACAGAGACAGCGGAATTTATCCCCGTGGTTCCTCGTCGAAAGCATCGTACAAGGAAAGATTTGCCGCCATTGCCCCCTTCTACTATCCTTACACGCAGTGCTTCTCACGCAATCCAGGAAAGTAACACAACCTTTTCCCAATGAATGTTTTAATATGGAATATAAGAGGCATGTGTGCCTCTATGCCTAGACTGCACCATTTGATTCGAACTCATCATTTAAATTTACTTGCATTGATAGAACCCAAACACTCACCTTTTACTATTGTACGTTTTGCTTTAGACCTTGTCTTTCCCCAGCATTATTCCTCTCAGTCGGAACACATATGGTTTTTCTGGCGTGACTCACACTTTCACTTGGTTTCAGCGCAGGATCAAGACCAAGTAGTACACTTCACTCTTACCTATCTGCCCCTACAGTTCACCTTCGTCCTATCAGTGGTATATGGCAAGCACACACCTCTCCTACGTCGTGCATTATGGCGCTCCTTATGTTCATTCTCGGAGAACTTCACTTTACCTTAGATAGTTGGAGGTGACTTCAACACTTTTCGCTCCCTTGAAGATCATGATGGTCGCTCACATCCCTCTCTCACAGCATTGCAAGATTTTAATGATTGTATAGAAACTTGCTCTCTGATGGCGCCACAGTTTAAAGGTCCACGTTTTACTTGCGTTGATGGCAGGGGACTTGGACGAGTCCGCAGGAGATTGGATTGGCTATTTGTCAATTCTTCCTTTCCTGATGTGTTTGACGATATGCAGCTTACGCACCTATCTCGTGCTTCTTCAGATCACTCACCATTATTATTCATATGTCAGCAGCATCGGCCTGAGGGCCCCCGCACATTTCGTTTTCTGGATGCATGGCTTCTACATCCAGATTTTCATACTTATATGAAGAATGCATGGACATCTTACCCTGCCACAGGAGGTATGTACGGTTTCTATACAAAATTATTCCGCCTAAAGAAGGACATTCAGCGTTGGAATAGAGAAATTTTTGGCAATATTTTTACAAACGTCATGCAAGTTGAAACGAATCTCACTCGCGCTGAGGACATCTGGGACATGGACCTTTCCGGCGAAAATCGCATGGAATATCATAGGGCAAAAGCTGAGTATCGACGGGCCTCTACATATGAACTTCAGTTTTGGAAAAAAAAGCGCGAATACGATGGTTGAAGGAAGGCGATGCTAACACGAGGTACTATCACTCTATTGTCAAAGGACAAAGGATGCAGCTACGCATCCAGCAAATTAACACAACCACTGGGGAGCAATGCACCACACCTGAAGCTATCATGGCTGAGGCAGTGACATTCTATACTCGCCTTTTTGCTCGTGAGACAACACATAATTATCACACAATTCTAAGCCATATTCCACGGTTGGTGACTAAAGATGATAACTCCATACTTACACAACTGCCTATGGAAGTTGAGGTTAAAGAAGCAGTTTGGCAGTTAGACCCTCAAAGCGCAGCAGGACCTGATGGTTTCAATGGTAAGTTTTATCGTTCTTGCTGGTCTGTCATACATGCTGATGTTCTCAAAGCGGTACAGGAATTTTTCCTCGGTATTCCACAGCCTTCTATAATGGCTAGTGCATGAATCACTTTGATTCCCAAAAAGCAGTCACCCATAACATTCAGTGACTTTCGCCCGATCTGCCTGACAAATTTTTTGAGTAAAGTATGTACACGAATTATTGCCTCTCGTATGAATACACTGCTTTCGAAACTAATATCACCTGAGCAGACAGGCTTCCTGCCAGGCTTGGATATTTCCACACAAGTGTTAATGGCACGTGAGATGATACATATGCTTGATAAGGGTGGCACATAGCTGTGTTTGAAGCTCGATATGATGAAGGCTTTTGATAGGGTTAGCTAGGAATATCTGGAACTTCTCCTGCATAACTTTGGATTTTGTGGCTTCTTCATTCGGATCACTTTGAATCATTTACGTGCAACTACGTTATCGGTCTTAATTAACGGACAGCCGTCTGCCAAGTTTTGGCCATATAGAGGAGTCAAACAAGGCGATCCTTTATCTCCACTGCTTTTCATTTTATCTTCTAAGGGCTTCAACAGAGGATTAACATCACTAGTTTCATCTGGTGCAATACAGCCCTTCCGCCTCGGTAGGGTCCCTTTTACTATTACGCACTTGGCTTATGCGGACGATCTTTTGGTCTTTTTAAAGGGCACGCAGAGAAACTTGCGCCGCTTTCATTTTTTTTAACGCATTATGAGAGTGCCTCTGGTCAGAAAGTTAACTATCAAAAGAGCAGTTTAATTCCATCTTCGTCCATCACTGCTCATTAGCGCCGCAGGTTTGCCGCCCTCTTAAGTATGCAATGTTCTAGTTTACCATTTCGATATCTTGGATCTCATTTGCATAAGGGAATCAACCGCTCTCAATATTGCGCTCCGTTATTACAACATATAGACGACCGGCTTCAGGGCTGGCATTCCCGATTTCTCTCCTCCGCTGGTCGTCTAGTCTTGCTTCGTTTAGTCATTTCAGCACTACCATTACATATTCTAGCAGCCGGAGCCCTCCCAAAGTCAGTGATCAAAATTATAAACAGGAAGATGGCAGCATTTTATTGGGGACGGCGTCATCGTTGGGTTGCCTGGGAGGCTATCACCAAACCACGTGAAGAGGGAGGATTGGGTCTCCGTGACCTTAGCACGCTTCAACAAGCCTATCATTGTCGCATATGGTGGTCATATCATCAGCATTCTACCCTATGGAGCAAATATATGCATGTTAAATATGGTAACCGAGGAGATTATATTCCTCAGTTGCCTGACTCGTCCATTTGGAGGATTATTTGTCGTTTTCACCCGATCTGTCTAGCCCAGACCGAGGGGCAGGAGATACATCTCAGCTGGCTTCCCACGGCATCAGGAGAATTCTCGCTACGTTCAACATACGATGTCTGCCGCGAATCAAGTCCCACACTGCTCTCAGCAAAGTTCATCTGGTTCAAACATCATTCACCTATCACTCAAATTCTTTTATGGCGCATTTTTCACTCGGCTCTACCGTTTGAGGACTATATTGGCCGATACGCAGCTTCACGGCCATCGCAATGCCCTTTCTGTAAGGTAGCATCGGACACAGTAGATCATATATTTATATACTGCTCGAGAGTTCGTTTTCTCTGGTCTTACTTTGCATGTGAGTTGCATTGTCTTCCACCAACATCGTTGCATCTTCGGCAATATCTTCTCTCATAGTGGTATTGGTCTTCCTTCTCATCTATCCCTGGGGTTTTACGAATTGTCATTCCGTCGATTATAGTGTACAATATATGGCGCACTTATGCAGCGTTAATATATGGTGATAAGCTTACTTTCTCAGTGTCATCCTTTCAGGCATCTATCAACTATGATATTACTATGTGGAGCAAAACAATTGCTGGATCAAAACTAGCGGCCGGCCCTTTGCCACAGTTCACTTGGTTTCCCTCGCCTCAACCGCCCTGTCCTATATTGGTGCGTTGGCGTACTCCGCCTTCGGGTAGGTTGAAATTAAATATAGATGTGGTGGTAGGCAGACATTACAGTGCAGGGGGTGCTATTTCGCGTGATCATGCTGGCTCATGTGTAGGGCCAATCTCTTTCCGACTTCCTCCAAGTACACCTCTAAATGCAGAGGTACAGTCTACAGTCTTTGGATTATTATACTTTCTTCCACTGTATCGCTCAATCATACTCGAAACGGATTGTTCGCAGCTGGTATCCCGCCTCTCGCGACCATGCATGGTTCATGGGAATTACTACCTTTGCTTGCTACATACTTTAACACATCTTCATCGACTGGACTTTCTGCAGATTTATAGGGAGGCAAATATGGCTGCTCACTATCTCGCTCAACATGCCATGTTGAACCCTAGCACGCAGGTTTTCACCTCTCGCACTCTTCCCCCAATAGTGCGAGGCTCTGTTTCTTTGGATCTCTCAACAGCTCATCTGTGTGTCCCTTAATCAAGTCTTCCGAATGGATTGGCACACATTTAATCCTTCTGCCTGCATCCTGCGGGGAGCAGGCAGACTCGGTATGCTATGCATTCCTTTAGTCATACAATTTTTGTTCTGCTATGTATTTCCATTTAACGCGGTTTTTCCCCTCACATGCACTTGGTTTGGCTGCTTCCTTCTGATGTATGCTGTGACTGAGGACGCCGGGCACCCACAATCTTTACCACCAGCTTCGGCACTGTCACATGTCGGACGTCCCATCGGCTATACACCCCTGTCGTTGTCTGTGTTTTCGCACACAGGCAACGCTGGTGCATTTTCTTCTTATCTGCTACTTACTATTTACGACCAATCTTATGCTATAACTTCGAATGCTTCATTTTGTCTCACGCTTGTGTTTCTTTTGTTATGGTGGACATCAATGCACACATCTTTGACGAGGCAATCCACAAGTAACCAACTGAGCCAGGGCGACTTTGTCAATTCAACAAGATCCAGTTGCGGTCCTTTATCATCATCCAGTGGCCCTCAACGCCAACAGACCAACAACGTTTTTATTCTACCACAATTACAAACATGTATTCAAGTTTCTATAGCTTCAATATCAATGACAACCGTATAAATATGCACGTTTTTTCCTTCGCCAAAGTTTTATCCACAAGGGTGGTTTTACTTGGCAAGGTTTTAATGCGGCATATCATATACGACTGGAGATCCACCATCATTAGCTCATTATTTCACCTTTTCTCATACGACGATGATTGTAATATGGTTTTCTTCCGCCATAAGCGAGGCTTTTAATAAAATTTTCTTTACATAAAAAAACTAAGTACTTCACTTAATGAACTAGTTTAGTTCATTAATGACGGCACCTGAAAATAGGTCAAACACAACAAATGCTTGCCATTTGATGTAAGCTTTAAAGCTTCATAGCTCGTTAGTACGACAACATTATATATGAACTATATAAGGCAAGTTTTATGCAACAACGTGTCATGTCATAAAATATGTCATGTATTTCTTTGTAACACGTTATTTAAATCATGCATTTTGAAATCACTCAAACCCCTTTTTCTCTACACAAGGCTTCCTGACTCGCCAGTTTGGAAACTCATTTGTCGTTAACATGATATTTGCCTATTGCACAGTCAGACAGATGATGATACGATGATCTGGACACCTGCCTCGTCTGGCACATTCACCATATCTTCGGCATTTGAAGTTTGTCAGATCCATCGTCCTTCTATATTGTTTTTGCAATTTATTTGTAATAGGCATCAGCGCCAGTTATCAGTCACTTTCTTTGGAGGTTATATCACAGAGATTTGTCGTTGGTGGAATATTTATGCGCGTTTTAATGATTAGACCAACACAGCGTCCTTTCTGTAAGTTGTCTTCGGCAGAGATTTCTGATATATTTTTATAGTGCCAGTGTATCTGTCCGATTTGGGATTACTATGCATCTTGTTTGGACGGTCTTTTTTCCACTTCTATGTAGGTATGGACTTATTTGATGGCATGGTAGTTTTGCTCCATGTCCACTACTCTCGCCGGAGTTTTGCGTATCGTGGCACCGGACATCATTATCTATAACGTATGGCGGGCATATGCATCACTCATCTATGGGGATGAGCTTACTTGTACAATGGATACTATCATGTTGTCTATTCGATCCGATATCTATCGCTGGGGCAAATCAATTGATGGAACCAAACTAGCGACAAGTTCTCAGCAAATGCACAATGCGAGAATATTACCACCGCTCCGTTTCAAACAAGTTCAGGTGGTGCGTTGGATGTTCCCTCCCACAGGACATTTGAAACTCAATAAGATGCGGCAGTGGTTTGTCACTTTGCGGCAGGGGGAGCAATTTTACGTGATTCTACAGGTGCATGTATCGGTGCACTTTGTTTTTGCTTGCCATTGGTCTCTCCATTCATTGAGGAAACACGGGTGGCTCTTTTTACCCTTCTATATTTCTTACATGCTCATCCTCACATAATACTAGAACTGATTGTCAAGAGCTATCCCCGACTCTTTCTCAGATAAGCATGCTCCCCACAATTATCATTTAAGAATGTTGCACTCTTTGATATTGAGCACTCAAACACAAATGTTGCATGCATTTCGAGAGATGAATCTAGCAGCGCACTATTTAGCGCAATATGGCTTGCAGGCTCCCACGACAGGTTATTATACAACGTTCACAATACCACCTCTTGTCCGTAGCTACGTATCATTAGATGTTACTATGGGGCATCTTCGTCATGCTTAGCAACAATCATGAGTGACGTTGCTTCAGTCTTCCACATGGATTGGCAATCTTATACATTTGTTGCCTGCATTTTTATGGATGCAGGCAGGCAAGGTATGATTTTATTTTATGTTTCATATATACTCCATCCCTTTTGCTGGCAACTACTGATGGTTCTTATACTTATGTTTTGTCATGCATGATCTACGGCGGATATCCTTGGAAATTTACGCGAAGCACACCGACGGCACAACCTCATAGTATCTAAGCCTCTTATCTGATGTATTCTAGCAGTCCCAAATGGGGTAAATATGTACTCTTTTTCCTTCATGCAAGATTTTATCCACAAGGGTGGTTTTGCTTGCCAAGGTTTTAATGAGGCATATCATATACCATTTGGACAATATACATTGCCACTGACTCTTAGTGGACTACACAGCTATATCTTTTTGGCCTTTAAGTTGTTTTGTTTTGGTATGCTTTGAACTCCTTTGTATTACTGGTATTCCTCCGCCATAAGTGAGGGCACTCTGATATAATAAACAACGGAGATGCCAATCACCTTTTATAAAAAAAATGTATATTTTTTTACACCATATATATATATATATGTATATTTAAACAGAATATATTTTATTTCGAATAAAATTGTCAATTACACTCAAAGGGGCGAAGACATAAGTTGCATATAATATGCCTTCTCAAACTTTGCCGAGAAAACCACCCTTGTGGATAAAACTTGGTCAAAGAAAAAAGGGTACAAATCTATGCAAGCTGCCCCAACCGACTCTACATGCAATGCAACTAGTATATGTCCATCTCCGGGCAATGATAAGAATTTTCATATACATAATCAACCCTAACAGATTACATGTAAATTAATGTATTGTAGAAATATACATAATAGAAATAGCCCCTAATCAGTCGGAAGTAAACTTGGATGCTTAAGATATAAGAGCCATATAGTGTGCACAATCCGCAGCGTTCATCAAGCATGTGGCGGCCTCCCACATCCGGTTGTGAAGATCCAAGACAAACAATGGCACCCGTCCAATAGCATAACCCACAGAAGGTAGAGCAACAGTAAGAGATACTGTAAACAAGAGAGAGGGAAACCAAATAAGATATAAAATAAACCAGGACATCCCCATTTGCTTGTATTCAAATCGAATACAAGCAACCAAATGAAAGAGGCGCCAACCCATCGGAAGATGTCCATACGGTGTAGCCCATGATATTGCACAAATGATCAACCGAAATCCTCAACACAAAGACAAGAGGAATATCAAAGCAGTAACTATGAAGCATTAGCAGCAAAACAAAACGCAATAGAAACGAATGGAAAACAATCATATTCAGGTTGCCTGTGTCGATAGGTGATACAGGAAAGAACCCGAAAGACATGTCAACCCAATGGGAGACCGTGTAATCAAAGAGAATAGAATCAAGGGTAACATCGGAAGAAGCAGCACCACGAGCCAAGGTAGGTAAAGACTGGAGAGTCTTGTAAACATTGAACTGACATTGCCGAAGACCTTCCTGTGATAGATAATGAGCCGCAGTATTTGCTTCATGTGGAACTAAAAATATAGTAGAGTTACTCAACTGAATCAAACTGTGCAAGTGATGAAGAATAGAGTGGAAGGCACGAATGGAACTACAGTCAGTCTGGAAAGTAGAGAGTTCTCACTGCGAGTCAATAAGTCAAGCTTGGGATCAAAATTTGAATATCGATGCTGAAATATATAAACGCCAAAAGTGCAGCCTGCAACTCCAAATATGTAGAATCTACGCCATAAAGAGGAAAGGTGATAGCATCAAGTATATGTCCAGAGTGATCCGTAGCATTACCCGCGGCAGCGGAGAAACGGCCTAGTGTTGCATCTGTATTGAGCTTCAGATGACCAAAAGGCGGCAAAGACCAACGGACCACTCTCACCATGGAAGGCGCATCAAGGGAGGCAAACGAGCATTTACGAGTGACTGAACATAAGCTGCGCGTTTCTTACCAATCAGAGAAGAGCTCTACACATAAAATGTGGCTTAAATATGTTTAATACCGTGGCTTGAATTTCACTTGGCAGTCCCAAACATAATGCCTGCATACGCTACCCAGACGCACCAACATATGATTGCCGGTAAAATCACGTAAACAAGACCATGAAGAATCTTGAAATGTCATCGCAACCACCAATTCATCAAATGAGTGTGTAGAGTGGTTGTCTGTGAACCAACTAGTGGACCATCAACTAAAAGTCCATAATAGTCCCAGATGAAAGAAACAGAAGGACCAGTGAGGAACATATGGATAACGGTAATATCATGGACTTTACAAAATGGACATTGAGACAGATGAACTTGGTAAACATCAGACATGTTTTCAGGAAAAGGCTTAGCACCATGAAACAGCCGCCACATAAATATACTCACTTTAGGAATTGATGTAGGAGCCTAAATAAACTTATGCGTCAGCAACTCAGGTTTCGCAACCCACATTGCCTTATTAGCTGTACGAAGCGAGAAGATACCATTAGTAGTGAGATTCCATGATGGTAGATTATCTTCCCAATGGCAAAGATCTATACAGACCAAATGAATGCTGCAAATACGTCGCCAGCCTGTGGAATCATAGAGACGAGTGGTATAATCTCAGCGTAGTCTGTATTTCTGTCGCATATATGTAGTCCATAAAATATCTTGTGTATGATAATTCCACCAAACATGCTAAGAATATGTCTTCTGAATGTCAAACAAATCTCTAACGCCAAGGCCTCCCTCAATCCGGGGCGACAAATTGCAGTCCATGTTAGCCAATGGCGCTTGGCACGCCTAGAATGCACTCCCCAAAGAAACTTGTCATAAGGCGATGCAACTTGTGAATAACACCAGTGGGCAACCTAGTGGATGCAAAATAATAAAGAGGAACAGAAGCCAACACGTGTCGTATTAAGATGAGACCTCCCGCTTGTGATAAGATGCAATAATTCCAACCCTGTGAATACTGCTCAAAGTGCCGAATGATAGACATACAATGGTAAGGCCAAGAAAAACCCCGACGTAAATAGGAGCCTAGATATTTAATAGTCAAAGAAGCTATAGACATCTGCAATGTAGTCTTCATAACTGTCAGCCGTCGGAGGGAAATAGAGGACGGAGGAGTAACCGACTTCTTTCAAAATTTACCATCTGCCCACTAACTATTTGATAACTCAACAAGGATTTATGAAAACTTTTTAGATTGGAATTAGCCCCATTCATAAAGATAAGGAGGTCATCCGCATAGGCTAGATGAAAGACCACATCGATGCGGCCCACCTGAAAAGGGAAAAGATGCCCCGATGCCATCAAACTCTTTAGACCACGACTGAATCTCTCTATAGCTAAAATAAATAGGAGAGGAGACAAAGGATCACCCTTTTAACACCCCGTGTTGGCTGCAAAAATCCTCTAGACGCCCCATTTATGAGCAATGATAAACAAGAACCTCCTAAATGATTCATAATGAGACGTATAAAAAAGGAGTGAAGCCAAACCGATCGAGTACATGCCTCAAATATTGTCAGCACACTCTATCAAATGCTTTGGCAATGTCAAGCTTAATCATAACATTAGAGCCACACGCCTCTCTATCCAAATGATGAATTATCTCATTAGCTAATAATACTTGTTCATAAATATCATGATGTGGAACAAAACCAATCTGCTCAAGAGAAATTAATTGATCAAGAATGGGTCTCAATTGTGTATCCAAGATCCATGTATTGATTTTACTAGTTAACATAGATAAACAAATCGAACGTTAATCTGCAAAAATCCGAGGTGACTCTTTTTTGGCAACAGAGTAATTAAGGTGCTTCCGACCGCCTTCGGAATTGGAACCCCAAGAAAGAATTCCATTATTGCCTTATGCACATCATCACCAGCAATGTCCCAGCCAAAACGAAAGAAAACACCACTAAATCCATCTGGACCCGGGTGCACTGTGTGGATCAAGCGCCCATATAGCCTACCTCTATACTACATGCATGGCAATTTTAAATGATGAGCAATCAAGTTAATTCAAATAGGTGACAAAATAAAAAGGGTTGTTTCGGGAGACATATTTACCGAAGTGACGGAGGAGCAGAAGAGTAATTTCTCTCCCCTTAAAAACTATTAAAATAGGCTGAATAAAGAACCATAAAATAAGATTAATAAATGGGCAAGGAAAAAATTATCATCTTACTGTTTTTGAAGCCCAAAAAGTGGGATGATTTTAGAGATGAAAACCGTGGGTTACAAGTGAGGATAAAATGGGAATTTCACATAAGATATGATATGAATCCTAAGCCATTTATGGACCTTAGAAGCTGAAAGGATTAGAGGCTAAAATCAGCCCACAACCGAGCATACTTGCATGCATACACGAAAACAAGTTTTTGAAACAATACGTTTCATTATACAATATTTGTTTGCAAAATGTTTTCACCATGGGATACATTTCAAAGGGTTTATACTACATGATATGCTTTTACAGAAAGGTTTGACCACGTGATATGTTTTAAAAGGAGTTTACACGACATGCTTGACGAAAATGTTTCATCACACAAAAAGTTTTAAAAGGATTTTAACAAACTGTAGCTCGCGTTGACTGATTCCAAAGAGACAGTTTATGATATGACTTGTTGTTTGCAGCATATAGTTTATTATACGACTCGCTATGTCCACAGCATATATGATAGGAGGCCGGACTGACATCAATTAGGGGATGTCAGTGGCATACAGTTGTCACAGTTATGGATGGCACCATGGCACTAGAACTTAGGGAGGTTGGTGTCATGGGCATACAGTATGTTTCATGTTTTACATTCTGGTCTGAGCATAACACCGTGTCTGGGACCCATGATCTCTACCAAAACGTGTCACCGTTAGTCTACGTACATATGATGTAACACCGTGGTCGGACCATTGGGATTCATAGACCGTATTAAGGACTGCTCGGGGAATTAAGTCGATGAGTCTTGTGTACGTTCGTATATGTTATGTTTTATGATATCTATGACGGATTTGATATGAGGTTTATGATTATGCTTAAAAGTGTTCTGAAACATGTTGCATGATATTTCTTCACACGAGCATATGCATATGACCCAGGTTACCTTACTAGGGATATGCTTAGACCATCAGTAGATGTATGATGATCATGTAAGATAAAGAGTTGTGACATAGGCTTAGCTATGAAGGAATTTAACATAAGACATGTTAAAAGCTTAACAACTAAGTAAGAAGAATGTAAGTACAGAAATGCGATAATTGTACTCGTTGACTTTATTTTTCGGTAGTCTAGGTGGTTACGTGATATTGTCGCTATTTGATTTATATGTCAATGTATTTGCGAAGCGGATACGTATTATTTTGCTATTTCGTTCTATGTGATTTATTACTCCGTCTCCCATGCATGATCCACATGAAAAACTCAAGCGGAGATACTTGTTGGGCGATTCATTATCGCTCACTCCTTATTTTACTATATTGCATATCCTCAAGAGCCTGAGTTGGACTACATAGATGACGAGCCGAGAGAGTAGTTTATCCATGATCAGCCCGGTGAGTCCAGCTGATCCACCTTTTGTATTTTGTTATTTTAGATATGTACTTATGCATTGATGTACTGATGACATTGTATTCAGAAATATTCATGATGTATGCATGTCGGTTATGTTTGTATTCTGTTTACTTTATGATGCTTCTGCTATTCGATATATGTTCATGACGACGTGCATATAAATGTTATCGACACCTTGTACTTCTCATAAAAGAGTATGGTGAGTGCATCGTACCAGGACCCTAGTCCTGGGCAGGGCACTACAGGTGGTATCAAAGCCAAGGCTCCAAATCCACAGCGGACAACATAAAGTAAGCGACGGCATGTACTTAGGCTATGATCTTAGAGTCTAAGTTACAATTTTAAACTGAGTGTGCCAGCCTTAGAATAGATCCCTTAGAATGGTTCAGTAGTGCTGGTTAACATAACCTTGCTCTACTTAATGCCAGATAAAACACCTATGCTGTTCCTTTTCAAAATATGCACATATCAATAATTTGAATTGTTTACATGTATATCTGTAACTAATTGTGTGAAACGACTGTGCGATAGAATGGCATCACGACCCTGAGGTAGACCGCGAGTTGATAGACTGTCGCAGTTGCCTCCCCCACCCTAGGTACCATCGGCTGCAGAGATAGTACCGCAACCACCAGAGGCCGTTCCACCTCCGCAGGTACAGGGCCCTGGAGGTATACCACAGGGATTTTTTAACACCATAATATAGCTAGGTCAGGAAGTTGGGAATGCCTAGGCTGCACCTGCACCACTACCCCCATAGCCGCATCAATAGGTGGGCACACAATTCTGTTTTGGACAACTAAAGAGGTCCCGAGTAACCAACTTCGAAGGGGGAATTGAGCCAGACGAAACCGAGAAATGGCTCGATCAGGTGGAGAATTGCTTGGAGCTGTTACAGATGCAAGAAAAGATTAAGGCATAGCGGCCGTTTCTGATTTGCAAGGCCAATCAATGGTGGAAGACCATTATCCAACCACTGATCAGGCCAATTTCATGGGCCAGATTTATCGACAAGTTCCGAAAGTTCTACATCCCTCTGTTGGTGACTATTCAAAAGATTGGAAGTTCGAGGCTCTGAGACAGGAGGCCGACGTTACTGTTTCAGAGTATGCTAATTTATTTACTGCATTGGGCCGCTATGTTCCATCCGTTATGGCAGATGAGAGGCTCAAGATGATCAAGTTTGAGCGCGGCCTCAATTCGAGAATTAGGACATGGATTGTCAATGCAAATCCAAAAAATTTTGCTCAGCTGCTAGATGCCTGCTTTTGAGTAGAGCAGGATATTTCTCGGAGAGATTAGGAGGCCAGAGGCAAGAGGCCTCGGGATATTACGAATGATTGGTCTTATAGGCAGGCCAAATTTCAGAGGAGGCCAGGTGGACGACCCCAGTTCCAACGACTGCACCTACCACAGTGTGATATTCTGATATGTCGTACTTTCCAGCGACAGCACAAGGGTGAGTGCCGGATGAAGACCGGTGCATGTTTTTGCTGTGGTAAGATGGGACACATAATGAGAGATTGTCTGAAGTAGAGAGTTGAACCCCAAGAAGGTGTGCAACAACAACGAGGACGTCCACAAGTTAACGCCTGGGCCCAAGTTATGACAGACGTGGTGGTTGAGGATGCACCAGATATGGTGACAGGTACGCATAGATATGGAATTTAATCGCAACTGATATTATCAGTATCTGAATTTTGTCTACCAAGTATGGATTGTCACTACTAAGATACGATCTGGTAGTGAGACGGAAATTCCTAAAGAATGATTTATCACTGATAGAACAACAGAGTTCGTGACACATTGAGACAAGAATGATAACATAAATAAGGAAAGATGATTGATCAGAGTGGCAAAACGGCAGCGTAGAAGTTAGAATGTCCGAGGTAAATAACTTCAGAACACTTTAAAAATGGATGAATACCCTGATAAACCAACAATCAGAGTTCCAAATAGAGCCACGTAAGTTATAATTCTAGAATCATGTCTGAACATCAAAGAAGTACATAATATTATAAAAGTTCAGACATGTGATAAGAGGGAAATAAGTAGAACAAGTTTAGGCAGCAGATTACGACTGAACATACAAGTCTCGAGGACAAAACTTTTTACAAAGGGGAGGAATGTTAAAACCCGCACCCTCGGCTAGTTGAAGAAGAGAACAAAAGAAAAACATAGACGTGAAGATAAGCGTATCGATTTGAAATCGATCAAATCGTGGCATCACACTACGCGATATCGTTGAAATTTTAAAACACCCAAAATTAAACCGTAAACCTTAAATACATAAGTGGAAGAATATTCTATACTTCTTCCATTTACAACTTTATACTATGTGGGAAAACAATTACAAGTGGATAAATTATTCCCACTTTCTTCCCACTAAGTCTCAAATTCTTCCAAAAGACCCCCACCCACACTTTACCCACTTGGACCGCCCCACCACATGTTATGCAAGACAAATTTGTCTTACACACATCATCTTTTCCATCACTTCACTCATCCTACTTGTCATAAGCATGTCTCTCCTTGCTAATTAGAATTCATGCACTCTTACAACTCATTCATTTTTGTCTTCCCAACAAAGCACTAGCATGAAAATTTTTTCACTCCCCACTCACCCTTACTCACGGTCACACACCACTGAAAAGAGGAAGACTTCTCACAACTTCATCCATTCCAACCACATTCTTCATTTCTTTCTTCTCTCTACTTTCTTCCTTTCTCTCTCAAAGCCAAAATTCTCTCCTTCTCCACCTTTCTTCTAACCGAGAATTCCATAGCCAAAAAGGAAGAAGAAAATCTTCCATTCTTAAGTGAGAATCAAGTCTCCAACTTCAAGAATCCTTAATGTAACGACTCATCTCCCCTCCTACACACTTCTTAAACCATTCACCTTCTCACAAAAGCCCAAGCACCCCATGTTCTAGTCTCTACCTGTGAGCTACACCAAGGTGGTGAAAAGAGTTGTCTAAGTTAAACAAGCAGGAATCTTCAAGGTGTTCCAAAGGTGAGACTTCTTAAGGTTGAATTTTTAGACCTTATTAATGTATTATTCCTTAAAAACGACCAATCCTTCCCCCATTTTATCCATCTTGGCTGAAAGGTACCAAGACAAGGGAAAGAAGATATCTTTTTCATCTTAAGTGTAAGATTAAAATAAAAAGGCAAGTACTCTTCTTTGTTTCTTCATGCATGTTGAAAAGCATCACATTTATGTTCTTATCTCAAGATGGATCATGCATGAATATATTCAAATGGATTTCTACTATGATCATATAAAAAGAATAAATTTTGCCTGCTAAATGTACGAGGATTTGTGTGTTCATGAATGTATGTACACTTGAGGCTGAGAAGATGTTAAAAAGAGATTTGCATATGAATTTTTCTATTATGTGTAATTCTCATATGGATGTGTATGTCATATAAATAGAAGAGTAGTCATGCATGCTCATTCCTTACAAAAGTGTTAGCTATATGTATTTGCATGTGTCATCCATCATGATCATCATCATAATCATGATTCTTATGATCATGATTATGGTGGAAATCACCATGTATGTTCATATATGTTAGAATCACAGAGTTCATGCATCATCTTGGTGAGAAGAATGAATGGGTTAAAGAATCATGTGTATACTAAAGATAAGTAATAAGTTACAGGATTATGGCCATTTTACATGTAAGATGTGATAAACAAGTTGCAACATCAAGTGTGTGTGTGTGTGCATATATGTGTTCGACCAGGAGGCCTTATTGGTGTGCAATGATGATGCTAAGTATTTACTTGAGACTCTAACACTATGCTCTTTCATCAAACAGTTAAGGAACTATGCAGGAAACAAGCCATTAATAGTATTGTCCGTGAGCATGGTGTGACAGGTGATAGTTCTCACTATATTTAGTTGGAGGCCGTATGCTATTATAAGAACCTATTTAAGGCAAGCCCAACCACTCGGTATGAATCTATACTTCAATATATTGCTAATATAGTCTCTGATTAGGATAATGCAAATTTGTCTGAAGTGAAGCAGGCTTCTGGGATCTTAGCCCGAGTGTTGCCGGCCATGATGGTTTTCCAGGATCTTTTTAGCGTCTTTTCTGGCATGTCATCCATATGGATGTATACAAAGCAGTTCAAGAGTTCATTTTGGGTGTTTGTCCTCCAAGCCAAGTGGCACCGACGCTTATTACACTAATCCCAAAGATTCAGAATCCAAACACATTTTCTGATTTTCGGCCTATCTGTCTCACTAATTTCCTTGCAAAAGGTAATTACGCGACTGATTTCCACAAGATTGGCCGACTTATTACCATGTTTGATTTCACATGAATAGGCGGGATTTATGAAGGGCAGAGATATTACTGAGCAGATTCTATTGACTCAGGAGATGGTGCATGTATTAGATAGGCCGATTCGAGGGGGACATGTTATTATCTAACTTGATATGGCAAAGGCCTTTGATAGAGTTTGTTGGTCTTATCTTCAGCAGTTTTTGCTGCGCATGGGTTTTAATCTCTGATTGGTACGTATTCTTATGAATAATTTGGCTGCCACCAGATGTTCAGTGTTAATAAATAGGAAACTCGCTGGTTATTTTTCGGTATCACGAGGTGTCAAATAAGGTGATTCACTATCCCCTCTTCTATTTATTCTAGCATCGGAAGGATTTTCTCGATGTTTAAATGCGCTTATGCACTCTGGACAACTAATCAGATTTCAAGGAGGACGTGTTTCATGAGTATCACATCTGGGGTTTGCAGACGATCTTGTTATTTTTCTAAATGGTTCCATCCGAAATTTGCATTGCTTTCGACATTTTTTGGATACATATCAGCAAGCCTCTGGACAACTTGTGAATCTTGATAAAAGTCAGGTTATGGTGGGTTCAGGACTATCTGGATCGTGAGTTTCGCAGGTATTAGGTATGCGTTTAACTGCTCTACCAATCAAGTATCTTGGTTCTTATCTCTATAAAGGTATCAATCGAGCAGAGTATGTGCTTCTCTTTTAGAGCATTTTGATTCTAAATTGAACTCTTGGTCGTCTAAGCTACTCTCTATAGCAGGCCGTGTGACATTGATTTTCCATGTCTTATGTTCCATGCCGATACATATTATAGCTAGTTCATGGTTACCGAAAAGTGTCATTGCTGCACTCAACCGTAGAATGTCTAATTTCTTGTGGAATGGCCGTCATCATTGGCGCACTTGGGATAGTTTTTGCCGCCCCAAGGAATAGAAGGATTGGGAATTCGAAATCTAAGGATGGTACATCAGGCATATGATTGTTTACTTTGGTGGAAATATCATCATTCTCACACTTTGTGGGCAGAATATAATCGCAGCAAGTATGGGCAACGCCTTACAATCTATGCACATATTTATGACTCGCCCACTTAGAAACGTTTTTGTCGTATTATGATAACATGTTTACAAGAGTGGAAATGGTGCCACATGGATTACATTGGACTGCTGATGACTCAAGCCAATTTACAATAAAGTCCGTTTATAATCTGCTTGTCTCAGATTCAACATAATGGATTACGCACGATATATTTGGTGGCCTCGAAACCCTGCCAGCTGCAGCGTATTTATATGCAAACTATGGATGAGTCTCTACCGTTGGCTGACAATATCAGCATGTGGCAGCTTATATTCCCAACCCAGTGTGTATTCTGCAGGCAAAATTCAGTCTTGAGAGACCATATTTTTCTCGTTTGTCCTTCAATCCAACCGTTATGGCAGGAAATCTCTATCTTATTTTCAGGACCAATGCCTAACAGCTCGACTATTCAGGCTTATCTAAGGCACTGGTGGAGAACCTCTTCATAACGTGACATGCTCGGCTAGCTGAGGGCGGTAGTGCCATCTTTGGTAACATGGGTTATTTGGAAAGAATATACAAGTATTCGCTTTGGAGATAATTCTTTCTCTTATAGGAGATTATTTAAGCTATGGCAAAGAACATCATAATGACACCCCTTGAACTGTAACCGTTTGTTCTTGGCTCAATTTAGACCAACACCTCTTCCTCTTTGGTATTCTAACACATCTAAAACCTCATTGAGACCATAAGATGCTGTAAACCAAAAATGAAGTAAATACTAACAAGTTCTAGGCTATGAACTTGGAAGAAAACCGTAAGTGGTCTTAAACTTCAACTTGAAATGTTGATAACTCCTTAAAGGAAAATCTGATTGGAATGTGTTTTAAATTGTTGTTTTTGTACATTCAGGTTCCTACCTATTTATAGCAAACGAAAATGATAAAGAGTACAAGTTTTAATGTACAAAGTACAAGACTAAAATGACATGCTTGCTTTTTGAACAACTTTTGTTCCAAGAATTCTGGTTGCTTGCCGTGTATTCCTTGCTATTTTCAGCCTTCTTTTCTTGATCAATTTGATTGGATAAAACTTGGAGCAGCTTGCTTGGAATTAGGCTTTGATTGGTTGAGAGTGTGGCTTTTGAATTTTCAAAAGAATGAAGCTTAATCCAATGTTTCTTCCATGCTAGTTTTCAGCCACAATTTTGATTGGTTAACACATTGAGCTGCTTGCTTTGGATTGCATTTGATTGGTTGCAAGTTTGGTGTTGAATTTTCAAAGGAATTAACCATGAACCAGCCGTTTTCTTCAAAAGGAGCTGATTGGTTGAATTGTTGTGCAGCTTGCTGAATTTTCTTCACTTGTTTGTGATTGGTTTAAGCATTTACAAGACTCCTTCTTATTGGCTAATGATGTGAGCAGCTTGTTTCATCTTGTTTCAACGTGAAGAACAAATTCAGTTTTGACATGGTTGTTTGTCACCACCTTGCTTGTAAGCTACTTGCTTATCACCTACTTGCTTGGACAAAAATTCAGATTCTAATTGCATCTTCAAGCTTTGTTTGAATAATGATATCATCCGATCAGATGGGACATGGATCGATCGGTGTTCATGCTTCTTCAATGTAAAGCTCTCTTTGACCTATCTTCAAAGACACCAAGCAACAAACAAGATATGCACAACATATATGACATGTCCTAAGGGTTAGTTAAGACTATAAGACATAAGAAGTAGCACTAGTGTGTGCGGAGTTAATAGTGATATGCCATGTCTTACAGAACTAACATGTGACAATAAATGATACATGAAAATATGTTGCGTTGACCCCATCGTGGGCTCATCATTCCCTCCCTCTTGAAAATGATTCGTCCTCGAATCTCAACATGAAGAGAATAAGGGATAGGGGTTTAGGATGTACACGTATGCTCAACTACACCATAACCAAATAGGAACATGATAATACAAATGGTGAAGGTGAAATACCTTGGTGCATCCTTATCTTTGAAGAAGGAATAAGGTGTGTACACGCTTTCTAAAATGTTTAGGATGTATTAACAATATGATAACAAAAATTTTAGAACACAAACATCCTAACAGATAAAACAACATCCAAAAAGCATATTGCAACATGTTAACACTAAATGTACAAATCTTACAGACATGTGCAATATTTAGACAAGATGTATCAATTGAGATGACAACAGGCAGACATTCAACAAGATGAGATGAAATAGATATTTCAGAAATAGAATCTTCATCTATACTAAATATGTCATTCAATTCATTAACTAGTTCATCCAAGGATTTATGTTCATTTGTAGTTGAATCTATTTCAATAATGACATCATGATCAAGCTCTACATCAAGTAGATAATCTAGTTCAGCTAACATCAAATCATAAGAATCTAGTTTATCAATGTCATTCTCAACAGAATTACTTACATCAATGTCATCAATGAAATGTACAGGATGTAATTCAGATTGTAACCCAGAAACAAGCATCTCAGCAGAATGCAGATCATGCACAGGGATTTCATTTATATGCATGTCACAATGTAAATCATTTTCAGACAAAGTGTTATCACAATTAACATCATCTATAAGCAAACGACTAACACTTTGGAAATCACCAACAGATTCAAGTGAAGGGTCTTCTTCAGACAGTACACAAGGTTGAACATGTAATTCAGATAAAGGAGTTCCAGTTTCAGGCATGTTGGGGCTAATTTCATACAAACCATCATTCATAGAAATGTCAGATTGCAAGTCTTTGTTCTTTTCAGATTCTATCAATACTTGCATCATGTCTCTAAGTTGAAGCAATGCATTTTCAATATTATCCATAGTCTGACTCAAATTGCTTAACTTAACTGGATTTGGTTTGTCATTTTCAGAATCACAAGAGTTCAGTTCATACCCATAGTTTTGATTAACTTGCCATGGGATTAGGTTTGATTGAACAATCTTTGCCTCTTTATACATGTCATAAAGTGATGAGAATTTTTCAGACAACATGCAATCAGCGATCTCTTTATCTAATCCAGTAAAGAACCTAATCATGCTTAATTCCTCATGTTCTTCAACATAAGCATAGTACAAATCATCAAGCATTTCATTGTAATATGCACTAACATCTTTATTGCACTGAGAAAGAGTTTGATATCTAGGAGTTTTACATTCCCAATATCCAACCCATAAACCATTCGTACGACCAAAGGAGTTCATACGTTTTTCCAGTTCATCATAGTCTCTCCTATGGCATTAACTCCCCAAATGGTTTTTAGAATCATGTTTAATCAAAACAATCAACCAAGATGGTAAAACAATGAGATAAATAAGTCAGAATACAAGCAAGATCAAACTATAACTTTAACAAAACGTAAATTTCTACTTCAAATTGACAATTGAATAAACAACAATCTTGGACTATCTAAGATTCAAAGAAAAATAGAAGTCAAGTGATGTTTTTGGCTGAATCAAAGAAAGCTAAGGGTTTGTACAGAACAATCCTTTAACTTACTTTAAACTTTAATGCACATTCAATTGTAAATAAAGTGAAAGACAGTACATACACACAAGTGTTCAACAAGGGTTTGTTCGAGGAACCTTTTACAACAGTCAACACTTTTGGTGTAGGTATTTGCTTTTGGTTTTGCACAATTCACCTTTTGTGAACTTTGGATGGCTATATCTCACTTCTTGTGCAAATCACTCATACGTCTTGTCTCTTGCTTTTTGACGTTAAAAATGACTTTTCTCTCAGTTTCTTTCACAAACAAGCCTAATTATTTTCCTTTGGATTGGCTTTGTCTGTTTTGTGAGTCTACTGCTCACTTGCCTTTATGAGACATTGCTCACGGCTTCTTTTTCTTTGGTTTTACTTGCACAAGTTTTGGTGTGGCTTTTGTGAAACGTTCTTTGAACAACACGGAAGAACACTAATGATATGAAAACTGTTTCACAAATTTAACAACCAAATATAGATGAAAGTTCAATGCAAGTTGAAGAAGTGTAAAGACAACAAGATGATAACAGGGTCGGCAATTTAACAGTGTAGGGATAAATATAGACAAAGTGATCCTAAGTAAGAACTTAAGTCCAATAAAGTCTTTAAACAATTGAATCAATCCCAAGTAAAGATAAACGTAAAGCCAACGTTAAAATTTGAAATCAAATCTTGTTTCTTACAAATTTACTTCACTTTTAACAAATCTCAAGTCAATAATGTTTCAATTAAAAGATTCAATCAAGTTTGTACCAAACAATGA
Organism: Eustoma russellianum; assembly: GCA_036186865.1. Taxonomy (NCBI): domain Eukaryota; kingdom Viridiplantae; phylum Streptophyta; class Magnoliopsida; order Gentianales; family Gentianaceae; genus Eustoma; species Eustoma russellianum. The sequence continues at coordinate 20,650,931 of AP025040.1, read as the reverse complement.
CTTAAGGTGTAACGGGGGTGGTGAAATCAAATTCAACAAGTTTAAACAAATAGCATTCAAAGATTTAATCAAGTTTAAACTAAATTGTTTCGGTTTTTTTTTTTCTGTTTTTGATGCAAATGATCTAACTAATCTTAAGATAGCTAAATGCAACTTAGTTGTTTCTAAATGCAATTTATAAGGGCTGATTACTATAACACTAATGGAAATCAGTTTTGATGCAAACTAACTAACTTGTTTTGTTTTGTTTTTAAATTATCTATTCTACTTTGTTTTTTCTTGGTTTTTGTTTGTATGATGCAATCAGTTTCTAAACTAGATGATACTAGATGCAAGTGTTTATATCCTACTTATCAAACGTATAACACTAGAAACTAGGCAGCACACTTAGTTAACTAAAACTACTTGTTTTGTTCTTTAGTTTTCGGTTTTCTTGTGCTAAACTAAACAACCAACTAAACACTTAAACTATGTTGTAAACTAGTCTAACCAAGCTAAATAAGGCAGCACTAAAAACGTCTAAACAGTTTGCACACAACTACTAAAAAAAACAGAATTTATTTTGATTCCAAACTAAACTATCAACTATTCTAAATTTTGTGTTCAAGTTTTCTGTTTTAAGGAGTCAACTAAACTAACATTTAAACCTCTAGATTAGGACCTAATGAACACTATCTAAGCTAGATTGAACAAGAACAATCAGGTTACACACACGGTTTTAACCTAAACTACACAAAGGGATTCTATCACACTTAAGTCTAGTCTATGATCTTTTTGTGGTGTTTCGGTTTTTTGCTACTAAAAACTAAGTTACCAACTATTGTAAACTATCTAATAAACACTTCAAAACATAAACAAACTATCTAAACAAACAGGTTCTAAATGGACATAAAAAAAACAGTCTACTACACGGCAGCATCATTTTATGCAAGTCAAACAATGTAATCTTGAATAGAAGACTAACCAACGCTCTGATACCAATTGATGAGCCAAACGAAGGCTAGAAAACGTTTCCAGGACTTTGTCTCCTATTCCAAATTGATTTGAACCTCAGCTATGGCAAAGAACATCATAATGACACCCCTTGAACTGTAACCGTTTGTTCTTGGCTCAATTTAGACCAACACCTCTTCCTCTTTGGTATTCTAACACATCTAAAACCTCATTGAGACCATAAGATGCTGTAAACCAAAAATGAAGTAAATACTAACAAGTTCTAGGCTATGAACTTGGAAGAAAACCGTAAGTGGTCTTAAACTTCAACTTGAAATGTTGATAACTCCTTAAAGGAAAATCTGATTGGAATGTGTTTTAAATTGTTGTTTTTGTACATTCAGGTTCCTACCTATTTATAGCAAACGAAAATGATAAAGAGTACAAGTTTTAATGTACAAAGTACAAGACTAAAATGACATGCTTGCTTTTTGAACAACTTTTGTTCCAAGAATTCTGGTTGCTTGCCGTGTATTCCTTGCTATTTTCAGCCTTCTTTTCTTGATCAATTTGATTGGATAAAACTTGGAGCAGCTTGCTTGGAATTAGGCTTTGATTGGTTGAGAGTGTGGCTTTTGAATTTTCAAAAGAATGAAGCTTAATCCAATGTTTCTTCCATGCTAGTTTTCAGCCACAATTTTGATTGGTTAACACATTGAGCTGCTTGCTTTGGATTGCATTTGATTGGTTGCAAGTTTGGTGTTGAATTTTCAAAGGAATTAACCATGAACCAGCCGTTTTCTTCAAAAGGAGCTGATTGGTTGAATTGTTGTGCAGCTTGCTGAATTTTCTTCACTTGTTTGTGATTGGTTTAAGCATTTACAAGACTCCTTCTTATTGGCTAATGATGTGAGCAGCTTGTTTCATCTTGTTTCAACGTGAAGAACAAATTCAGTTTTGACATGGTTGCTTGTCACCACCTTGCTTGTAAGCTACTTGCTTATCACCTACTTGCTTGGACAAAAATTCAGATTCTAATTGCATCTTCAAGCTTTGTTTGAATAATGATATCATTCGATCGGATGGGACATGGATCGATCGGTGTTCATGCTTTTTCAATGTAAAGCTCTCTTTGACCTATCTTCAAAGACACCAAGCAACAAACAAGATATGCACAACATATATGACATGTCCTAAGGGTTAGTTAAGACTATAAGACATAAGAAGTAGCACTAGTGTGTGCGGAGTTAACAGTGATATGCCATGTCTTACAGAACTAACATGTGACAATAAATGATACATGAAAATATGTTGCGTTGACCCCATCGTGGGCTCATCACTTAAGCTTTTCAAAAATGGCTCTAATGTGGTCAAGATGATCTTCTATGGTGTGGGAATAGATTAGGATATCAGCGAAATAGACAACGACAAAGCGTCCTATGAATGCACGTAAGACTTCATTCATTAGCCTCATAAAGGTACTAGGGGCGTTGGTGAGCCCGAAGGGCATCACTAACCACTCATAGAGCCCAAACTTGGTTTTGAATGCAGTCTTCCATTCGTCCCCTTCTCTAATGCGTACCTGGAAGTACCCTTGCTTAAGGTCGATTTTGGTGAAGAATTTGGATCCGTGCAACATGTCTAACATATCGTCTAGCCTAGGTATGGGGTACCTATACTTGACGGTAATCTTGTTTATGGCTCGGCAATCGGTACACATTCTCCACGTTCCATCCTTTTTGGGTACTAAAATGACTGGGACGGCAGATGGGCTTAGACTCTCTCGAACTTGTCCACTAGCTAGGAGCTCCTCTACTTGCCTTTGGATTTCTTTGGTTTCTTCGGGGTTGGCTCGATAGGCTGGGCGATTGGGTAACACGGCTCCTGGGACAAAGTCGATTTGGTGTTCTATTCCTCTAATGGGTGGCAATCCGGATGGTGGTTCGGAGGGAAATAGAACTTCATATTCTTGGATAAGGGACGCAACTGAGGTAGGTAAGTTTGGTGGGAGTTCTTCAAGGGCCAGTTGACACGACTTTGGGATGATGATGAGGACAGTTTGGTTGTTATAAAGTGCACGTGTAACCTCTCTTTTCTTTGCGAAATACCCACACTTCTTTTTGGACTCGTTGACACTTAGGGGCACTACCTCTTTTCCCTTGCTCTCGTGTTTTTTGTTTCACTTTTCATACACTCCACGAATTTTCTCTCGGCTTCTTTTTCCTTAGGATCGGCTCTAGACTTGGACATGCGTTGGTGATCCTCGTGGACTTTGTGTGGTGGAAGTGCATGCAGTTTGTACAATTTGCCATTCAATTTGAAAGAATAACGATTCAAATAACCATCATATGTCACATGTCTATCAAATTGCCATGGCCTACCAAGTAAGATATGACTAGCATGCATTGGTGCGACATCACATAAAACATCATCTTTGTAACTACCAATGCTAAGAGAAATCAAAACTTGTTTACTTACGCTAACTTCACCGCAGTCATTTAGCCATGCAAGTTTGTAAGGATGCGGATGATTAGTCATAGGCAAATTCAGTTTTCTTACTAATTCGATGCTAGCCACATTCGCACAAGAACCGGAATCAATGATCATGGTGCACACTTTACCATTTATCATGCAATGAATATGGAAAATGTTTTCTCTATGTTGTTCGTGATCATCTAATTTCGGATATGCATTTAAAGCTCTACGCACAACAAGAAACTCCTTGGTATCAAAATCATCTAATGCGCCTAGATCCTCTTCAGGTTCAATTTCATTATCATGCTCAGACTCGTTTTCATGCTCGGACTCGGACACATATTCGTTTGTCTCTTCAATTAACATGATTCTTTTTGCATTAGGACATTCTTTTCCTATGTGACCACGTCCTTGACATTTATAACATTTAATGTCTCTAAACCTGTTTGAAGGATCCGAAGAATTGCAGGTAGGAGCCTTTTGTTGGATGCGTTCATCTCTCCTTTGTGTGGATTGCACACGATTGTCCATCCTTTGCGATGCTCCTTGGTCACGCGTTTGGCCTCCTGTAGGCCGTGAACTTCCTGTTCCTGAAGGCTTGCTGTGAAATTTTGACGAAGATTGATTAGTACGATAATTGGAATTGAAATTAGAGGAGTTACGTACCTTTAATTGTGCTTCAATCTTTTCAGCCATATGGACCATGGTTGTGAGGTCGAGGTAAGGTTGAAGGTCAACCCTTTGTGCAATCTCCCTGTTTAAACCATGTAAGAATCGAGCCTTGGTGGCTTCTTCAGGTTCCTGCAAGTTAGACCTCTCCAACAAAATTTCTAACTCTTTATAATACTCGTCTACACTTTTGGAACCTTGTCGTAAGTTATGCAAACTCGTGAAAATAGAACTCTCATAATTGTTTGGAATAAAACGTTGTCGCATTTCAAACTTCATTTCTTCCCAAGTGGCAATTGGGGGTTGTCTCGTCTTAGTTCTATTTCGACACAAATTCGTCCACCAATTAAGTGCATAACCAGAAAATTCAATGGAAGCATACCACTTTTTGCAATTCACTATAATTGGTACAAGAAAAGATCAAATCCACTTTCGTTTCCCATTCTAAATATTCCTCCGCATTACTTTTACCATAAAACGTGGGAATATTTATTTTGGTTTTGAGAAAATCGTCATCTTGCGAGAAAAGGGGATTTTGGCGTCTTTGGTAACCACGGGGATGGTGGTCATCAAAGTCATAGTCATCATGCTCAAAGGGAATGTAATCATCATTGTACCTTCTTGGAGCGTACCTTCTTGCTTGTGTAGGAGGAGCAAACCTTCTTGCTTCGGTGTGTGGTGGTCTAAGGTTGTCATCCTCAACTTCTTCTGGGGGATGGCGCCGTGGTTGTGGTAGGGGTACGCCCTGTTTGTTCCTTGGCCATCACTCGTTTTGTAGCTTCGCTCCACGTCTTCCAAGCGATGCTTGATTATCTCATTGTCATGCATGAGTTTCTTAAGCATCTCCAGCATTTGTTGTTGAGTATTGTCAACAGTTTCGGCTTCTTTAGACTTGCTAGATGCGGAATGATTGCTGCTGGCCATTGTTCCTAAGGATTTGAACGAAAACAAAGGAAAAAGAAAGAAGCAAACTAACACAAAGACAAACAAACGTTAAGGGATTAGTAAAAAAATAAACTATGAACACTCCGCTTTCTATTCTTTCCACTCTATTACCACTTTGGTTCTTGGATAACCTGAAGTTAAGAAGTCTCAAAGTGATCAATAGAGAAGTGTATTGCCAAGGCTTCTTCAAATCAAAATGTTCTCCGCTTGTTTCTTCCTTTTTTTTTGCTTTCAAGTTGCACAAATTAGTATCAAAGTAGAATCAATTGAAATGAACACAAACTTGAACTTTATACTAAGATTCAAAGAAAATAAGCAACCAAAGTTGATGTATAAGGCTGCATCAAAGATAAACTAAGGGTTGCCGTGGGCAATCTTTAGTTAATTTTGATTCTATGCACTTACTATCCACAAAATGGTTCAAGTCATGCAACAATCGAGCAACCAAGTGTGTGATTGGTTTAAGAAGATCAAGAAACGGATAATTGGGTATAGGGGACGGCAATGTGGGGTAATATGGTATCCAAGGTTTGCAAGTCGTACCAAAAAAATTTCCACGCAATGCACAAACGTTTTGCCCCTTTTTTTTTGCTCTTGTTCTTTTGTTTTTTTCTTTTTTCTTCCTTTCTATTTCAATTGAGCAAGGTTCAGATTCTCCTTTTTTTACTAAGGGCAGAATTGGAATTTCACTTGTTTTGCAATTAGCACTTGCGTTTTTGGGCAGAATAGTGCAATGTATTTAAAATGCAATTTGTATCTTGGATTTGCAACAAAAATAACCTTGGAAAGTGAAGGAATTTGGGGTATGGCCGAATGGGGGTTAGGGT